>WAAF01016613.1:1327931-1511935 GCA_013400475.1 Tricholaema leucomelas
AGGGGCGAGCAACTGATGTCATTTTCCTGGACCTGGGCAAGGCCTTTGACACTGTCTCGCACCACATCCTGGTCTCCAAGCTGGTGACACATGAGTTTGATGGGTGGACCATGAGATGGATAAAGAACTGGCTTGATGGCTGCACCCAAAGAGTGGCTGTCAACGGGTCCATGTCCAAGTGGAGGCCAGTGACAAGCAGAGTCCCTCAGGGATCAGTCCTGGGACCAGTCTTGTTCAAAATCTTTGTCGGTGACATGAACAGAGGCATTGAGTGCACCCTCAGCAAATTTGCTGAGGACACCAAGCTGTGTGGTGCAGCAGACACCATGGAGGGAAAAGATCCATCCAGAGGGACCTGGACAGGCTGGAGAGGTGGGCACAAGCCAATCTCAGGAGGTTCAACAAGACCCAGTGCAGTGTCCTGCATATGGGTTGGGGCAATCCCAAGCACAAATACAGGCTGGGCAGTGACTGGCTGGAGAGTAGCCCTGAGGAGAGCGACTTGGGGGTGCTGGTGGACAAGAAGCTCAACATGAGCCAACAGTGTGCACTTGCAGCACTGAGGGCCAACCAGAGCCTGGGCTGCATCAGGAGAAGTGTCACCAGCAGGTCGAGGGAGGTGATTCTCCCCCTTTACTCTGCTCTGGTGAGACACCACCTGGACTACTGTGTCCAGTTCTGGAGCTCCCATTACAAGAAGGATGTGGATGTGCTGGAGTGTGTCCAGAGAAGGGCCACTGAGATGGAGCAGCTCTGCTATGAGGACAGACTGAAAGAGTTGGGCCTGTTGAGTCTGGAGAAGAGGAGACTCCGAGGTGACCTTCTTGTGGCCTTTCAGTATCTGAAGGGGGCCTACAAAAAAGCTGGGGAGGGACTTTTCAAGGTATCAGGGAGTGATATCAGGACTAGGGGAAATGGACTGAAGCTGGAGGTGGGTAGGTTGAAGCTGGACGTGAGGAGGAAGTTCTTCACCATGAGAGTGGTGAGAGCCTGGAACGGGTTGGCCAGGGAGGTAGTTGAGGCCCTGTCCCTGGAGGTGTTTAAGGGCAGGCTAGATGGGGCTCTGGCCAGCCTGACCTAGGGTAGGGTGACCCTGCCCATGGCAGGGAGATTTGAACTAGATGATCCTTGTGGTCCCTTCCAACCCTGACTGATTCTATGATTCTGATTCTATGAAATGGTTTGTGGAAAGGGCTGAATCTGGCCTGTGCCAGAAGCCAAGTTCTGTCTGTGATAAGCACTGCAAGGACACCTCCTGTTCCCAGCCATCCTGACAGCTACTTCCAGTTTGCATTTCCAAGCAGAATTAGCAGAGAAGTGAGATTTGCACCTTCCCTGCTGATCGAGCTGGTTGTTCTGATTTGCGCTTTGTGCAGTGAAGCTCCTGCAGGAGCCCAAACCTCCCAATAATTAATCTTCAGACAGAGTGAGAAGAGAGAGAACCTTTGGAAGAAGATCATGGTGAACTTGTGCAACAAATTCCTCATGTGATGTTATGCAAGTCATTCAGACTCTCTTGGACTGCCTCACTTTCACAACAGGGCTAAGCCACTTTTGCCTATTTTAATTACAGCTCTCTCAGCAGAGCGAGCTAAGCTTTAATTGCTCAGTCAGAAAAAGGAGGCTGGCTGCAAATATTCTGCCCCTGAGGGCAATGCTGGGCAGCTGCAGTCAGTCCTGAGAAATGCTTGACAGTGTCATCATAGTGTCTCGCAGGAAAACAGAGCTGTTATAGCTGGAGGGACCCACACATGCCCTCCATTCTCCCTGCAGTTGCTGACCTGACACTGCGTTCATGAGGAAAGGCTTGGTGGAAGCATGTGCAGGTTTCCTGAGTGAGCACAGTCAAGAAGATCCTCTCCTTGCCCTCTATCTCTTTGGTTACACAAGATTCAAAGAGAAAATTTCATACAGGTTGGACTTCCATGGTGATAACTCAAGCACTGTCTCCAGGTCCTGATGCTCCCAGCATGAGGGACAAGGAACTGCTGGCATGGGCCCAAAGCAGGCCACGAAACTCAGAGGGCTGCAGAACCTCCCCTATGGGGACAGGCTGGGGGAGTTGGGGCTGTGAAGCATGGAGAGGAGAAGGGTGTGGGAGGACCTTAGAGCAGCCTTCCAGCTACAAGAGAGCTGGAGAGGGACATTTTACAAGGGCTTGTAGTGAGGGGATGGGAGGGAATGGATTGAAGATTGAGGAGGAGAGATTTAGTGTGGAGATTAGGAAGAAATTCTTGAGGGTGAGGAGACACTGGAACAGGTTGCCCAGGGAGGCTGTGGATGCTCCTTCCCTATAGGTGCTCAGGGCCGGGTTAGATGAAGCCTTGAGCAACGTGGGCTAGTGGAAGGTGTCTCCGTCCATGGCAGGTAAGGGTTGGAACTAGATCTTTAAGCCCCCCTCCAACCCAACCCATTCTATGAACATTTGTCTGAACTCAAAGACACCTCCTAGGGAGAAACACCTGGGGATCAGCTGGTTTTGCACTGCTCCTGTTGCCAAAGAGAGGATCACAGAGGCTGCGAGAGCCATTCTGACCAGGGCAATGAATGGCAACAGCACATTTGATGTCAAGTCTCTTTGCTGTAAAATGCCAAAAGCCTGCATTTGTCAGGCCTTTTGCAAAGGGAGCATGAAAGGACATTATTCTGACATGCAACTTGTGTTGCCTTTACTAGTGAAACTGTGCTTTTTAAAGCTACATAATATTCAGCCTTGGTTTTTATGGTTGCAAGCTTACAATATCTGCATCCTCTCCAAATTCACATCTCCTTGTTTGCAGCTTGCCAAGAGGACAGTACCCATCCCAGGCGATGAGCAGGACTAAGCCCAGGACCTCCACATTGATCAGCAGAAGGCCGATTACGTTTCATGGTGCTTTTTTATCATGGTAGGGGCATTTTCCATGGATCCAGGGTCCAAATGGACCAATTTACTGGTCCTTTTAAGAAATCTTTAGGCACAAATAAACCCTTTGATTCACAGATGAAAACAAGAGAACACTACTGGCTTCAAGAGGATACATGGCTCAGTCAAACCTTCACACAGAATCACAGAATGTCAGGGGCTTGAAGGGACCTTCAAAGCTCATTCAGTCCAACTCCCCTTCCAGAGCAGGATCACATATACCAGATCACACAGGAACACATCCAGGTAGTTTTTTAATATCTCCAGAGAGGGAGACTCCACAACCCCCCTGGGCAGCCTGCTCCAGGGTTCTGTCACCCCCACAGGGAAAAAATTCCTCCTCATGTTTACATGAAAATTCCTATGCCTCAGCTTCCACCCACTGCCCCTTGTCCTGGCACTGGGCATCACCCAGCAGAGCCTGGCTCCAGGTTTCCTGCACTCACCTTTTCATCTTTATAAACATTGATGAGATCACCTCTGTCTCCTCTTCTCCAAGCAGCAAACCCCCATCTCCCTCAGGCTTTCCTCATAACAGATACGTTCCACTGCCTTCATCAATTTTGTGGCTCTGTGCTGGACTCTCTCAAGCAGTTCTGTGTCCCTCTTGAACTGGGGGGGTCCCAGAACTTGACACAGTACTCCAGATGTGGCCTTACCAGGGCAGAGTAGAGAGGCAGGAGAACCTCTCTCGAGCTACTAGCCACAGCTCTTCTAATCCTCCTGGCCAATGAGCACATTGCTGGCTCATGGTCAACTTCCCATTTACTAGGATCCCCAGGTCCTTTTCACCTTCACTGCTCTCCACCAGGTCAGTCCCCAACATATACTGATCCCTGGGGTTGTTCTTTCCCAGGTGCAAGACTCTACACTTGCCCTTGTTGAATTGTGTGGGACGAGCTGAAGTCAAATGGCCAGGGAAGAATGCTGAAGTCTCCCTGTTACCATTAGTCAAGAAGTGTAAGCAACAGGTCATCAGAGCCCCTTTGCCCTCAGTTTAGCCATGCGTGGAGCCAACACCAATGCAGATCAAAGGATTTTGTGTGCAACAAGAGTCCTCCCCAACACGTCTGACCCCACAGAGCGTGTGCTTCTTGTGAGGCCTGCAAAGCCTTGTGTAGACACAAACCATTCTAACAAATACACACTTGCATCATAAATGTAAACAAAAATCTATATGAGCACATAAACACTCCTAGATGAATGCAAATATAAGCCCATAAAAAGCAAACATGGGCTCGGGACCTCAGCAAAGCTGTGACAAATGAAGTCATCGAGGTTACTGAGACAATCAGGGCGTCACCCCGTGTGCTGGGTGGGTGCAGATGACACAAAGAGCTGCCCCTGCAGCGAGCAAGGCACCTATGCTCTTTGCCTCCCCTCTCACACACTGCTTGAGGAAGCTTGGTTCAGCAGCAAACAAGCAGCAGCACAAGGAGCTTGGTTGTGTTATCACCTTGGTGGTATTATCACTTACCCACAGGAAAACAACACTGGGCGACTCAGCAGCACACAGGATCATACAATTGTAGGCGTAAGTCACACAGGAATGCAGCCAGATGAGTCTAGGAACTCTCCAAAGGATACTCCACAACCTCTCAGGGCAGCCTGTTCCAGCACACTGTCATTTTCTTGATGCCGAGGTGGAACTTTCTGTGTTCCAGTTCGCACCCATTGCCCCTTGTCCTGTCACAGGGCACAGAGCCTGGTCCCTTCTTGACACCCACCCTTTAGATGTTTATAAATGCTAATAAAATCCTCTCAGTCTTCTCCAGGCTTCACATCTCCAGTTCTCTCAGCCTCTCCTCAAAGACAAATGTTCCACTCCTTAATCATCCTCCCTTGGACTCTCTTTGTAATCTCCCTGTTTGTCTTGAAGCAGGGAGCCCAGGACTGGCCACAATACTCCAGGTGTGGTCTCACCAGGGCAGAGTAGTGGGATAGGAGAACTTCCCTCAACCTACTGGCCACACTCCTCTTCATGCACCCCAATATGTTTTCTTGGTCATGAAGGCACTGTGCTGTCCCATGGGTAACTTACTGTCCACCAGGACTCCCCAAGGCCCTTCTCTGTGGAGCTGCCTTCCAGGGCGGTGCTGTCCTGACGAGCTCCCATCAGAAAAAAACAATGAGAAACAATCACTCTTCTCCTTGTCTTTGGTCAGTACAACAGCTGCAGGCTGGTGGCTATTTTCACCAGATTATTCCTCTCCCATCTTCCACACGAACCCTTCCCCAGCAGGGCTGGCAGTGCCCACTGCAGCAGGCACATCTCCTCGGTGGCTGTGAGGCCTGCAGCAGCGAGGCCTGCAAACTCCTACCGTGCACCCTCAAAAGGGCAGCCCTGTCTGCAGGCCCTGCCCTCTGCTTTCCCCTCGTCTTTGGGGCTGCTCTAGCTTGGGTGGGACAAAACAAAACAAAAATGGCCCCAGCAGCCTACTTAGCCCAGCCCAAAGCAATTCCTGGGTGACAGAAATCATACAATAGAATCATAGAAAGGTTTAGGTTGGAAGGCACCTCAAAGCTCATCCAGTTCCAACCCCTGCCATAGGCAGGGACACCTCCCACTAGAACAGGTCGCTCAAGGCCTCATGCAGCCTGGCCTTGAACACCTGCAGGGAGGGAGCAGCCACAACCTCCCTGGGCAACCTGGGCCAGTGTCTCACCACCCTCACTGGAAAGAACTTCTTCCTAACATCTAGTTTAAGTCTCCCCTCTGCTAGTTTAAACCCATTCCCTCCTCGTCCTGTCAATAGTCCCTCCGCAGCCTTTCTGTAGCCCCCTTCAGATCCTGGAAGGCCACTCCAAGGTCTCCTGGAAGCCTTCTCTTCTCCAGGCTGCAGAGCCCCAACTCTTGTAGCCTGTCCTCATAGCAGAGCTGCTGCAGCCCTCTGAGCATCTTCATGGCCTCCGCTGGATTGACTCCAACAGTTCCATGTCCTTCTTGTGTTGGGGGTTCCAGAACTATACAGAGTACTCCAGGTGGGGTCTGACTAGAGCAAAGGGGGAGAATCACTTCCCTTGCCCTGCTGGCCACTCTTCTCTTGATGCGGCCCAGGGAGAAGAGGTGGCCAGGGAGAGGAGAAGGCCAGGGAGAGGAGAAGGCCAAGGAAAATAGACAGCCAGGGAGAGGAGAAGGCCAGGGAGGGGAGAAGAGTCTTTATTGCTGTCATGGCCACAAGGGCCTACTCCCTCAGAATGTGTGGAACACCTGAAAAACCACTAGAAAAAAACACCTGTCCCCTGGGGCTAGCAACATTTGCCATAGAAAAACCTAAAATAAATGCCTTTTTTTTCCCCCTTTCCCTTCCCCCTACAGAAACTGTGAGGTCTTTTGGGGAGGAGGCAGCATTTCCCCCTCACCTCCCAAGCAGCTGAAGGACAAGGAAGCGGCGTCATTTTGATATCATGTATTTTATATTTACATGGTACATTTGGAAAGCAATAGCTACACTGATCATACATATTAGAAACAATAAAAAAAGAAGTTAAGAACTAAAATGTACATCATACACTTGTGTATATATATATTTTCGTGGGGTCTTTTTTTTTTTGTCTTTTTTTTTGTGTGTGTGTGTGTGTGTGGGGGGTTTTTTTCTTGGTTTTCTTTTTTTACACAGAGGTAAAAAGGCTTTATAAAAATCAATACAACAGGGTTTGTTTGTGTTTTTTTTGTTTTTTTTTTTTTTAACCTTTAGTATATAGATACAATAATGATGAGGCTTCAGGCACTTTAATTTGTTAACGTGAGCAACAGCTTGAAAAAAAACGAACAAACAAACAGAAAAACTCCCAAACTAAACCTCCCAACCAAAACCAATAATAATTAAAAAAAAATAATACAAAACCCAAACCCTTTTCCACAACAGAAAAAATAATAATAATAAATCTGGTTAATGTTTTGTTACCACAGATACAAAAATAAAATCTGGCTAATTTCTCTCGAATGATTGATGTCAGTATTGCAAAGCTGACCAGGAGAACGCTCCACACCGTTCAGCAGCAGCGTGGAAATTCAATAGGAGAAATATTATTTACAAAACAAAACAAAGAAAGGAAAAAAAAAAACCTCACCCCAAAACAAAACCCAAAACAAACAAAAAAAAACCAACACCAAAGCACCAAACCCAAACCACCAAACCCCACCTATTTCTGTCATTGTGCCCTTACACCGCTGCCTTCACGAACCAAACAACACACGCAGCAAAATCTACGAGTAGTACACAAAAAAAAACCCTCAAGAGAATAGGGGAGGAAGGGAGAGGGGGGAAATATATATAGTAATGAAAAAAAATTTAAATTAAAAAAAAGAGGGATTTTTTTTTTCTTCTTTTTTCTTTTTTTTTTTCCTTTCTATATTTTTATTTCCAGCCATACAGAAAGGCTTGGAGTATGTCTACTTTATACTTAAATAAATAGGGGCACTTCGAGACCAGACAAAAAGCTGTAAGATCTTTTTTGTTTTGTTTTCTGTAGTGTTGTGCTTTATAGAGAGAAGACCTTACAGACATTTGTTGATGTGAAACCACTCTGAGAACAGAAATGAAGAAAAGGGAAGAAAAAAAAAGAAAAAAAAGGTTGATCCATTAACTTTTTTCTTTTTTTTTTGAGGCTGGCTTGATGGTTTTACTTAGACACCATGTGAGAGATTTGTCAATTGCTACGAGGCACAAAATATTCGTCTTCCATTCAGCAAACCCAGACGCATCACCCAGAGTGTAACAACTCCATCCCTTTTTCCACTATCATTCGCTTATTATTTCCACACACACCCCACCCCCACCCCCCACCACCAACTGAAGAAATCCCCAGCAACTGCTACAAATTAAACCTAAGGAACTCTATAGTGTATAAGCACATTGCATACTTAATTAATGGTTAACTAAAAAAGAAAACCCCAACAAACCAAACAACAAGCTGTGATTAACTCTCAGAGGAATCGTTGGGACATTCCACCAAGAAAGAATGGCAAGCGCTCCTTTGACGTTTATTTGGCAAATTAATAACAATAATAATAAACAAACAAACAAAAAAAACCAAACAAAAGGAAAAAAAAAAAAAAAGAAAAGAAATTCCTCTCTTTTTTAAGACTGATGTCAATGTGCAATAGAGGGAGGGAAAGGACATGCGGCCCACTGGCAATTTACTGCAGAAAGAAATTATGGCAGGAACAGCAGTGCCAGCTTTGACAAGCCAATCCCTAGCTGCCTCAAAGGATTCAGATTGTACTATGCTAGTTAGAGCTCACTGCACTAATTTATTTTTTATTTTTCTTTTTTTTTTTTTTAATAAAAATTATTTGGCTATTCCTTGTAATATATTAGAAAAATACTCTTTTTCCAAGCTAATTACAAGCCTTGTACACAAGACAACATGACATTAAAAAACAAACCAAACCAACCAAACAAACAAAAAAACCCAATTAAAGTAATTTTATCCTGCACCTTACACATCCACTTGATAAATCTGGGTGGTGAAGTGGGGAGGGAAAAGCCAGGGAGATGCTTCGGTCCGGCTCCTGCAAAGACTCACCTAGAATCATACAGTGGTAGGGGTTGGAAGGGACCTCCAGAGATCACCCAGCCCAAGCCCCCTGCCAAAGCAGGGTGGCCCAGGAATATGCTCAGTCCTATGCTCAGACTGGCAGCAAGAACAGTTGCACGCACGAGACATCGAGACACGTGGAAGCATCTGGAGGACTGGGACCGCAGGTCAGGAAATGGAAGTGGTGGTTAACATCCTGGCTTTTTTTGACTCTCAATACCTGTTCAGATCTCTACCGTGGACGCCTATGTTCTCATGCTCGTGTATGATACAGAAAACAAAGAAACAAAGACAACTTTCCACCACTTAATGCAGCATTTCCCCACAACTGCCATAATAGTGCTTTTGACATTGCATTGTTAGTTAATTCTTTGCATAACAACAACTTTCCCCATCTGGAACCTTAGTGTTTTATTCACAGATCATCACACGGGCTGGCTAACGAAGAAGTTCCCTTTCTTTTGGGCAGAACTCTGAACACACAGTTTTATTTTTTCCAACGTTATTCAAGGAAAAGAAAAGAAAAAAAAAAAAAAAAAAGAGAAAACCCCTAACATGTAAGTTTCCCTTTCAAGTAGTGGTCTGAAATGATTACAGGTAAGGAGAGCTCCCAGATTCTCAATGGTTATGTGACTATGGTAACTGAGCCTTGCTTTCTGTTCGCAGAGCTTGAGGAACAGCAAGATAATTTCAGACATTTGTTGAAGGAAATGATGATGGACTCTAGAAGAGAAACTGCAGCTCAGACGGCTAGATGGGCTTTGAAAAAGAGAACAACGACCCCAAAGAAAACCAGCGACAGAATTACTGTGTTGTGGTACAAGTTTGTTACTAGCGCACCTTCTATACACACACAATATCTTGAGGGCAAGTTAAAATATCTTCCAAGTGAGATTTCATCTACCACACCACCCCTTTGCTGGAAAGGCTGAAGCTTGTGAGCATGCTCGACGGCATCGAGCAAGCCGAGGGTGGCGGGGGGCAAGACAGATGTGACCTGGAGATGTTCTACAATCCACCACCATTTAAAGCAGTTCCTTTTCTCAAACTCATTTTAAAACTGAAAAAAAGAAAAACAAGATTAAAAAAAAAATTTAAAAAAAATAAAATAATATAAACATGTACAAGACGAGTCTGTTTTGATTACAGATTAATAATACAAAAGTCTTATGCTGTAGGTTAGTTAGTTAGAACACTTGATGAGCAAATCAATGCAGTGTGAGCCCCGGACGACTGGATGTAGAACAGGCGGTTTCCGGATGCTGTTGGGCACAGTGGCTGCATCAGAATGAGTGATCTCAATGCTCCAAAACCAACGTGTTCCTTGAACTACAGAAGAAAGTGAAGGCTTCCGACACATCTGTAGTCATCCAGCAGCTTTGTGTTTTCCACCACAGCACCTGCACATGACCCCACAGTGGTAACAAGCCCGAAGCGGCAAGTAACAGCACATACATGGAGCAATGAAAGACAAGGCGATAAGGGCCATCCACCGGAGGCAAAACATTTCATCACTGGTGTCACACGAGCAAGGATCTGTATAGTCTCCTTCTGGGTCGGACATACAGTGATAGAGCATAGTGTCTGCACACCACATACAGCTCACTCGATGGATGCACGTCTTGACGCGGTCTGGAGCATCCTGGCACTGGCCCCGTTTGTTCTCCTCGTGGTTGAACATGTCCCTGCAGTACACGCACCGTGACCTCTCACCATCTTCCTTCCTCCTGGGCTTGAATTTGACAGGTTGAGTCTTTATCACAGCACCCTTGATATCTTCACCCAGGTCAAAGTCTGAATTGTCTACGTAAGGGTAAGTGTACTCGTGTTTGGAGGCCTCGCTTTTGGCAAAACGTACGTAGGAGTCCATGTCGTCAGGGTCGAAGCTCTTCCCTCGTGCTGGGGCGTGGCGGTAGTCCTCGTACCCAGTCATCCAAATCTTCTCCCGAGGATTGATGCGCACGATCTCCTCGTCATCATCCGGGAAGTTGACGTGCCGGTAGGATCGTGGGACTGACTGTAGAAGCAGGGAGGGGAGGGAGGAAAGAGAAGTGAGCTCGCTTTGCTATCAGCAGTCACCGAGACACTGCTCGGCCCCTCTGTTCTCCTGGACCGGGGACTGCCCAGTGCTCCCTACCCCTGAGCTCTGCTGGCAGGGCTGCCACAGGGGCATGGTTTAAATCTGAGATCCACGTGGAAAACCTGGGCCCTGGTTCCACCCTGGCTGAGCTGTGTGGAACTGGAGTTGTTCAGCCTGAAGACGATGAGGGTGAGGGGAGACCTGAAGTACTGTGTACAGTTCTGGAGTCCACAGCACAAGAAGGACATGGAACTGTTGGAGCAAGTCCAAAGGAGGCCATGAAGATGCTCAGAGGGTTGGAGCAGCTCTGCTATAAGGACAGGTTACGAGAGTTGGGGCTCTGCAGCCTGGAGAAGAGAAGGCTTCCAGGAGACCTTGGAGTGGCCTTCCAAGATCTGAAGGGGGTTACAGGAAGGCTGGGGAGGGACTACTGACAAGGTCTTGTAATGACAGGACAATGAGGAATGGGCTTAAATTAGCAGAGGGGAGACTTAAACTAGATGTTAGGAAGAAGTTCTTTCCAGTGAGGGTGGTGAGACACTGGCCCAGGTTGCCCAGGGAGTTTGTGGCTGCTCTCTCCCTGGAGGTGTTCCAAGGCCAAGTTGGATGAGGCCTTGAACGACCTGTTCTAGTGGAAGGTGTCCCTGCCTGTGGCAGGGGGTTGGAACAGGATGATCTTTGAGGTCCCTTCCAACCAATGATTCTATGATTCTCACTCTCTACTTAAAAGGAGGTTCAGCCAAGTGAGGGGCAGTTTCCTCTCCCTTGTAACAAGTCCTAGAAGGAGAGGAGATGGCTTCAAGTTGCACAAGGCAGGGTTTTGATTGGGTATTAGGAAGCATTTCTTCACCAAAAGGTTCATCAGGCACCGGAAGAGGCAGTGGTGGAGTCACCATCCCTGGAGATGTTTAAAAACTGTTTGGATGAGGAGCTTAGGGGTGTGTTTTAACAGTTGTCTCCAGGGACATGTTACAACATAGTTGGACTCTACGATCTTGAGGTCTTTCCCAGCCAGGTGCTTCTATGATCCTGCCTTCTCACTTTGTGAAAAGCCAGTATCTAACCACAGAACAGCTCAGGCTGCAGAGCATCAACTCCAACTTCCCTGCCACGGGCAGCCTCTCAACTAGACTTGGTTGCCCAAGACCTCATCCAACCTGGCTTTTAACACCTTCAGGTAAGGGCCATCCACAATCTCTCTGGGGCAACCTATTCCAGAGTCTCACCACCCTTGTGCCTCCTTGAATTTCGTCTTTTCTCCCTTGTATGCCCCTGCAGCCTCCTTTGGCTCAGGAATGAGCATGACTGTTACAGACCTACAATGCTCTGTGTGCATGTGATATAACACATGAAATCACTGTGCAAACTCTTTTGATCATTGAGTCCAAACCCACTGCCAGAGCAGAATCACCCTGGGCAGGCCACACAGGAACACATCCAGGTGGATTCTGAAAGTCTCCAGAGAAGGAGACTCCACAACCTCTCTGGGTAGCCTCACCATAAAGAACTTTCTTCTCAGGCTGAGGTGAAACCTCCTGTGTTCCAACTTGTAGCTGTTGTTCTGTCCTGCCACTGGGCAGCACCAAACCAAGCCAGGCACCTTCATCTGGACACCCACCCCTCAGGTATTTATAGATACTGGTCAGGTCCCCTCTCAGCCTTTTCTTCTCCAGACTAAACAGCCCCAGGGCTCTCAGTTTGTCTTCACAGGGCAGATGTTCAAGTCCCCCAATCATCCTTGTAGCTCTCTGATGGAGTCTGTGCAGCAGATCCCTGCCTCTCCTGAACTGGGGAGCCCAAAAAACAGGACACACAAAGGGAAGGGGTGTGGCGGGGGGGGGAAAAATCAAACACCAGCCTTAGCTATGGCGGACAGCCCTTTAGGTGGCAACACTAAGAAGAAACCTTACTTGTTCTAGATGGTAGTGGTCAGAGCTGTAATGGTCGTGAAGGTGTCCACGAGTGCAAATTCTTCGATGTTCGCAGGATGCAGGAGAAGCCAAAGTCCGCACAGGCTGTTCCCTTTTCTGAGAGGAGTTTGAGGAGCTGTCTGTGGCATTCTAGAAGGGGAAAAAAACCCAAACCATCAGGCATTCAGGGCTTTTGCCACTCACCAACTCTGTGCAAGCCTACAACACTGGCAGCACACTGCAGTAGGCACTTTGATCGGTTTCACATTAAATACTTAAATGAGGTAGAACTGTTGCCAGGCCTTAAAAGCTGTTGCCACACACAGAAGGAAAAATCATATGCCATGGCCCACCTGTGATCTATTCACCGACACCACTCAGATTTGCTTGGCATGCTGGGCATTACACTGGGCATTGAGGGATGAAGAGAGCTTGCACTGGGAGCTCCCTCTGAAGAGCAGAGCTAAACTCTGTCAGATGATGCAGCTGTCCAAGGCCTGCTGGCAGACTCAGAGAGCATCATCTGTGTGCTCAAGCTGGACCCTACTAGTTAGCCAAGCTACAAAAATACTGGCAGGTTTGTTAAGCTGCAGGTGTCCCATTAAGGCAGAAAGTCATTCACATCATCTTCTCTAAGCACTCGCCAAATGCTAGTTCATCAGAGGCTTCCTTTCAAAACCTCAGGTATTTTATTTTGCTCCTTTTGTCACTCACCTCTGCTGTGCAAGGAACGTTACCTGGGCTTTTTACATCCCCGGCTCCTAAGGAGTGCTTCCCTTTGATTAATTAACTACCTCAGTACACAGCAACAATCAGGTGAATGCAGTACCACACACAAACAGGTGGCTGCCAATACCTGTGGCTTCTCAGATGCAATCATTGAATGGTTTGGGTTGGAAGGGACCTCCATAGGTCATCTAGTCCAACCCCGCCCTGCAGTCAGCAGGGACATCCTCCACTAGATCAGGGAAGTGCTTTCAACTAAGAAAAATCATGGACTGCCAGGTGGGAAGGGATCTCAAGGTCCAATCTATCTAGGTAGTAGACCAGTTGAAATGAGACAGCCCAGCAAGCTGAGTTTTAAAACTCAGAGTAGAGTCCAGAGTAGAAGAATCCACTGCTTCCTTTGGGAGATCATTCCAATGTCCAGCTGTTCTCACAGGGAATCTTCTGGAGTAACAGAATCATAGAATCAACCAGGTTGGAAGAGACCTCCAAGCTCATCTAGTCCAACCTATCACCCACAGTCCAACTGGAATCTCCCCAGGAGTAGCCTAGCTCACATACCATGACTCACCTGCCACACAAGGAGATGGTTTGTGAACCACGGGTCACCAATCAGGCAAGAGGATGGTTTGTGTACCATGGGTCATCTACCAGGCAAGAGGATGGTTTATGAACCATGGGTCACCTACCCGGTAAAAGGATGGTTTGTGTACCACAGGTTATCTACCAGGCAAGTAGATAGTTTGTGAACCATGGGTCATCTACCATACAAGGAGATGGTTCACCATCACACCTCTGTCCCATCCCAATGGGGACCACATGCACCACCTCCCCCATCTCCACAAACAAGCTGTGTTGCAGCTACGATCACTCTAAGGGAAAGGTTTCACTTGCCACAACAGTTAGCTAGAGATGCAATCTCAGGAGTGAAGAAAAGTTGTATGGGCAGTGGGAGAAGACTGGTTTTACCTGAAAAACCTTCTCTCCTTGTCAAGAATGTACTCTCTAAACATTGTTTCCCACTGAGCTGTACCAGACACGTCCCTTACTCTATGAACACTCACTGTGGGTATTTGTTTCTTCTGAAAACAAAGCTTGGCAAGGCTCTGTCCAAGGGGTGAGCACACCTTCAAGCATTTAACACACAAAGAGGGATGTTGATCCTCTTGAACCAGCATAGCACTGAAAGCAGAGCTTGCTTTGTTGAAAGCAAACACACAGATCTGTTTGCAGTGTGATGTAAAGCCAGGCTGGGTTATCTGAGAGGTCCAACAAGCAGGATGAGTGTTGAATGGCTGACCCACCCAGGAGGAGCAGACTTTTAACGCAGTCTTTGTTTTAGCTACTTTCTTTCTTTCTTTCTTTTTTTTTTTTTTTTTTAAACCAAGGACCTAGAAGCAGAACAACTCACAAGACAGCTACCAACAGCTCTACAATGTAACTGCACCAGCACTCAGGCCCTTTTTAAAGTGGTTTCGTCATAGAAAGGTTTGGGTTGGAAGAGACCTCCAAAGGTCCAGTGCCCTGGCAGTCAGCAGGGAAATCCTCCCCTAGATCAGGTTGCTCAGAGCTTTGTTAAGCCTCAAGCACTTCCCTGGGCAACCTGTTGTGGTGTTTTAGCACCTTCATGGTGCAGAACTTGTTCCTAACATCCAATCTAAATCTGCTCTTCTCGGACTTGAAACCACTGTCCCTTGTCCTACCACTGCAGACCTTTGGAACCAGTCCCTCTGCAGCCTTCTTAGAATCCCCCTTCAGGTCATGGAAGGTCACTATAAGGTTGCCTTGAAGCCTTCTCTTCATCAGAGCCTCTTCAACAGACTCCCTCAGCCTGTCCTTGCAGGAGAAGTGTTCCATCCCCCAATCAACATGAGCCCAGTCCTCGTAACTTTTTGGACAAAGACACCTCAAATCCAGAGTTCAACCCCAACCCCAAGCTAATTCTTGCACTCCTAATTTCAGGTACTACAATACAGAACCACAGGACTGTTCTGGCTGGAAAAGACCTCGAAGACCATGCAGTCCAACCGCCAACCTAAAACCACCATGGCCATTAAACCATGTCCCACAGTGCCATGTCTACACATTTCTGGAACACCTCCCAGGATGGTGACTCCCTGGGCAGCCTGTTCCAACACCTGACCACTTTCAGCAAAGAAATTCACAGATCCATAGAATGCCAGGTTGGAAGTGACCTCAAAGATCATCTAGTCCAACCTTTCAGGGTAAGAATACAGTCTAAATGAGGTGGCCCAGCACCCTGTCAAGCTAATTTCCAACCTAAACCTCCCCTGCCACAATTTTAGGTCATTTCCTCTTGGCCTATCACCTGATGTTAGGAAGGACAGACCAACCCCCACCTGGCTCCAATCTCCTTTCCAGGTAACTGTAGAGAGCAATGAGGTCTCCCCTCAGCCTCCTCTTCTTCAGACATTCCCCCACATTTCGAGGACACTTCAAAAGAAAACAAGCAGCTTCTACAAGCAAGTACTTCCCAGTGACATTAAACTTCCCAACTCTTTGGAAAACCTGAGGGAAGTTAGGATTTAGCTCTTGTGAGCCACCTCACAGGAGCGTCTTTCTGCAGTGCTACATGTGGTGCAGACCCAGCGGGTGGTTGAGGGTGGAACAGGTTGCCCAGGGAGGCAGTTGAGGCCCCATTCCTGGAGATGCTCAAGGTGAGGCTCAACAGGGCTCCAAGAGATCTGAATCTAGTTGAGGATGTCCCTGATGACTGCAAGGAGGTTGGACTGGATGACCTTTAGAAGTTCCTTCCAACCTGGGTGATTCTATGATTGTGTGTCAAGGTGTAATTGAAGCTTCTCAGAACAACAACAGAAAGGCACAGCCCAGGCAGCTTCAGCCTGCAGGATGCTCTCGAAGTTAAACTTTGACTGGCATGAATCAGCAACAAGGCAAGGCCTCAACACGGGGCTGTGTCAGCCAGCAGGACCCTTCACCCTCACTGGAACAGTGGCTGAGCCCTGCTGGGACAAGCTTCTTGTGGATAGGCTCCAAAGCCATCGTGGGTGCTCTCATGCAAATTAACGAGGCTTGGGAAAAAGATCCTACTGGAGGAGGCTACACACATCCTAGCCAGCAACCCCTTCAGCCTCCTGGATGAAAATAACAATCCCAGGCCTGATATAACTGCTGGATAATCCCAACAGGGCAGCTGGGAGCTAGAACCAGCCCTGTCAGCAGGGTCCCGTTTGCTTCCTCTCACGAGAGGCAGCACTTCAGTGTCAGACAATTGGAAAAGAGGCTGCAGTGATTTTTATCTTGCCCCATTCTTATCTACCTTTGCTTTCCTCCACACCTTATCCTCCCTCAGACCTGGCAGGGGAACCAAGCCTCTCCTCCACATGTTGACATGGCTACAGAACCTGTTTGCAGCAGACCACTTTCACCTTATTAAAAACTGCTGCATTTCCACCTTCAGTGTCCTCAGCTTAGAGGGGCACCTTGGCAACATGAACACCGACCCTGAGTGCCCAGGAAGGGAGAAAGCAAGCTCCCCAAACTAGGGCTCTGCTCATAAAGGAGCTCACACTGCCTCCTGCTTGGTGACACTGGGTGACAAACAGAGTGTCTGCAGGGCTACCTGACTGACCACTGAAGTGCTGGTGTGGGGCCAGAGAAGGGCAACACAATTGGTGAAGGCTCTGGAGAACAGACCTGGTGAGGAGTGGCTGAGGGAAGTGGGGATGTTTAGCCTGAAAAGAAGGCTGAGGGCAAACCTTGCCCTCTACAGGTCCCTGAAAGGAGGCTGGAGTGAGGTGAGAGTTAGTCTCATCTCTCTAGGATCAAGTGACAGGATGAGCAGAAGTGGCCTCAAGTTGCCCCAGAGAAGGTTTAGATTGGATATGAGAAGAAACTTCTTCACTGAAAGGGCTTCTCAAAGACTGGAACAGGCTCCCCAGGGAGGTGGTTGAATGTCCACTCCTGGAGCTGTTCCAAAGAGGCAGAGATATGCTGAAGGACATGGTTTAGCCCTAGCCTTGGCAGAGTTAGATAATGGTTGGACTCGATAATCTCAGAGGTCTTTTCCAGCCAAAGCAAATGTAGGATGTTCTGATTGCTGGGATAAGCACTGTTAGTTTACAGCAAGGTCTCCTTTCAGAGCTTCAGGCTGCTGTAAGAGAGAAGGCTCTTGACACGTAAGGGTGAATAGCACGAAGACTGGGGAAAAAGGCCCAAGATATCTCCCTCCAAAGCAGAAGGCCACCAGTGACCCCACAGGCTCCTCACCTGTGCTGGTGAGCATACTCATCAAAGATCTGAAGGGAGAGGTGACCAAGACGAGAGTTTTCTGCTGACCCTTGAATTATTCACTGGGAGTTAAAATGAAGGCTAACCCTGAGAGCACCAAGTGACAAGAATGTCTTGATCTGATGTGCACAACCATGCAGCCTCAGCCAGCTACCACTGCTCAGCAAAGACGGCTTGGAATTACAACAGGCAGCCCTGTGGCAGTGTCAGCTTGGTGGCTCAGCAACAAATACAGGCAAAAAACAGCAGCTACAAAAACAAGTACCGAGGCACTGCATATATCTGCTGTGCTTCCCTGGCCTATCTGCAGTTTTGGCACTGCCTCCACCCTGTGTCAGTCAGGGTATTGCATAGTAGCACAGAATTGTTTTGGCTGGAAAAGACCTCCAAGGTCATCCAGTCCAATCATCAACCCAAGACCACAACAGCCATTAAATCATGTCCCCAGGTGCCATGTACACACGTTTCTGGAACACCTCCAGGGATGGTGACTCCACCACCTCCCTGGGCAGTCTGTTCCAGGCCCTGACCACTGATTCAGCAAAGACATTTTTCCTAATCTCCAACCTAAACCTGCCCTGGCACAACTTCAGGCCATTTCCTCTTGTCCTGTCACTTGTTACTAGGGAGAAGAGATCAACCTCCACCTCCCTGCAACCTCCTTTCAGGAAGCTGTAGAGAGCAATGAGGTCTCTCCTGAGCCTCCTCTTGCCCAGGCTAAACAACCCCAGTTCACAGAACCACAGAATGCCAGGGGTCGGAAGGGACCTCCAAAGCTCATCCAGTCCACCCTCTCTGCAGAGCAAGATCACCTAGAGCAGATCACACACGAACACAACCAGGTTGGCTTTGAATACCTCCAGAGACAGAGACTCCACAACCCCCCTAGGCAGCCTGTTCCAGTCTTCTGTTACCCTTACGGGGAAAAAAAATCCTCCTCATGTTTACATGAAACTTCCTATGCCTCAGCTTCCACCCACTGCCCCTTGTCCTGTCACTGGACACCACAGTTCCCTCAGCTGTTTCTCACTTCCACAGTGGCAAGCTCAAGGACACAGGATGCTTTCTCAACAACAGTAATCTAAAGAGGCTGGGTCTCTACATCCTGGAAAAGAGATCATAGAATCACAGAATGTTAGAGGTTGGAAGGGACCTGTAGAGATCATCCATTCCAACCCCTCCACCCCCACCTAGCGTAGGTGACCATGAAGATGGGAACAGAAGAAAACCTACTGAATCCTGACTCCCATAGGAGCATTAGTTGGAAGAGATTTTACTTCTGGTATCCTTCAGAAGAGTGATGGTGAAGCACTCACTGGAACAGACTCAGGTGAAACACCAACAGAAGGAGGTACTTCTGCCAGGGCCCACAGTTAAAATGCAGTTTGAGAAGCCATAGAGAACCTCTCAGAATAGAAGAAGAATGTGGCTGAGGATCAAAAGCAGGATGATGCTCAGGCCTTCAGAAATGTACTCTTGGTACCACTCCACTGGCCTGGCACTTGGTGACTGGTGAAAACCAGACACATTCTCAAGGAAAAGTCACTCTCATCTTCTGCAAAGTGCCACCATCGAGGAATGATGGCAAGACTCTGTCAGTGATGGAAGCAGGAAAAAGCCCTGTCCCCCAATGACAAGACTGGCTCTTGGCCGGGATTTTCACTGTGAAAATTTGAGGGAAGATGGCAGAGGGGGAGACATGAGAAGTTTGCTGCAAGTCACCCCAAAATAACAGACTTGCTTACAGGTAGAGAGGATGTGGTGCTGAGAGAAAAGCTGTTTTACCAAAGGAAAAACGTGTCCTACCGCGCCACCAGTCTGTCGGAGAAACACTGGCTTCACAGCATCACTGAAGGTATTTGCTTGGAAGACACCTCCAGGGCCATCCAGCCTAACCTTCGCTCCAGCACCGCAGGGTCAACACTAATCCATGTCCCTAAGCACCAGGTCCACACACTGCTTAAACACCCCCAGGGATGGTGACTCCAGCACTGCCCTGGGCAGAACATTCCAGTGTTTGAGAACCCTTCCAGTGAAGAAGTATTTCCTAACATTCTCTAAAGTCTGCTGAAATCAATCCAGCTCCAGTTACTTGCTTTGGGGGGAAACCTATTGAAAACACACTCAGATGCCACAGGAGAGAAACAAACCCAAACCAGAGTTGTTGCAACAGGGAGGCCAGTTCCAGCGTGAGGTGTCTCTGCCCATGGCAGGGGGTTGGAACGAGATGATCCTTGTGGTCCCTTCCAACCCTGACTGATTCTGTGGTTGTATACTCTCAAATGCTCATTCAGAAAAGTTTGTGCTGCATGTACTAGAGCTTTGAGATTGCTGTGATGGTTCTGAAGTCTTGTGGTTTCACTGCTCAGGTAACAGAATCATTAATCATGACTGTAACAGCAACTTTGTAAGAGCTTTGCAACACATTTCCTTCTGGAAGTGAGTAAGCAGGCCTTTGGTACCAGCCAGCAAGGTGCCCTTGTGGCCAAGGCCAGTGGTATCCTGGGGGGAATTAGAAGGGGAGTGGTTAGTAGGTTGAGAGAGGTTCTCCTGCTCCTCTACTCTGCCCCAGCGAGGCTGCATCTAGCTGTGGGCCCCTCGGTCCAAGAAGGACCTCAGGGAATTGCCTGAAAGAGTCGAGCCCAGAGCCACCAAGCTGCTGCAGGCAGTGGAACATGTCCCTTTGAGGCCAGGCTGAGAGCTGGGGCTTGGAGCAGAGGAATCTGAGAGCTGCCCTCATTGTTGCTGATAAAGTTGTGCAGGGCAGTGTCAGGAGGACAGAGCCAGGCCCTGCTCAGGGAAGTCCAGTAACAGGACAAAGAGCACTGGGGGCAAGCTGGAGCAGAGAAGGTGCCACAAGAATAGAAGGGAAAACATTTTCCCTGTGCTAGTTTGAGCCTAGCTAGCATGTTTTGGTGAGAAGAACTAGATGATAGGCTGTAAAATGAAAACAATGGTGAGGTCTACTTCGCTCACAGTCTTGCTGGGATGTGTAAAGAAGAAAGGCAAAACAAAGATTACTTCATTTGCTTCTTCTCTTCGCTGGGGAGCTTTGCCTGCTGGGGAGAAGCTGAGGCTGCTGGCTGGACTCCATCTTGCTTTCTAACCTCACCCTCCTTTTGCTTGGCTGCTTCACCTTGCTTTTTAACCTTTTGGCCGAACCTCCATTCTTCCTTAGGACTGGGGTAAGGTTGAGAGGGGTAGGGGGAAGGTGAGGGGTGGTTGAGAGCCCCTCCTGGGGACTCAGGTTTCTGGGAGGGGAATTGTGTTTGTATTACCTTTTTTACCTTGTATATTTCTGTATCTAACTGTATATACTGTAAATATCTGCTTGTAAATTGTGCCAGCTGTAAATATAAGCTTCATTCAAATTTCCAGAGCCGACTGAGTCTAGTCTGGGTGATTTCTAAAGGTGTGGGGGGGCGGGGGACACACAAACCATCACATTCCCTGTGATGGTGCTGGAGTTTTGAAGCAGGCTGCCCAGAGAGGTTGTGGAGTCTCCTTCACTTTAGATATTCCAAACCCACCTGGATTATGTTCCCTGAGTGATCCTGCCCAGGCAGGAGGGTTGGGTGATTTTCCAACCCTTAACATTCTGTGACATGGCTACCTTAAGAAACATCACGAGGCTTCTGCATACAAATGACTGCACCTTGATCATTAAAAGAAAAACCCAACAGACAAAAAAAAACCCCAATCCACCCCAAAATCCACACAAAGGCTCCAACCAACGAACAAAAAAAGAACTGTCTCTGTTTCTCTCTCAGACTTTCAGAAGTGACTCATTAAATTAAGTAGCTGGAATGGTTAGTAAAGAAGATTATGTTAATCATTTACTGCAGTTTACTTCTCATTGCAATGGATTTGCCCCAGCAGAAGGGCTGGCTAAGCAGCTGCCCAGCTGATATTCTGAGATTGGCATCTATTAGAAAAAAATTACAGGGGAAAAAAAAAGCCTTCTTCTGCTCCTCAGCTGGACTGCTCATCTTGCCTCTAATAGCTTTGCAGAACGAGTTCAACCCATGTGAAGCAACGTCTGAGGGTGACTAGGAAAAAAAAGAAGATTCATCTCAAAGTGCTGAAGAAATGCAATCTGCAGTAGCTTGTCAGAAATGGTTTGCCAGAGGGAAATTGCAGAGCTCTGTCACTTGTAACTTCCAGAAGTGCTCTCTCAGCCAGCTAAAGCACTCACAAGTTTGCTGTCAAAAATAACAATGAGTCAAGCAAGAAGTGGTTGTTTTTTTTTGTTTTCCCCTTCAGGATTTTAATGGCTCCTGGAGGTGGTGAGGACATGGGGAAACTGAAGTATCATGATGCTGAACCAACAGTTTTGCAAATAGTGATCATAGAGGAATGAAGAAACTGTGCCAGTCATAGTATCATTGATCCTTAAGGTCCCTTCTAGCCCACAACACTCATCTAGCTCAAATCACCACACCATGGGTAGGACACCTTCCAGTCAATCAGGCTGCTCAAGGCCCCATCGAGCCTGTCCTTGAACACCTCCAGGGAGGGGGCAGCCACAGCCTCCCTGGGCAACCTGTGCCAGTGTCTCCCTACCCTCACTGACAAGAATTTCTTCCCTATCTCCCGTCTCAATCTGCCCTCCTCAAGCTTCAATGCATTCCCTCTCATTCTACCAGTACAAGCCCTTGAAAAAAGTCCCTCCCCAGCCTGGCCTGTGCAAAGCAGAAGTCCTCTCCAAGCCATCCTGCTCTCTAATGGCACGCTCAGCTTTGCTTGTCTCCCACTGCTGTGCTAGCCTGCCCAGTGCAGGATCGTATCTGTTAACATGCAGTGTGAAAATGCAAAACTTGGTGGAGGCTTGAGGTCTCTTCTTCACCATGCAGCCTTCTGCAACAGCTTGGAAAGGAGGAGGATGGAGGGGGACTCTATTAGTGCTTACAAATAGCCAAGGGTGGGTGTCAGGAAGGTGGAACCAGACTCTTCTCAGTGACAGGAGAAGGTAACAGGCATAGACTTGAACACAGCAAGTTCCATCTACACATGAGAAGGAATTTCTTTACCTTGAGGGTGGCAGAGCAATGGAGCAGGATGGCCAGAGAGGTGATGGAGTCTCTGTCTTTGGAGATGGTCAAGGCCTGCCTGGGTATGTTCATATATGGTCTGATTTAGGTGGTCCTGCTCTGGCCGGGGGTTGGACTCTATCTTCACTAATGAGAATGACTGTGGGCCTTGAACATCTCTCCTGTGAAGACAGACTGAGAGACTGAATGTTTAGTCTGGAGAGGAGAAGGCTGAAAGGGGACCTGGTTAATATCTATCAATATCTGAAGGGTGGGTGTCTATATGAAGGTGCCAGGCTCTGTGCAGTGGTGCCAAGGAACAACAGGCACAAGCTGTAACACAGGAGGTTCCACCTCAACATGAAGAGAAAGTTCTTTACGGTGAGGGTGATGGAGCACTGGAACAGGCTGCCCAGAGAGGTTGTGGAGTCTCCCTCTCTGGAGACTTTCAAACCCTGCCTGGATGTGTTCCTCTGTGACCTTCCCTGAGTGATCCTGCTCTGGCAGGGGTGTTGAACTGGATGATCTCTGAAGTCCCTTCTAACCCCTACCATTCTGTGAAGAGCAAAACCTCCTCGCAGCAGCTCCTGTGTTCACTTTGCAAAGCCTGGATGGGTTAAAGAGGAGTTCACTGCCGCCTGAAAAGACAGGGCAGGACAAGACACCAGATCTCCAGAACAAGAAGCCCAGCTCCCTCACCAATCCATGGCTTGGGGACGAGCCTGGAAAAGTAACAGGCAGCAAGCTGTGGCCTCTCCCCGGCCTCAGCCTGACCACCTCCAGCTAAGAACTGCGCCATGAGCTCCCATGGCAGGCAGCTGGAGCCCTCTGCTTGCCTGCTCTGCCCAGGTGTGATCTCTTGGGAGCCCCAGCACAAGCTAGCTCTTTGCTTGGCCCTTTTCACTTGCTGAAATCAGGGAAAACACAGCTGTGCTATCACCATGGAAAGGAAAAATGATAAAGCTGGTGAGCGGCGCTCAGCCCATCTGAAGTTTATCTGCAGGGCCTCCGCTGCAGCTGAACTTCACTAAAAGGAAGTCTGAGAGTTATTTTGGATGCATGGTGAAAAAACTTCCACCTTTCCAAAGAAATTAAGTATAGTCTTCCAGAACTCCCTCAGCTTGATCCTGCCAAAACAAGTCCTTCCTTTCCCTCTAGCTTTATTTTTTTCTAAAGCCTAAAGAGACTTCTGGTTCCACAGAGGGACACAACAACACAGATTGATAGGACTGGGTTGGGTTGCAAGTGACTTTAAAGATCATCTAGTTCCAGCCACATCTTCCATTAGCCCAGGTTGCTCAAGGTTTCATCCAACCTGGCCTTGAACACTCCCAGGGAGGGGACATCCACAATCACTCTCTGCAACCTGTTCCAGTGTCTCACCACTCCCATGGTGACGAATTTCTTCCTATCCTGGAAGATAGCTTTCACCTTGCCCTCAGTGCCCTCTGGGCAAGAGCACTGTTTCAATGGAAAGAAAACTCTTTGTATCAGGTACTTGCAAGGCAAACCCTGAATGTTTTAAGGGGAAAACCCCTTGAAACACAAAGGCCACTCCGAACTCCAACTAGATCAGGCTGCTATGGGCTACATTGAGTCTGATCTTGAATGTTTCCAGGGACAGGGCCTCAGCCAGAGCCCTGGGCAATCTGTTCCAGTGTCTCATCACTACTCTCATTGTGCAGAATGTCCTCCTGATGTCAAATCCAAATCTGCCCTGCTCCAGTTTCAAACCACTGCCCCTTGTCTACCACTCAAAGCCCTGCTAAGCAGTCTTTCCTCAACCCTCCTGTAAGTCCCCTTCAGATACTGAAATGTAGTGCATGGGGGTTGGACACTTTGAGGGTCCCTTTCAACACAATCCCATTTGTGAATCATTTGTGAACCACAACTCCAATGCTTCCTTCTTCATTCCCTTAACTCTTCCTTGCTGTGGCCTGATTAGATTTCTCCATGCTGAGGAGAGCTATGTTGCTTTGAGGGGGACCTTTTTACCTAAACTTGGGAATGGTTTAAACCAACCAAGTGCTTACAGTGATGGGGGACAGAGGCATGCTTTGCCTTTTTTTGCCTGAAGGGTTCTGTTAATCTGTTTATGTGGTGGCAATGACACCTCGGTGCAGGCTACAGCATTGTTGGGATGCTCAGCTGCCCACTATTTGTGTTTGTACAGCTCTGAGAAGATTAGCAGAGCCTCCCTCCTCTAACAAGTAACACAAGCCATGGTAGCACAGCTGTCCTCTGCTAAGCCACCGAGGGCCAGAGCATTGTGGCAGGGTGATGGAACCTGTTTCACTCTCCCATCAGTCCCAACACCTGCTCTGTGTGCATGCTGGGGTGGAGAACCCACAGGAATCCAGCCCCAAATCATTTTGGTACCAGTCCCTGACCCCAACTGACCACCTGTAGAGGGCTATGCCCTAATGGCACAGGAAGGTCTCCAGGCAAAGAAAGGGGCAGAGACAGGGGAGTCTGGAGAGAGGGGTGAGTGCCAGCTCCTGCTCCAAACCCTTTCATCTTTGACCTTCTTGTCAAGATTGCTGCAATGAATTTAGACATCAGAGGGAAGGTTCTTCACAATGAGAGTGGCGAGGCACTAGAACGGATTGCCCAGGGCTGTGGTTGAGGCCTTGTCCCTGGAGACACTGAAGATCAGACCTGATAGGTCCCTGTGCAGCCTGTCCCTGCTGAGTGCAGTGGAGTTGGACAAGATGCCCTTGGAGGGTAACTTCCAACCCAATGCTATCTGTGCCTCTGCACCTGTGAAAGAACTAGCTCCCAACTTTAAGGGGTTAGCAGGGAGCTCAGCACCTGTAATGCTGCTGGGAAGCTTTTCCTCTCCAGGTAGGGATGCTACAGAACACAGGAGTGAAGCTGAGGGAGGGAAATGTTAAAGCTGTGCACGGGAGCTGGCAAGAGCCTGCACTACTGCTGAGGGCAGCCAGGAACAGATGGCTCCAAGTAGCTCACCACTGAATCTCAGCTCTTTGATATGGGAATAGCCAAGGGAGAGCTGAGGGAGAAAATACGACCTTCTTCTTCATCAAATGCTACTAAAGATTAGGTTACCTGAGCTGAAATAATCACTGCATCTAATCCATGTCTTTGCTATGCACAAACTCAGCCCTGCAGCCACTAAGTTCAGCAGCACATTTCTGTACAACACACCAGGTTGCAAATAGAGGGGGGAAAAAAAAGCAGCCCAGTTAAATGCAAACTTCCCACAGCAGACTGGTAGGGTATTTTAAGAAGGCAGTTAGGGGTCATTTATTCACACAGTTATGAGCATCCACATTATTTTAGCTGGAATTCATCACCAAAATAGCATCCAACAGCTGATGCAAAACTTTCAAAATACCCTCTTCACATGCACTGCAAAATGGAGCAGGCTCTGCTTCAGAATGCTGGGTGCTACTAACTTACTTCTGCCCTTCCTTCTCCTTCTGCAGGCCAAAGCAGACAGATGATCTGCTTCCTATAATCACTTCTGATTTAATTTTCACAACACATAGATGAGGCAAGGGGTTAGCAGATCCTTGGCAAAACACGTTAGGCAGGTGAGAGAAGGAAACAGGACTGGTTAGGTGTAGCTGATGGTAATGAACTTCTGCACTGGGCAGAGCTTCCATCCTCAGAATATTCTTTGTGTTCTGTTGTTTGCCCTCAGATATTGGGGACAGAGCATCCTGCGCTACTGTGTCAGTCAGAAGGTTGCTGATAGTTTTCTTTGCAGGAGTGAAAGGAGGGAGCCTGCCACTTTGAAGGAAGAATCCTTCTTGAAGCTTCCTGTCCAAGCAGATTTCATTGTTTGGCATTTAAAAACTCACTGCCCATTACAAACGTCCCCCCCAGAAACTCCAGCACAAAAAGCAGAGCATTTTGGAGAGGACACAACCAAAGTATGGTTGAACTTGCAAAACTCATGTGTGAACTTCAAGCAGACGGAACTATATGTTTTGGGGTTTCTTCCCTTTCCTTGTTTCTTTCTCTCCTCTTTTCTCCCACCTTTATTTTCCTTTCCCCCCCCCCCTTTCCTTCCTCCTTCCCTTTCTTCCTCCCTTCCCTTCCTTTTCCTCTTCCCTTCCCCTTCCTTCCCTTTTCCCTTCCCTCCCTTTCCCCTTCCCTCTTTATCCTTCCCTTTGTCCCTTCATTTTCTCTCCTCCTCTCCTCCCTTCCCTTTTCATTTCTCTTCTCTTTCCTGCCTGTTACAGGAGGAACAGAATGAAGCCAGATCTGCCACTGTTCAAGCAGCACGTGGAAATTACAGGCTCCCTCACGAAGAGGAGGGCAACATAGTCATTTGCTCCACGGTTCCGACCCAGCCCCCTTTATATCACTGCCAAGCAGATGTTCAGCTCAGCACCAGCAGCCAAATGCTTTCCCCCCTCTAAATCAGGCAGAGAGGCTGGGATGCCAGGGCCAAGCACGGCTGTGTCCACACTCCAGACCCACATCCCCCTGGCCACACCAGTGCTGCTGGGTTGTGTGCCAGGATTCCCTAATCCATTCTGAAGCTGTCAGTCATGGCTCTGTCTCCCGGCTGCCAGGGCTGCTTCCTCCCAGCCATGTTTACAGCCAGCTCTGCCTGTCACCTTCAGAGGCATTGCCCAGGCAAGTCACCCCAAATCCAGCCAGCATTCCTCGCACCACCTCCCAGGAGTGCCCTGAGACAAAGCACTTTACTCTGACACCGCAGCCACAAAGACTGCTTGCAAGCAGAGCTGCCTGCTGAAAGGAATCTAAGTTGCATATAAATGTAAGATGAAAAAAGTTAAACTTTTTTGGTTTTGTGACATTTCCAAGCTCCCTGTGCCCAAAAGAAAAGACTATAGGCTGCAAAGGCTAACTGCATGGCTCAGATGGAAGAAGGAACCTCATGGAAAACTACAGCAATATCCACTATGGATTTTCAAGGTAAAAACATAACATGTGGACATAAGCTGTATGACACCATCTCACCACCACCTCACCTACCCTGCTCTCTTCATGTCTCAATCAAAGACTCACTGAATTGTTTTTGATGGAAAGGACTTTGAAGGTCATCCATTTCAACCATCACCTAACTCTACCAAGTCTGGTGCTAAACCACCCTCAGCACCACATCTTCTCACTCTACCAAGTGGTGCTAAACCACCCTCAGCACCACATCTTCTCACTCTACCAAGTCTGGTGCTAAACCACCTTCAGCACCACATCTCTATCTCTTTGAAACACCCCCAGGGATGGGCATTCAGACACCTCCATGAGCAATCTGCTCTCCAATGAAGGACAATTTTTTTGCAGCAGCACCATGAAGCAGTAAGATGGCAGAAATACCAAGTCACAAGTAAAACAGCCACCTTGTACCATGGCAGCAAGCACAGCAGAGGTCTGCAGTAAAGCTATCTTGCAGTATGTCCACAGCTGAGGGATAGACAATGAATTTCAGGTGGCACAGTGAGTATTATGGGCAGGTAGAGATTTTTTTGCTTTGCTGACTGCCCTCATGGTTTCCCTTGAGTCAGTGCTTCTGCTTCTCTGGCCCTACAGCATCTAAGGAGCTACAATACTAGAAAAGGACCTGCTTTCTTTTTATGGGGCTACTTTTTGCTTCACTTCACTGGGCTGCCCTAGCACGGGGACAACCATGGGAACCTGTTGGCCCTTGTCCACCTTCATCTTGACACCCACCCTTCAAATATTTATAGGAATTTATAAATCCCCTCTCAGCCTTCTCTTCTCCAGACTAAACAGCCCCTGGGCTCTTCATAGCAGAGATGTTCAAGGAAATGCCCAAGGAAGCAGAGCTGAACAGGAAGGCCAAAACAAGAAGGGCACAAAGCCAGCCTGTGAAGCTCTGTTGCCAAGCTGAGGTAGGCAAAACCACTCTGCTGCAAACACCAAAAAGATGAATTGAGCTTGCAAACAGTCTTCCTGCCTGAGGGCCAGGGGTTAGAGCTATGCAAGGGAAACGGGGAACCATGGTGCCCACTTTTGGGGAGGAACAGCAAAGCTCACCTTTAGCAGGGAGTTCCAGATACGGTTTGCTGACAGGCAGCAATTTAGGCTCCACCTCTGGATGCTTACCCCTCTGCATCCCCCCTTTACCTGAGCTGCTGCTATTGCCTGCAAGGTAAGGTGCTAAATCCCACAGAATGACATAAGGGTGAGGGTCAGGAGGGATCCCTGAAGATCATCTAGTCCCACGCCCTGCTGGAGCACGATGACCCAGACTAAATCACACAGGATTTACTCACCCTGGCAGGTCTGGAATCTTGTCAGAGATGGAAGAGCCCACAACCTCCCTGGGCAGCCTGTCCTGTGCTCTGCCACTCTCACAGCAAAGAAGTTTTTCCTTATGTTTATGTGGAACCTCCTTTGCTCCATTTTGGGTCCACTGCCCCTCCCTGCCCTGTCACTGAGAGGAGTCTGACTCCATCCTCCTGCCACTCACCCTTTAGCTGTTCATCAGCACTAATTAGATCCCCTCTCAGTTTCCTCCAGGTTCCACAGGCTCAGCTCTCTCAGCCTTTCCCTGGAAGGCTCCAGTCCCGTCAGCATCTCAGTGCTCTCTGCTGGATTATCTTCAGTGGTTCCTTGTCCTTTTTTGAACTGAGAAGCCCAGAACTAGATGCAGACCTCCAGATGAGGCCTTACCAGGGCAGAGCAGAGGAGGAGGAAAACCTCCCTTGAGCACTCTTCTAGTAAACTGATCGAGGTTAAAAAAAAAAAAATGCTTAAAAAAAGGTTTAAAAGCAAAAAGGAAAAAAAACCACTTCCTCCTCCATTCTACTGTACATAAAGAAAGGGCAATTCCATCGTGGCTGTGTTGTTTCTGACACGTTTGTGCCTTAAGCACACAAATGCACTTAAGCATTCAGCTCCAGATGAATTAGACGGGCACATGCTCATAAACAGCTTCACACTTTAACTCATCACACAGTTTTCAGTTGATTATTACACAGCCTAATTAGGGTTGTTTTTTCAGAAGGCAAACAGGCAGCTAGCTGACTGCAGGTGTGAAATGGTGATACGACACACTCAGATCATCAATTTAGCTGCTAGAGACTAGAGCAGAATCACTTCTGGCCAAGGAATCCTATAGGCAGGTTTGCTGGGGAACCTTCCTACCCTGCGGGCAGGTTTGCAGGGGAACCCTCTCACCCTGCAGGCAGGTTTGCAGGGGAACTCTCTCACCCTGCAGGCAGGTTTGCAGGGGAACCCTCTCACCCTGCAGGCAGGTTTGCAGGGGAACTCTCTCACCCTGCAGGCAGGTTTGCAGGGGAACCCTCTCACCCTGCAGGCAGGTTTGCAGGGGAACCCTCTCACCCTGCGGGCAGGTTTGTTGGGGAACCTTCTCACCCTTCAGGGGGAAACCTTCCCACCCTGCAGCCAGGTTTGCTGGGGAACCTTCCCACCCTGCGGGCAGGTTTGCTGGGGAACCTTCCCACCCTGTGGGGGCAAGGAAGCTGGCAAAGGGTCTGCAGGAAGCCTCAAGGAACCGAATGTTGCAAGAACAGAGGCTTTCTGGTAAGCTGCAGATTACCTGTATTCCTATGTGCCTGGTTATAGAAAACAGTTAAATGGAATATAACAAAATAATGAAATAGAATACAAAGCAGAGAGCTGACACATTAAATCCTGCCACCATGCCATCATCTAAGCAGTAGGAAAGGGGAAAGCTGGTTTTAAGAAGAGACAGAAAGCAAGCAAAACAAACCTGACAAAAAAAATCTCCTTTGAAGTGCTGGGACAAAGTGAGCAGAACCCAGTACATAACTGGTGCACAAATTACAACACTTACAAGTTCTGGCAAGATACAGCTATAAGGAAACTTCCATCACTGCAAGAGATCAAATTTCAGCTTCCTGCAGGATATACCCCAATCCTAGCACAGGATCAACTGTGTTTGCATGTGGGAATTGTAGAGAGCCAGAAAATACAGTACACAAAAATGGTCTTGAGAGGAAGAATTGTGACAAGAGAAATTGCTTACCCTCAGCAAAGCAGCTCAGCACATCCAAGTCACTGCTATAATTAGCCACGTAAGAATGACACGACAGGAAGGCTTGGAATATCTGAGAGCAACACAGAGCTGTGCTGCCTCTCTTTAGTCTCTTTATCAATGATCTGGGTGAAAAGATCAAGGCACCCTCAGTCACTTTGTAGATGACACCACGGTGGGAAGGAGTGTGGATCTGCTGGGAGGTAGGAATGCTCTGCAGAGGGACCTGGATAGGCTGGATTGACAGGATGAAGCTGTATCGATGAGATTCAGCAAGGCCAAAGGCTGGGTCCTGCACCTGGGGCACAACTCCATGAAGACTCCAAGCATGGGGGGCACACTGGATGCAAACTGTCCAGCAGAGAAAGACCTGGCAATGATGGTCAACAACCAGATGAAGATGAATCAGTGTGCCCAAGTGGCCAAGAAGGTCACCAGCATCCTGGCCTTGTAGAGGCAGGGAAGAGACTGTCCCCCTGGACTCTATGCCTCAAACACTGTGTTCAGTTTTGGGAACCCTCACTACAGAAAGGATGTTGAGGTGCTGGAGCATTTCCAGAGAAGGGCAAGGAAGCTGGCAAAGGGTCTGCAGAACAGGGCTGGTGAGGAGCAGCTGAGAGAACTGGGGTTGTTCAGTTTGGAGAAGAGGAGGCTGAGGGGAGACTTCATTGCTCTCTACAGCTCCATGAAAGGACCAATTTGAGTGTTGGTTTCTTCTCCCTTTTAACAATTGACAGGATCACAGAACTTTAGAGGCTGGAAAGGACTTCCAGCGATCATCCAATTCAAACCCAAAAGAAGGGAAAAGAGGAGAAAAAAGAAGGGAAAAGAAAAAGACCAGCAAAAAAAAAAGGGGAAAAAAGAGCAACAAAAAAAATAGGAAAACATGACAGCAAAAAATGGGGGGAGGAAAGAGCAGAAGAAAGGAAAAAACAGGAAAAAAGAATTTAAAACAAAACAAAACAAAAAAGTAAAGACAGAGAGAAAGAAACAAAAAAGCCCAAAGAAAAAAAAGGTAGGTTTTGTTGCTTCAAATACTGCCAAGGCAAGTAGAGTTCAAGGCCCCCGGGACTTGTGCTAAGTGCACACTCCTTGCTCCTAGCCAGAAGGCTGCTGTCCTCACCACAGCCTGACCCGGCAGCAAACCAACAATACACCCAACACAATAAAGCAAACCATGAATTGAGCAAGATCTCTGCTCCCCCTCCTTTCTTCTGAAGGGCCACAAAGATGCTCAGAGGGCTGCAGCAGCTCTGCTATGAAGAGAGGCTATAAGAGTTGGGGCTCTGCAGCCTGGAGAAGAGAAGGCTTCCAGGAGACCTTGGAGTGGCCTTCCAGTATCTGAAGGGGGCTACAGGAGGGCTGAGGAGGGATTACTGACAAGGTCTTGTAATGACAGGATGAGGAGGAATGGGTTTAAACTGGCAGAGGGGAGATTCAAACTGGATGTTAGGAAGAAGTGCCTTCCAGTGAGGGTGGTGAGACACTGGCACAGGTTGCCCAGGCAGGCTGTGGCTGTTCCCTCCCTGGAGGTGTTCAAGGCCAGGTTAGATGAGGCCTTAAGTGACCTGTCCTAGTGGGAGGTGTCCCTGCCTATAGGAGGGAGTTGGAGCTGGATGAGCTTTGAGATCCCTTCCAACTTAAACCATTCTATGATTAGAAGCTTCCCCTGGAAAGTAGGAGAGGAGTGTCTGGGGCAGTTGGGACAAATTCTTTATGCCTCTGGCCTGTTGGGCACTACTGAATTCTCCCAACTTGCTGTTACAAAAAGGATCAGAAATCCAGTACCTGAAAGGGGTCTATAAGAAAGCTGGGGAGGGACTTTTTACAAGGGCTTGTAGTCAAAGGATGAGAGGGAATGGATTGAAGCTGGAAGTGGGGAGATTGAGACTGGAGATATGGAAGAAATTCTTGCCAGTGAGAGTAGTGAGACACTGACACAGGTTGCCCAGGGAGGTTGTGGATGCTCCCTCTCTGAAGGTGTTCAAGGCCAGGTTGGATGAGGCCTTGAGCAACCTGTTCTAGTGGGAGGTGTCCCTGCCTGTGGGGAGGGGGGGTTGGAACTGGATGGTCTTTGACATCCCTTCCAACCTAAACCAGTCTATGGTTCTAAATACAGCTCCAAATCTACTTGATGCTTCTCTCTGCCACCAGTGTCCCTCAGCTTTTCACTGAGATCTCACCAATCTGGTCTACACACAGGTTCCCCAGGAGCCAGCCAAGCCCCCTCATGGCCAAGAAGGCTGACGGTCTCCTGGGGGGCATTAAGAAGAGTTTGGCCAGCAGGTCAAGGGACATTCTCCTCCTGCCCCACCTTCGCTTAGAAGGCATACCTGGAGTATTGTGTCCTCTTCTGGGTCCCCAGTTCAAGAGGAACAGGGAATTACTGGGAAGAGTCCAAGAGAGGGCCACAAAGATGCTGAGGGGACTGCAGCATCTCTTCTACAAGGCTGATTAGTCTGGAGAGCAGACTGGGAGGAGATCTTTTCGGTGCCAATTGACAGCTACATGGTGATGGTCAAGAGAATCACAGAATGGCTTAGGTTGGAAGAGGCCTCAGAGGTCATCTACTCCAACACCACCCTGCCATCTCAGCTAGACTTGGTTGTCCAAGGCTTCACCCAGCCTGGCCTTAAATCCCCTCAGGGAGGAGGCATCCATGAAATTCCTGGGCAACCTTTTCCAGAGTCTCACCACCCTCATACTGAAGAGCTTCTTCCTCAGCTCCAGTCTAACCCTCAGCTTCAAACCATTCCCCCTTGGCCTGTCTTTAGACATGCTAAGGAAAAGTCCCTCTGCAGCCTTCCTGCAGGATCCCCTCAGGTATTGGAAGGCAGCTCTAAGATGTCACTAGAGCCTTCTCTCCAGGCTGAACACCCCCAGCTTCTTCAGCCTGTCCTCACAGTAGAGCTGCTCCAGCCCTTGGATCATCGTTGCGGCCTTCTCTGGACTCACTCCAGCAGCAATGTGTCCTTCTGCTGGGGACACCAGAGCTGGAGGCAGGATTGGAGGTGAGGTCTGAGCAGAGCCAAGGGGCACAATCCCTTCTCTGGCCCTGCGGCCCACACGGCAGCCAGCACGCAGCTGCCTTCTGGGCTGCATGAGGGCACTGCTGGCTCCTGGGGAGCTGCTCAGCAACCAACACCCCAAGTCTTTCTCTTCAGGGCTGCTCTGAACCTACTCTGCAGGCAGCCTAGATTTCTGCCTGGAGTTGGCCTGACTCAGATTGCACTTTGAGGTAGGGGCTGGACTCTTTTCAGTGGTGCCCAGGGACAGGACAAGGGACAATGGGTACAAACCAGACTACAGGAGGTTTCACTTGAACTTAAAAGCTTTGAGGGTGCTCGAGCCTTGGAACAGGCTGCCCAAAGAGGCTGTGCAGTCTCTCTGTAGGCTTTCAAAACCTATCAGGATGCATTCTTGTGCAACCTGATCTAGGCAAACCTGCTTTAGCAGAGGGTTGGACTAAATCACCTCTGAAAGTCCCTTCCAAGTCTCCACCACTCTGTGATTCTGTAAACAAACAGACTTGATGTTTTGTGTGCCTCCACATGGCAGTAATTTCTGCATTTCCTTCTGTCCAGAGGACAGGCTGCCCACGAACAAGGACAACCTGCAGGCTGAAGTAGATAGTCACTGCCTCTGCAATTTTTAAGAGGTTACAGAGCAGCTGCTATCCCAGCAGACAACAGAAACAGCTCTGTCTCAGTGACAATTGTATTAAATCATCAGTGAGTTTGGCTTGCTTGTACTAGTAGAAGGAGTAAGAAAGCCAATGGGTTAATTTCTAGCATCACTGAAAACAAAGAGGATGTCCTGAAGGAAAGACAGAAATACATCACTATAAGTAACCTGACTGGAAGAGAAAACAAATCCTTTCCACTCAACTTTCCCTACAGAGAAATCTCTTTGAGCAACATTATCTATTCCCACTGAGTGACATGAATTTGCTGTGGGCATAGCTCAACTGAGGAAAAAAAAAAAAGGCAGAGACAGAAAGAATGAATCAATGAATGAATGAAAATAAGGGACTGTTTACAAGGGCTTGTAGTGATAAGACAGGGGGTGAGAAGACGCTGGGGAAACCTCAGACCTTCCAGTACCTGAAGTGGGCTACAGGAGAGCTGGGGAGAGACTTCTTCAAGGGCTTGGAGTGATAGGATGAGAAGGAATGGATTGAAGCTTGACAAGGGCAGGTTTAGACTGGAGATGAGGAAAAAATGTTTGACAGTGAGGGCAGCGAGACACTGGAACAGGTTGCCCAGGGAGGTTGTGGATGCCCCCTCCCTGGAGGTGTTCAAGGCCAGGTTGGACAAGTGAAAGAGACCGCGTATGAGGGACATGGAGCTGCTGAAGTGGGTTCAGAGGAGGCCACAAAGGCAATCAGAGGTCTGAAGAACCTCCCCTAGGGGGATGGGATGCAAGTGTTAGGTCTGTTCATCCTGGAGAATGCTCCAGAGAGACCTTAGAGCTTCCTTTCAGTACCTGAAGGGGCTACAGGAGAGCTGGAGAGGGACTTTTTACAAGGGCTTGTAGTGACAGGATGAGAGAGAATGGATTGTAGCTGGAAGAGGGGAGATTGAGACTAGAGATTAGGAAGAAATTCTTGACAGTGAGGGTGGGGAGACACTGGTACAGGTTGCCCAGGGACCTTGTGGCTGCCCCCTGCCTGGAGGTGTTCAAGGCTAGGTTGGATGAGGCCTTGAGCAACCTGGGCTGGTGGGAGGTGTCCCTGCCCATGGCAGGGGATTGGAAGTGGCTGATCTTCAAGGCCCCTTCCAACCTAAACCATGCTGAGTAAATCTTAGTCCAGTTCACCAGTTCACTGCTCAAAGCCAAGAAAGGCTTTTCTATTATTTTTCTCCTGCTTTGAGGGAGGGCTTCGAGCCTGCTGCTCTCTGTGTGTGAATTTCTCTCTTCTTGGCAAGTCTGTTGGGTTTTTCTTTTTTCTTTCCCTGTTGTTTCTTTTAAAATCTGAATTAGAATAGCTGTGGTTTGCAATGCAAGGCCAAAAGTGAGACATCAGAGGATGTGGCTGGAAGCAGCGAAGCCTTTGGTCATGCATGCAGAGCAGAGCTGGCTGCTGAGCAGAAAGAACACAGGTAAGTCCATCTAGTCTGCGATGATCCCCTCATTGCTTGGCCCAGCCTCACACAGCAAGCAAGGAGCATCTGCTCACCGTGACAACCTAAGCACTGCACCACACCCCCCTCAGACACAGCTCTGCTCCTCCAAAGGGCACTTATTTCCTTTCTCTTACTTTACCTTAGCCTTGAGAAAAAGGAAATTGCAGGTTCTTGCTGCAACTTAATCACTGAGAACGACTCATGAAAGAAATCTCTTGCAACTCAGTGCTTTTCTCATCTCTGCCATGGAGGGGTGGGATGAGGGATGCTGTGGCATCAGGCTGAACTCACAAATGCATTCCAAAGGCACTGAACTGCCGTTTCTACACGTCTACTTTAAAGAAAAAGAGCTGGAGTGGTTCTTTAAAAGAAGCATCTGAACATGCAAAGACCAAGCCAGCAAGAAAAAAAAAGGAAGAGATTTAGCATTTATCTAACTAACATAAACCCCACAAATTTTAATAGTGAGGCTGCAACACGCTTGAAGCCCACATGGGAGATGAAAGTAGGGAAAATATTTCATGGAAAGACAGCAGGGAGAAATCTGGGGGTTTAACTGGAAAACCAGCAGAGACGCAAGGAGGGCTGTAACATTAACATCTGCTGCCATCTGCAGCGCGGTGGTGGGGAGGGGGTAATTGTGGCTGTCTCTTCAGTGACTGTCAGCAGCGTCCAAGCCACATGACAAACTTCCTAACTCCAACGTCCTCCAAGCACAGGAGTACACGTTCATGCTGAGCAAAGAAAGCAGAAGGGGTGCAGGACTGCTTCAAACACGCAGGCCTATGGTAAAAACATCAGCCTGAAGACTTCTGCTGGAAGCGCAGTGTGAAGCCCCAGTCCCAGGACCCTGCACGCACAGAAGTGTTGGCACCAAGATCTGAACACATCACTGCAGAGAGCAGGAGAACGTTTTTCCTGCCTTGGAGGTGAGGAACCAACAGGCTTTGAGCCAGGAGCCTGCAAGTGAAGCAATGGATCAAGTCTAGGTGTCTTGAAATGCAAACCTGTAGCTTAGCCATGCACCTCTAGACCATGCCTGCTCTACCTGCAAAGTTCTCCAGGTCTCATTTTGAGCACAACCTAGGGTTTAAAAAAAAGTGTTATTGAGTACCTGAAGCAGCTCTGAGTGCAGTCCACACATCAAACTCAGTAAGGCTGGGACTTCTTTTTCTTCCCATTCTCACTAACCCAGAATAGGACTGCAGTCACTCTTTTAGGTTCACAAAGCAGAAGTGACACAGGAGCTGTTGCTCCTCCTGCCAGTTAGCCTTTTCTTAATCAGTGAAGCATGCACAAGACTGTGAATGTAGCTGAAAACCATGAGTGGCTGAACTGGTCACAAGGTTTCCAAAGGAGCACCTCTGCTTTTTGAGATAGGTTGCTAAAAGACACCATTTCAGCCACTCTGCAGACTCTGGAAGACATTGACCTTGGACTCAATCCTTACTTGGACTTAAGTCACAGTTTTCACTTCATTGTCACATGGGATTACTACCTGCAACTGAAAGTGTAGATTAAGGGGGGAAAAAAAGTACAGTGCACAAGAACTCAATCAGAGGGCAAATTCTGTGTCTGAGGAGATGCAGAACACACCCAGGCCTTTGGAAATGTTCTTTCTGAACTACATGGTAAGTGAAGAAGGCTGAAGACAAGCAGAAGAAGCTGAGAGTCTTGCAAAGACAATGTTTCCCCCTCTGGAGACGGGAGGGATGGCCACTCGCACTCAGCCTGCGTCTCCGGAGAGGACGATTTATAACATAGGGGATAGGAGAAATTTATTTCCCAACATATGGAAAACATTTCTGGGCTCTGCCGAGGAGCTGGAATTAAAGGAACACAACTATATATTGTTACAGCTTCTAAATGCAGATCTCAGTCAAGAAAGAAGCATACTGCCCTCAAGTCACGGACATGCCACAGAATCATACAGTTTTATCAGTTGGAAAAGACCTTTCAGAGCATTGAGTCCAACCATTCTCTAACTCTGCCAAGGCTGGGGCTAAGCCATGGCCCTCAGCACCACAGTGCTGCCTCTCTGAAACACCTCCGGGGTGGGCATTCAACCACCTCCCTGGGCAGCCTGTTCCAGTCTTTGAGAACCCTTTCAGTCACAAAGTTTCTCCCAATATTCAACCTGAACCTCCCCTGGGGCAACCTGAGGCCATTTCCTCTCCTCCTATCACTTATTACTGGGGAGAAGAGGCCAACTGCCACCTGGCACCAATATCCTCTCAAGGAGTTGTAGAAAACTTGAAGGTCTCCCCTCAGCCTCCTCTTCTCCAGACTAAACACACCCAGGTCATAGAATCAACCGGGTTGGAAAAGACCTCCAAGATCATCCAGTCCAGCTGCTCCTCATCGGCCCTGTTCTCCAGCTCCTTCACCATCTTTGTAGTCCTTCTCTGAACCTGCTGCAGCACCTCTATGTCTTTCTTGGAGTGAGGGCCTCAAAACTGAAGCCAGTATCAAGCTGTGGCCTCCCCAGCACCGAGTACAACGGGACATTAACTTCTCTAGTACAAAGGGACAATAACTTCCCTGGTCCTGCTGGTCACACCGCTCCTGACCTAAGCCAGAAAGCTATTGGCCTTCTTGGCCATCTGGGCACAGAGTGGTTAATCTTCAGCAGGCTGTAGATCACCTCCTCCAGGTCTCTCTCTAGTTATTTCTCTGTACCTTTGCTTTCTGCTCTGTTAGGTATGAATTCCAGAGTGGAGGCTTGTATCAATTCACCTGTTCAGGTCTATAATCCACAGGAAGATTATTAGCTGGCAAAGTCCCGTTGTGAAAGACAAAGCAGCCATAACAGCAGACGCGGAACACATGCCATAGGCACAGAACGTGGTACTGCTGCCTGCCTTATGGTCCTGGCACTGCAAGTTACAGTAATGGAAGGAGACAGGACTACTAACACCAGCAAGAAAATGTTCACATATCTAGACCTGCGGGTAATTCACCCTCTCCAAAACAAGAAAAACCCCACCCCACCTTCTGGGACAAGAGAATGATCCCCTGTTAAGCCACACAAGGTCACAGCCTGAGGGAAAGCTCTGCCTCCTGGGCAAAACGTTTCTTTGCCATGTAAGTAACCTGCTGGCTGCCTGGAAGGGTTGCATGCAGCCTGACAAAGGAAACGGATGATGTATGAGACCTTACAGCAGCCTTCCAGTACCTGAACGGGGCTACAAGACGGGAAAAGAGTTTCCAAAAGGGCTTGTGGTGATAGGATGAGAGGGAATGGATTGAAGGTGGAGGAGGGCAGATTGAGACTGGAGATTAGCAACAAATTCTTGCCAGTGAGGGTGGTGAGGCACTGGCACAGGCTGCTCAGGAAGGTTAAGGATGCTGCCTCCCTGGAGGTGTTCAAGGCCAGGGTGGATGAGGCCTTGAGCGACCTGGGCTGGTGGGAGGTGTCCCTGCCCATGGCAGCGAATTGGAGCTGGATGACCTTTGAGGTCCCTTCAGCCCCAAACCATTCTATGAATCTATGAGTTGCATGCACAAAAATATACAGAATGGCATCATGCCAGAAGCTAAGAGGATCGGGGACCATCAGGAAGCCCTGTGTTAATCAATACCCAAGATCCATACCAGGGTCAGTGCTAGCATATAACGAGGTTGTGGCTGCTTTGTAAGCTGGTACCACCACACTGGTGCAACCACCAGTGTGGACCTGCAAGACAGAGTCAGGGTTGGCTGCCTGCAGAGCAGCGTAAGAAATGTGGAGTTTTGGAGCACTGTGGCTGCACAGATTGAAACATCTTCAAGGAAAGGCAGGACCTCAGGCCAAATATTTGAGGCAGCAGCGTAGCAGCGCCAGCTGGGATTTTCAGAGATGGGCAAATGCCTGATTAAATGACTCAATCATGCAGATGCTTTTGAAAATTCTGCTGCACGCAGTTAAGTTTATTCATGCATGTGTGGGAGAGGGGGAAGGACTGCACAGACTTTAATAACTACCTTAGGAAAGAAAAAAAGAACAAATGTACTTTCTCTTTAAAACAGAGAGAAGAAAAAAACACAACAACAACGAAATCCAAAACAAAACCAACCCAAACCCCTAAAAATCCTCTGCTGTGGCTGAGGAAAAGAGTTTACAGGCAAGCTGGAAAGAAGGTTTGAGGGCAAGGATGATGGAGGAGACTATGATATGGTAGCCAAAAAGAAGTGCAAAGAAAGAATGAAACAGGAGGGTAAAAATAAAACATATCACAACCCTATCCATTTCTTTCGGTCTTAAAACCCCTCCAGGCTTCAGTCTGTTACTTCTGGCTTGTGCACTACTTCATACTCCACCATCACCTACCAGATGAATGGAAAGCTGAGAGGTCCAGAGAGCTTGAAGACTGCAGGAAAAGGAGAGACTTCAACCCAAGAAAGCAAAGAAGAAACATGAGGGAAAATGATATTCCTAAAGCCTTTTCTTTTTGGATAACAGCAGCACATCCTCCCTCATGTGACAGCCTGACCAACGTTCACCAAGCGAGCTACCACCCTTGCTGAAGTCCCTCTCACACTCTGGAGGTCATGAACCATGCAGAAAGCTGCTAGGCAGGGCACAATTCAAGGTATGAATGTCCCCCTGGACCCCAAGAAGGTGCCAAATGCAGCCGAGTTTTCCCTCCTTGCTAATGCTATTGAGGAATGTGCTCCTCCTCCTCCACCAAGCATCCTACCCCCAAGTATCTGCACGGTGGGGTGGTATCTGTCACCTCCCTGGGGTCAAGCAGGGGCAACAGTCTCTCACACCTTTGATTCTTCACCTCAAATGCAAGGCTCTGGTGGCTTCAATGCAGCTGGAGCACCATTCTTCCAACTTCCCCACTGTGAAGCAACACCTACACAAAGGCAACAACTTCCCTTCCCCTGCTAAAAAGCACCCCCCGAATGTAAAAATCAACACTCAACCACAAGACTGAGCTTGTGGAGAAATTCAGGAGCACTCCCAGATCCTTAATCACCAGCTGGTTGGATTTCAGCAAAAATATCCTTTCCTATTTGCACAGGCTACTTTTCGCTGCCCTAACAGCCAGCATTTCCATGTCCAGCCCAGCAAGAGCTGGCACACACCTGCCCGAGGCACATTTTGGCAGTCATCCCCTCTCTGAGGAGCCCAGAAGAGCCACCCGCACACCCAGCATGACCACTCATCTCCAGCAGGGCAGGGCTCATCCAGCGGATCTGAGCACAGATCAGTAAAACCACTCTGGCTCCAGCGGTGCCTTCCCCCACCCCGGCTTGTCCCATCCCCAGTGCCTATAAATCACTTCTGGCAGGTAGCTGGGAAGCAGCTGCTAATGATAGTTCTGCTGCGGAGCGCAGGAAGTCACCTTTTAACCCTGCCTGCTGTTGTTTGTTTCCCTGAGCCGTGACAAAAGGCCAGATGTGGAGGACACTGCCAGCCAGCAGCAGGATCCGGGCAAAACGCGGCAGGGAACCTGCCCTGGTTCCCCTCAAAAACACCTTTTGGCTTCATGCCCTTCCCGGTGCTGGTTTTCAAACAGCTTGATACTAGCCCTCAGCTCTCCCTTGCTTGCCCTAAAGATGCAGGGAAGCATCCCCAAGACAGCTTTACCGGAATTCCCACCTTCCACCCTCCCACCATCCAATCCCCCACCTGCGCCGCGGGACAAGGAGGGCATTGATAAGGGAACAAACGTGTGCACGGAGGGGGCTGAGACCAGAGCCCAGCAAATCAATAGTAAGAGACAAAGTCTTCATTGTGGGCATCTTGTTTTCAAGCCCACGGAATATCTGAGATCAGGTTACAATTTCACCCCACAGAAAAGTTTTCTTTCCCCCCCACCCTCAGCCCTTTTAAAGCGTGTGAGAGCAGTGGCGGGGGAATAGCTGCTTCTCTTTCAGCGAAGTTCCAAAACACATTTGAGTCGTTACCACAAATGAAACAGGAGCAACCCACTCCTCCTGAGGCCACCACTGGTGAGGTGGATGGCATGCTGCTCTGCTTGGCTCCGGCTGAAAAACACTGCCTTCAACTTTCTGCTTCACACACAGATGAAGCACTGTGGAAGTTGTCTGTTGGTAACAACTGGAATTCAAAACCTCATTTTCTCCAGTGTGCACCTGACTAGCAGCCATCTGCTTTAAGCTTGTCTTGAAGACAGAGACAGAGGTCTTGAGGGGTCTGTGCATGGCTCAGATCAAGCCATAGGAAATCACAGAAACATCCAGGTTGGAAAAGCCCCTCAGGATCACCAAGTCCAACCTATAACCCTACTCTACAAGACTCACCTTAAGCTGTATCCCTAAACACCACATCCAAACGACCCTTAAACACATCCAGGGTGGGTGATTCCACCACCTCCCTGGGCAGGTCATGCCAGTCCCTGACCACTCTCTCCATGAAAAACTTTTTCATAATGTCCAATCTAAACCTATCAGCTTGTGGCCATTCCCCCTTGTTCTGTCTCCAACTACCTGTGAGAAGAGACCAGCTCCATAAACCCGAGTGTTATTATTTGTCCCCTTCTAGCCCTGACAACATCTGCTCTGCCGTAGCTTTCATGTGGCAACAGGAGGCCAACAAAAACCCAAGGCTTTACCTTCTGGAAAGGACACGCTCGCATCAAACAAAACACACCCACTAGCCAAATACGACCACGGGTGGAAGCCAACCCCAAGGTATAAAAGAAAGGAAAAAAAAAAGCCTTTTCAATTAGACCCTGTAAACCACAGCATAAAGGAGGATCTCAGCTGACGTGCTACTTACAGTGAAGACATCATCATCACCAACCTCGGCCTCGTTGTGAAGCGTTGACGAAGAAGTTGTAGACCCTAGGGAAAAAACCAGAAGTTCCTTTTTTAGACACATTACTGTTTTGTGGCTGCAAGTGTGCGCTTGCAGCCCAGAAAGCCAAACTGAGCCTGGGCTGCACCAAAAGAAGTGTGGGCAGCAGGGTGAGGGACAGAATTCTCCCCCTTTACTCCACTCTGCTGAGAGCCCACCTGGAGTACTGTATTGAGTTCTGCAGTCCTTGTTACAAGAAGGATCTGGACATGCTGAAAGGTGTCCAGAGAAGGGCCATGAGGATGATCAGAGGAGATGGAGACAGACTGAGAAAGTTGGGGTTGTTCAGTCTGGAGAAGAAAGGGCTTCCAGGAGACCTTATTGTGGCCTTTCAGGATCTGAAAGAGGCTACGAGAAAGCTGTGAAGGAACTTTTTAGGGTGTCAGATAGTGACAGGACTGGGGGGAATGGAGCAAAACTGGAAGTGGGTAGATTCAGATTGAAAACTAGAAGTGGCTAGATTCAGACTGGATGTCAGGAAGAAGTTCTTCAGCATGAGGGTGGTGAGAGACTGCAACAGGTTGCCCAGGGAGGTGGTGGAAGCCTCATCCCTGGAGGTTTTTAAGGCCAGGCTGGATGTGGCTCTTAGCAACCTGATCTAGTGTGAGGTGTCTTTGCCCATGGCAGGGGGATTGGAACTGGATAGTCCTTGAGGTCCCTTCTAGCCCTGACCATTCTATGATTTGCTGGTTTGGCATTTGTGTTGTTTTTTTTTTAACCCTAGGCTGGCAAACATATGATTCTCACTGTATGTTGTATACACATGAAAGAGAAGCTCAAATGAAGGAAGAAAAGAAATAAAAAGACTGGTAGAGCTTGGAGGGAAAGGTAAAACCTGAAAGCGTTCCTTGACATGCAACTGCATGGCTGCCAACACTAATTAACCACCTTAGAAATAGCAGGTAACAGTTCCAATTGCGGAAAACTTTCATTTCTGAGGAACAGTAAAGTTGCATCCTAAGCAGCGCTCAAGACCAGATCCTCAGCTGCCAAGAAACCATGGAAGAGATAAGCTCCATGCATTCCCTGGATCTGGGGGGTGGCTGTGGGGGGAAGTCTTTCTATTAACAGAAAAATAAACCCGACTCTGACAACGAAGACTTTATTTGGGTTCTGCTCTTTTTGATTCTTCTTATTTTGGAAACTGCTGCATATCTTTGTGATATGTAAGACCTCTGCAGCCTTCTCTGTTATCAACCATTCCTCAAAGAACCACCTTGCCCTACATAAGCAAAGTATTTGAAGTGAGCTGAAAGGTGCAAAATCACAGATGACAGCTAAATACCAGGGTGCAGTTCTGGTCATCTGGGAAGGTGGGAAATCATGTTAAAAAAACCCTCATGGAACCAAAGAATCATAGGATTGTTTTGGTTGGAGGAGATCTCCAAATCACTGAGTCCAACCATCAACTTAAGACCACTACGCCCACTAAATCATGTCCTACAGTGCCATATCCACACATTTCTTTGGCTTCTCTAGGGATGGTGACTCCACCACCTCCCTGGGCAACCTCTTTCAATGTCTGACCACTTTTGCAGGAAAGAAGTTTTTCCTTCTGTCCAACCTAACCCTTCCCTGGCACAATTTCAGGCCATTTCCTCTTGTTCCATCAGCTGATTCTAGAGAGAAGAGCCCAACCTCCACCTCTCTCCAGCTTCCTCTCAGGGAGCTGCAGTGAGCAATAAGGTCAGCCCTCAGCATCCTCTTCTCCAGGCTGAACACCCCCAGTTCCCTCAGCTGCTCCTCATCAGCCTTGTTCTCCAGACCCTTTCCCAGCTTTCTTGCCCTTCTCTGGACATGTTCAGCACCTAAGTATCTTCGTCTAACCTCTTTCTCTCCCCTGCAGGTATCATCCTCCAGTCCCTCCACTGCCTGGGCAGCACCCACATGACTGAAGAATACTAGGGAGAGAGTGGCACATGCCCTTGCTGGACTTGGCAGAAAATTTACGCTGTGCCTAAAAGGAGATGAACCCTCCCTCTCTAAACCCAGCCAAGGATCTCAGACTCCCTTCCCAGCTGCTTTCAACCCCTGTGAGGCCGTCAAGGCAGGTAGGCGGCGCAGGATGCTTTGATGTGGGGAGAAACCCCAAGTGAAAAGCAGTTTTATGGCAAAGAAAGCCTACTGTTAAACTGCATTAGGGCCACACCACATCCCTAATTGGAAACTGAACAGTTTGTACCCCCTTCAGTCTGGAAATCTTTGACAAAAAGTTGCTTTACATAACGCCATCCGCACCAGCCTCGGCTGCTCTCCGTTGCATCACCATGAAGATGTGCAGAGATAAGTGTGAAAGCCCACTTAAAACACCAAGTAATCTGAAAACATTTGTGCCTTCAAAGTAAAAAGAGCTGCACAGGGTACCTGTAGCAAACCTTCTGTCAGTTAAATTTTAATATTGAAGCCCTTTTCTCCAGTTTCAAATGCACACAGTTGGGTGTGCTCAGTATTACCTCCTACATTTGATCTATGTGAACATGAGTAGAGGTTGTTCAGCCTGGAGAAGAGAAGGCTTTAGGCAGACCTTAGAGCAGCCTTCCAGTATCTGAAGGGGGCCTACAAAAAAACTGGGGATGGACTTTTTAGGCTATCAGGACTAGGGGAAATGGAGCAAAGCTGCAGGTGGGGAGATTCAGGCTGGATGCGAGGAGGAAGTTGTTCAGCATGAGAGTGGTGAGAACCTGGAATGGTTGCCCAGGGAGGTGGCTGAAGCCCCATCCCTGGAGGTGTTTAAGGCCAGGCTGGATGAGGCTCTGGCCAACCTGGTCTAGGATAGAGTGCCCCTGCCCTCTATCCTAGGTGGGGGAACTAGACGATCCTTGTGGTCCCCTCCAACCCTGACTGATTCTGTGAAACTGGAAGAGGGGAGATTAAGACTGGAGATTAGGAACAAATTCTTGAGATTGAGGGTGGTGAGACATTGGCAGAGGTTGCCCAGGGAGGCTGTGGATGCTCCCTCCCTAGAGGCATCCAAGGCCAGGTTAAATAAGGCCTTAAGCATCCTGGGCTAGTGAGGGGTGTCCCTGCCCACAGCAAGGTGACTGGAACCGGACGATCTTTAAGGTCCCTTCCGACCTGAACCATTCTGTGAATCTGTGACGAAGGAAATCCACTGCATGTGCCCAAGGCCAGTCATTGTTTTTCATTCAGAGAGCCTTTTTAGAATCTAAGGGGAGAACATATCCATGACGATTAGTCTGTGCCATTAATGGGATAAATATAGATTTGCTGATTTTGAGGTATATGAGATACAGCAGAACTTGATTTTGAATACTTCCACTGTAAAATGGATTCAGAAAGAGCAGAACAGGAGCTGCCACGTGCCAGCACTTCCAAAATACTACCCAACACAGCTGAGTTATCATCTCCTTGAAACTTTGCACAATCCTGTGCCACTTACATAAAACATAACTTATATGACTCAAAATGCTTCCCACTTTCAGCAAGCAAGAAGAAGAAAATGGAAGGCATAGCTGCAACTTCCTCACATTAATGGCACAGGAAAAAGCAAATGACTAACTAGTCGAGAGGATCCTTCCTCTAACTGATGAGGTATTTACCAGGAAAGAGCCCTGGGGGATTTATTCTCTCCTGGTGTCTACCATTTCCATGTTAAGCATAGGGCGCCCAGAGCATTAAGCTGCCTACTGCAGCTGACGTTCTCACAAGTAATACACATCTGCATATATATTTGTGCTAACAGCCTCAAAACAATGCCACCATCTAGAGATGAAAAAATCCCAATCCCAGTCACAGGTGAGGAGGAAAAGGTTTTGGACCATAAACCCCTACATGTGAAAAAAGAAACCAAGGTCAAAAACTCTAGAAGGATTTTGGTTGGAAAAATCCTCTAAGATCATTGAATCACAAACTAGTTTGGGTTGGAAAGGACCTCCAAAGGTCATCCAGTCCAATCTACCCTGCAGTCAGCAGGGACATCCTCAACTAGATCAGGCTGCCCAGAGCCATGCTGAGCCTCACCTTGAATATCTGCAGGGACGGGCCCCAACTACCTCCGGGGCAACCTGTTGCAGTGTTCCACGACTCTTGACAGCGCAGAACTTGCTCCTCACATCCAATCTAAACCTCCTCTTCTCCATTTCAAACCGTTGCCCCATATCCTGTCCCTGCAGGTCTTTGCAAACAGTCCCTCTGCAGCCTTCTTGTAGCCCCCTTCAGGTACCAGATGGACTCTGTTAAGTCTCCCTGGAGCCTTCTCTTCTCCAGGCTGACACTCCAAGCTTTCTCAGGCTGTCCTCAGAGCAGAGGTGCTCCAGGCCCTTGATCATTTTTGTGGCCCTCCTCTGGACCCACTCCCATCACCTCCATGTCCTTCCCATGCTGATGGCTCCACCACTTTTTAACCCTATCGAGACAGGTGCTAAACCACAGAATCACAGAAAGGTTTAGGTTGGAAGGGATCTCAAACATCATCCAGTTCCAAGCCCCTACCATAGGCAGGGACACTTCCCACTAGAACAGGTCGCTCAAGGCCTCATCTAACCTGGCCTTGAACTCCTTCAGGGAAGGAGCACCCACAACATGCCTAGGCAGCCTGTGCCAGTGTCTCACCACCCTCACTGGAAAGAACTTCTTCCTAACATCTGCTTTAAATCTCCCCTCTGCCAGTTTAAACCCATTTTTCCTCATCCTGTCATTACAAGACCTTGTCAATAGACCCTCTCCAGCATTCCTGTAGGCTCCCTTCAGATACTAGAAGGCTACTCCAAGGTCCCCTAGTAGCCTTCTCCAGGATGCAGAGTCCCAGCTCTCATAGCCTGTCCTCATAGCACAGCTGCTGCAGCCCTCTGAGCATCTTGGTGGCCTCCTCTGGACTGGCTCAAACAGTCCTTGTCCTTCTTGTGTAGAGGGCTCCAGAACTGTACACAGTAACAGAACTGTACCACGCTCCTCAGCACCACATCTCTGCCTCTTTGAAACACCTCCACGAAGAAGCTGATTCCATTAAAGTCAAGCAGGATTAAACTGCAGCTGCATTACAATTGCCTGATTGCAATGAAATGTGAAAGAGATTTATGAGGGCTTCAAAGCACAGGCAATTCAAATGCATTTTTTTCACAGAATTGGAGGAAAACCCCCAAACACAACAAAGCCTTCCAGAACTCCCACCCAACTAACAGGCTGCAGACAAACCTAATTAACACCAAAAATCCCACCCAAAAAGAAAACAAAAGTTTTCTTCAGCTCCAGGCAGGAATTCATAGAATGGTTTAGGTTAGAAGGGACCTTGAAGCTCATCCAGTTCCAACCCCTTCTGCCACGGGCAGGGACACCTCCCACTAGCGCAGGTTGCTCAAGGCCTCATCCAACCCAGCCTTGAACACCTCCATACTATCACTATGATTTCAAAACCATCCTCTTTCCCAGCTCTGTGACTCAGCCCTCAACCCAGGGTCAAAGTGGCCACTGCCATGTGCTGCGGTACCTTCAATGAGGTCCTCGATGGCTTTCCTCACTCCTCTGTCAAAGGCTCGAGCGTCGGCGGGGCTCTGAAAAGTGAGCCCAAACTTTCTGTTGTCGACTTTCCAGTGGTGGAAGGTGGGATTTGCCTTCGTATACACCAGGTCCTTCTTCACAAAGCACTCCAGCACCACCTGGAGAGGGCCCAAGAGAGGAGCAAAGTTACTTTTCCCACTCCAAGTCACACCATCAGCACTGCTTTAGGCCTGGTCCAAAAGCAAGCCAAGTCACACCTTGTGTAGAGGCACATCCTGACCTAGGGAATGATGACTAACGGAACCAGACACTGCAGCTGTTCCCAAAACCATTGTGCATTCATTTATTTCGCTTGTGCTTTTGAGTAGCTGCTTGGTCACTACCCCAGCAGCCTGTTTTGGACCCAGATTCAGTGTGGCACAGGTTGAAGCTAGCTGGGGTTCAGGTGAAGGGAGAACTTCTTCCCTCAGTGATGTTGCTCAACAGAAACTTTAGCCTCCAGCAGCAGATTTAGGAGGTGCTGGAACACTTCTCTTATCCTTTTTCCCTTTCCCACCCCTATCCAGGCACTCATCACAAGATCTGGTGTGCCAAACCCCATCTCTAGGGTGATGTCTAGGGAGAACAGGAATGGCTTATTAGTCTTCCTCCATCTCGCAAAACTGTAAGCATGGTGTCCAAAAAAGCCTTCTAAGCAAAACAGTAGAGTAAAAGACTTACTAGATACTAGAAGCAGCTTTAAAAGAACAGTCTTTTTGAAAGAATGATAATTTCTGACTCAAACAATGCATTTTTCTTGTCCAAAGCCTGAGTTTGCAAAGCCTATGCAAGAAGTCTCATATTTTAAGCCAGCCCATCTCTTCACATGAGCCAATTTAAAAGGATCAAATGTCCCAGTGACATAAACTAGAACACCTAAACGGACCCTGGAATAAAGAAAAAGGCTTTCTTAATCTGAGCTGAATGAGGAAAAGAATCATAGACTGGTTTGGGTTGGAAGGGACCTTGAAGATCATCCAGTTCCCACCCCCTGCCATGGGTAGGGACACCTCCCACCAGCCCAGGCTGCTCGAGGCTTCATCCAACCTGGCCTTGAACACCTCCAAGGAGGGGGCAGCCACAACCTCCCTGGGCAACCTGTGTCAGTGTCTCCCCATCCTCACTAGCAAGAATTTCTTCCTAACCTCCAGTCTAAATCTGCCCTCCTCCAGCTTCAATCCATTCCCTCTCATCCTGTCACTACAAGCCCTTGTAAAAAGTCCTTCCCCAGCTTCCATGTAGGCCCTTTTCAGGTAGTGGAAGGTTGCTGTAATCTCTCCCTGGAGCCTCCTCTTCCCCAGGCTGGAGAGAAGAGTTCTTTTTCAGATAAACAACTACCAGGAGAAGCTGAGTGCGTCAGCTGGTAAGAGACAACTCGTCTTCATCTTCTCACTCTGCTCCTTCAAGCCTTGCACGGCATAAATAATTCATGGCTGTTCCCGAGGCTAGCACCGCATTACTCAGTGTGGTGTGACTGGCTCCATGGCTTCTTCACACTTCACTCCTTCCTTACCCTTCCTAGGTCTTAAGGAAAAAAAAACCAAACAAAAAACCCACACCGAAGAGGTGGTTTCCTCCAAAGAGAATCTTTGCACATGAACTTCCAACCTGGCCTGCCCCTTTCAGGTGTCAGCAGGCCAAGCCAGACAGCCAAAACCGGCAGTCCGAGGAGACAGTGGGTTTGCCTTGTCCTCCCTGGTGGGTAGTTCAGGTTTGAAACCCCCCCTCAAAACTTGCACAAGAACACAATAGCAACAGATCTGGGATAATTCCCATTATGAGAACAGACAAAAGTTGAATCAAGGTCAATTACCAGTTTGTCTTTCTGCCTTTCACCATGGATTAGAAATCCGCTTCTTCCGTTGCCCTCCGGGTACGTGACCTTGCAGACACCAACTCTACTGAGACCACCTCCTTCTTGCGGCAACCAGCCCCCACTGGAGTCATCTCGGGTCATAACCACAGCTTTGACTCGCACAATATAGCTGTCACTGCAAGGGCAACGAGAGAGAAACAAAACCTCTGGTGAGCATCACACGGTCCCATCACAGCCTTCTGCTGGAGTTGCTTTAGCCAGCACCCGTCTGGCCTCAGTGCGGTTTCTGCTCGGGATGGAAGTCCACCTCTGTGACAGAGCCACCGCTGTTCAAGACACCACAGGAATGAGACCCATCGAGTGGCAAGGAAGGAAGTCACTGGGTTTCCAACGCACAGATCAAACAACCCACAGTCCTGGAAACCCTTTATGCCGCTAGGGAGAGGGACGATGAGAGCAGAGCGAGCCAGGCAGTGCACAGGGGATGCACTAGGGCATCAGTCTCCAAAGTTCTGGAAGAGCACATGCAGCCCAAATAGCTCATGAACAAAGAGGTTAGGGGGTTTGGAACAAATTACTCAAGTGCTCTTTGTAAGACACTCAAATTCCTCTGCAGCTGGGAGAGCCTTATGGGAAAAAAACCCAAAACCCAAGTGTGGCTCCAGCTGGCACCGCAAACAACAGCCAACAGGAATCATCTCAGCTTAGATGACACCACAGGACACCTCTCAGGGACATTACGTCTCTGAAACAGCTCCACCAGCATGTTCAAGGAGTTTTTAAAGGCAGTAAGTCACAACCTCACAAGATGTTATTCTAGAAGCATTTGAGATTTGGGCATAAGCCACCATGGCATGGTGAGCCATCAGCCATGCATGACCACGACATTGTCAACTACAGAGCCACTGAGATGCCCACTAGTGCCCACAATAGTGCCACAGGGCACTCAAACTTGGGAACATTAACAGGGCTTAAGAAAAAAAAGACATGTGAAGCAAGTTGCCTAGGAGCTGTCCATTGCCAGGCCACCAGGAAGAAGCTCAACCTGTAGAGGTTCAAGCTTGGATAGGTATTATGCTTCAGGAAAAGATCCTCCTCCTTGAGGAAAGCCCTGCATCCTGATAGATCATTTACAGATTCAGACATGGAACGGTTTAGGTTGGAAGAGATCTTAAAGATCACCTAGCTCAACCCTCTCTCCATAGGCAGGGACACCTTCCACTGGTCCAGGGTGCTCAAGGCCTCATTCAGCCTGACCTTGAACACCTCCCAGGAAGGGACATCCACCATCTCCCTGGGCTACCTGTTTCAGTGTCTCACTGTCAAGCATTTCCAGTGACCCTCACTGTCAAGCATTTCCTCCCAATCTCCAGTCTAAGCCTGCCCTTCTCCAGCTTCAATCCATTCCCTTGCTTCCCAGGACCCTGCATAACATGAGGACAGAAGGGGCCCTTCGTGTCCACCATGAGAGGCAGCAACAGCTTTCTTCCTCCTGCACCAGGCAAAATGACCTCTTGTTCCAGATACAGGTTATGCATCACTTCTGCAATCCAAGTGCTAAGACTTGAAGTATGACTTCTCCTTTCTGTAACTCGAGCAGATTTATATCCTGCTTAAGCAAGCTGCCTCACAGATCCTACTCAAAGGCAGTTTTGATGACAGAGCAAGGGAGGCAGCAAGCATCCTCTGGGCAGAGGTGCCTGGGACCAGGCTCATCTCTTCTGCAGCCAGCCGGATCTCACAAAGCACATGCTGCTCTTCTCCCTTTGCCAGCTCTATTCTATGGAGAGCCACCAGCTCTGCACAGTGAAGGCAGCACACAGATGAATCGTAGAATAGCTCAGGTTGGAAAGCACCTCAGAGATCACCTACTCCAATCCCCCTGCCATGGGCAGAGACACTTCTCAACTAGCCCAGGTAGCTTGAGCCCTCATCCAACCTGGCCTTAAACACATCCAGGGAGGAGGCATCCACAACCTCCCTGAGCAATCTGTTCCAGAGTCTCACCACTCTCTACTGAAGAACTTCTTCCTCATCTCCAGTCTAATCCTGCTCTCACCCAGTTTCAAACCATTCCCCCCTTGTCCTGTCTTTAGACACCCTTAGGAAAAGTCCCTCTACAGTCTTGCTGGAGGATCCCTTCAGGTATTGAAAGATGCTTAAAGTTCATCCTCTGTTGCTTGGAGAACTTAACACAGGCTGCCAAAAAAGCTTTCTAGCATATTCAGATACATGACCCACGCAGCTGACACAGAAGGCATTCAAACTGCTGAGAACTAACATCCTGAAGAGTGATTTTCTTAGTGTCCTTTAAGCAAAATCCTGATACTTAGCAAGTGTACCCTAGACAGGCTGGCTGGATGGGCTGAGGTCAGTTGTATGAGACTCAACAAGGCCAAATGCTGAGTCCTGCAATTGGGCGGCAACTCCTTGAACACCTCAGGCTTGGGGCAGAATGGCTGGAAAGCTGCCCAGTAAATAAAGACCTGGGGGTATTGGTCAACAGCCAGCTGAACATGAGTCAGTAGTATAGTCAGGTGGCCAAGAAGGCCACCAGCATCCTGGCCTAGATTGGGAAGGGTGTGAGCAGCAGGACCAGGGAAGTGATTGTTCCTCTGTACTCAGCCCTGATGAGGCCATAGGACTGGGTTCAGTTTGGGAGCCCTCACTCCAAGACACTGAGGTACTGTAGTGGATTCAGAGAACCAATGAAGCTGGTGGTAGGTCTGAGCACAGGTCTGGTGAGGAGCAGCTGAGGGAACTGCAATTGGTTAGTCTGGAAAAAAGGAGGCTGAGAGGAGATCTTCTGGCTCTTTATAACTCCCTGAAAGGAGGTTGGAGCCCGGTGGGGATTGGTCTCTTCTCCCTAGCAACAAGTGATAGGATGAGAAGAAACGGCCTCAAGTTGCACTAGGAGAGATTCAAGTTGGCGATCAGGAGAAACTTCTTCACTGGAAGGGTTCTCAAAGACTGGAACAGGCTCCCCAGGTAGCTATTTGAAATACGCAGAGAGGCAGTGCTGAGGGACATGGTTTGGCCCCAGACTTGGCAGTTCTTTTCCAACCAAAATAACTCCATGATTTCCACATTTCCATCACCTCTTGGCAGTTTCTCTCATCTCATAACCACGTCTTAGTACTGCTGCAGGACTATACATTGAATTTGAGTCTCCTGACTGCTATCTGTGTCTGTTATGAACGCGGGGCTGGGGGGGCACAGAGCCATATGGTTTTCATCTTCAAATCCACACCTGTACCGTGGCCTGTGGCTCTCACAGCCCCTGCCACCAATTTCACCCATGTGGCAATACTGCGTTCCTCCCATCTTCAAGATGGGATCTTTGAATACCTCAAGGCAAAAAATCTAGTCTGCATGACCCTACCACAAGCAAGAAGACCTCTGCTCTCCTATTAGAAAAGAACTTTGCCCAGCAGAAGGTTTCATTTTGGCAAGGTAGCAGCAGAGCTCCTGCTCTGTTGGTGTAATCCCTTGGCACGTGTTCCTGCATGACCGAGTCACCAGTGACGCAGCACTCCCTGGAGAGCCCTGTCCCCAGGCTCACTGTGCTCCAGCCAGAGGCACGTGTTTCCCAACGTGCAACCTCTGCCAAAGCACTTGGGGCAAAGAAAGAAAGGATGGGAGGAAGAGAGGTGGTTAAGGCTTCTTCGGGCTTGATATCTCGGGTTTTGTCACTTGTTTTGCAGTCACAGATTGCATCGAGTTGGGAGGGATCCTCCAAGGGCATCTTGTCCACCCCCCTGCACTCAGCAGGGACACCTCCAGCTAGAGCAGGCTGCACAGGGACACAGCAAGGTTGATCTTCAATGTCTGCAGGGACAGGGCCTCAAGCACAACCCTGGGCAGCCTGTGCCAGTGTCTCACTACTCTCCTTGTGCAAACTTCCTCCTGATGCCCAATCTAACTGTCCTTTTCAAACCCTTGCCTTTTGTCCTGACACTCCAAGCTGTTCCAAACAGTCTCTCCCCAGCCTTCATCTAGGTCTCCTTCAGGTATTGAAATGCAACTTTATGGTCTCCTCAAGATCCTTCTGTTCTGCAGTGTGAACAGCCCAAACTGCCTCAGCCTGTCCCCAAAGCAGTTCTCCAGCCCTCTGAGCATCTCTGTGGCCTCCTCTGGACCCTCTCCAGCAGCTGCAGGTCTCTCTTGTGTTGCACACCACAGCTGACCCCAGCCCTGCAGGTGAGGTCTCAGCAGAGTGGAGCAGAGGGGCAGGATCCCCTCTCTCCATCTCTGGCCATGCTGCTTTGGATGCAGCCCAGGCTGCACTTGGCCTTCTGGGCTGCCAGTGCCCACTGCTGGCTCCTGTCCAGCTTCTCCCCCACCAGCACCCCCAGGTCCTTCTCTGCAGGGCTGCTCTCAATCTCATCACCCCCCAGCCTGGACTGATACTGAGAAATGTCCTGACTTAGGTGCAGAACCTTGCCCTTAGCCTTATTGAACCTCATGAGGTTCTGCTCAGCCCAGCTCTGCAGCCTGTCCAGGTCTCTCTGGACAGCAGCTTGTCCTTCAGTCTTATCAATCACACCACTCAGCTGGGTATCACCTGCAGATGAGGACTGAGAAGCTGCAAGCTGAATTTTCAAGGCTTCCTTTACATCTCTATGCCAAGCACTTGCCTGTTGCTTCCATCTCTGAGCCTAGACAGGGCAATGCTTCTTTCCCTCACACCACTATTGATAAATACTTGGGAGGTCCTCAAATATTCCAGGTCCATATAAGGACCTGCTTCCTCAGCATACAAGTTGTTTATTTTCTTTGCTGTTTAACTTTACAGGACTCCACCGAGGCTCTGCTTGGTTGACAGCATCCAAAAGGCTCAGGAGAGAAGCAGAAATTTCAAATCCCACATGGACATCACTGATGAGGCCTCAGTGGGCACCAAAGTGGTGACATGACTGTGCTCAAAGCCAACAGAGTGGTTGGAGAGCAGCTAGGAAAAAAGGGACTGGGGGTACCGGTAGATAGTAGCTGAAGATGAGCCAGCAGTGTGCCCAGGTGGCCAAAGAGCCAATGGCATCCTGCTTGTATCAGGAACAGTGTGGCCAGTAGGACAAGGGAGGTCCCCTGTACTCAATACTGGTCAGGCCACACCTTAAGTGCTGTGTCCAGTTCTGGGCTCCTCAATTCAAGAGAGATGTTGAAATACTGGAACGTGTCCAGAGAAGGGCAACAAGGCTGATGAGGGTGCACAGCCCTGTGAGGAGAGGTTGAGGGAGCTGGGGGTGTGCAGCCTGGAGAAGAGAAAGCTCAGGGGTGACCTCATTGCTGTCTACAGTTACCTGAAGGGAGGCTGTAGCCAGGTGGGGGTTGGTGTCTTCTGCCAGGCAACCAGCAACAGAACAAGGGGACACAGCCTCAAGTTGTGTCGAGGGAGGTCTTGGCTGGATGTTAGGAGAGAGTTCTTGCCAGAGAGAGTGATTGGCATTGGAATGGGCTGCCCAGGGAGGTAGTGGAGTTGCTGTCCCTGAAGGTGTTCAAGCAAAGACTGGATGAGGCACTTAGTGCCATGGTCTAGTTGACTGGACAGGGTTGAGTGATAGGTTAGACTGGATGAGCTTGGAGGTCTCTTCCAACCTGTTTGATTCTACAATTCTACACACTTTTATCACAGCAGCTGGGCAACTCTGACCACTCCAGGAGAAATGGTTAATGAGGTATTGAATGGTTAATGAAAATATTTGGTCCATTCCCATTAATGAGATAGCAGCTGCTGCTGAGATAACAGAGTGCACAATGAAACAGCTAAAGCAACACACTGCAGCCTCAGCTCCCCTTCTTTTATTGCTGCCTTAAAACTTGGAGGCTGCTCTAACCATGGGGTTTGTGGCCTGTGCACTGTGCATTTCATGCAAACCATTCTTAATTACACATTCAAATGGAACACTTTGCTATCTTAACCCTACCTATTTGTCTTCAACAGCCTCAAAAGCTTAGGAAGAAAAGTATCTGCAGGGATTACCCAGCTGCATGGCAGCTGGCCAGTGTGTTCCAGGGCTGCTCCAGGTTGCTTGCCTGCCCCACCTAGACAGAAAAAAACACCCAAAAAAACCCCAACAAAACCAAACCACCATAATGAACTTGAGGAGTAAAAGTAACACAGAAAACCCTCTGCTGTTTTTCTTGGAAGGAAAATAGAGCTCTTCAAAAATTATAGCTCATGGGTGTGAAGAGATACCTATAAAAAAGCCCATTAAAAACACAAACCCAGGGTGCATGTGTGTGTAATTGCTGCTCTGGAGGATCCTGACACTCTTCCTAACCAAGAAGTGGCTGAGTGATGCCTTTGCTCTAACTGGACTGTGATTACACTACCCAGAGATTAACTTTCACAAAGCATTTGTGTGCCTAAGAGACAGAAGGTATTGCTGACGCTGTGCTCTGCTCTGGGGAGACCTCACCTGGAGTACTGCATCCAGCTCTGGGGCTTTCAATGCAGGAAGGACATGGACCTGATGGGGCTTGTCCAGAGGAGGCCACAAAGATGATTAGAGGGCAGGAGAACCTCTGCTACAAGGACAGGCTGAGGGAGCTGTAGTGTTCAGCCTGGAGAAGAGAAGGCTCTAGGGACACCCAATAATGGCTTTCTGGTACCTGAAGGGAGCCTGTAAAGCAGCTGCAGAAGGACTGTTTGCAACAGCCTGCAGTGACAGGAAAAGGCATAACAGTTTGGAATTAGAGCAGTGCAGATTTAGGTTGGATGTCAACGACAAGTGTTGACGCTGCAACAGGTTGCCCAGGGAGGTAGCTGATGCCACAGCCCAGGAGATACTTATGGTTGGGCTTCACAAGGCTCTGAGCAACCTGATCCAGCTGGAGATGCCCCTTCTGAGTACAGGGACTAGATAACCTTTGGAGATCCCTTCCAACCCAAACCATTCTATGACTCTACGGTTAAAGCTGATAAAAAAGTGCTCTCCTTCACCATGCCCAAGCCACATGAAGTGCAAACGGCACCATCCAGTACTCTCTGACATAGGCCACATCACTTAGAGCAAATAGTCCAACCAGCCACATTTACTGCTTTTCTCTGAGTCACACAAAATCACAGTTGCTTTGTTTGGAAAAGACCTCCAAGCATTGAGTCCAACCTTCCACCATGGTCACCAAACCACATCCCAAAGTGCCATGGCCACAGGTCTCTTCAACACCTCCAGGGATGGTAACTCCATCATCTCCTTGGGCAGCCTGTTCCAATCCCTGACCATTCTTGCAGGAAAAGAAATTATTTTTAATCTCAAACCTAAAATTCCCCTGGCACAATTTCATCCCATTTCCTCTTGTCCTATCATCTGATATTAGAGAGAAGAGACCAACCCCACTTCACTGCAACCTTCCCTCAGGATGCTGCAGAGAGCAACAAGGTCTCTCCTCAGCCTCCTCTTCCACAGGCTGAACAGCCCCAGTTCCCTCAGCTGGTTCTGAACCAGCCCTGCTCTCCAGACCCTTCATCAGCTTTGTTGCTCTTCTCTGAACATGCTTCAGCACCTCAATGTTCTTTTCATAATGAGGGGCCCAAAACTGAACCCAGCATTCAAAGTGTAGCCTTACCAGTGCCATCTACAGGGGCACAATTGCTTCCCTACTGCTGATGGCCAGACTACTCCTGATCCAGGCCAAGATACTGTTGGCCTTCTTGGCCACCTGAGCACACTGCTGGCTCATGTTCAGCCAGCTGTCAACCAGACATTCAGCACCTAAACCACTTCCCAGACATCTTCCATAATTCAATAGTGTTTTTCCCTCTGGCCAGGCTAGTAGACCAAACAGAAGCTTCCATGCTAATGCAGCACTTCAGTATCTTCCTCCCTTCTTCACTTTGCAGCCAGAAGAAATGTAGGTCTCAGACAGAAAGGTAATTGCATGTAATGGGTTTCAAAATGATGAACTGCATCAACATTCCCAGACCCCAGATTTCAGGGAAGCAGGACAGCAGGAGTCTGACAAAGCAACAGCAGCAGATGTTGGGCTGTTAGCTGAACTGCAGTGCAGACTCTGGGTGCTTCACCACTGTTTCAACTGCAAGGATCCACGCAAACCTGGCTTTAGGATTGCTGAGGCTCTGCCAGAGCTGGATGCACTTCTGGGTGCTCTTCCTCTGCCCCTGCCCCTGCCCTAGCAACTCCAACAGCTGCAGTTAAAGCCATAGAATTGTCAGGGCTGAAAGGGACCTCAAGGATCATCTAGTCCCAGTCCCTCTGCCACGGGCAAGGACATCTCACACTAGGTCAGGTTGCTCAGAGCCCCAGCCAGCCTGGCCTTAAAGACCTCCATCCTGTTCTACCCTGGTGATTCACTGGGAATTCTATTGCAAAGACCACGCCTGGAGTTCATCTCACAGCCACAGAGCAGAGGCATTAAGGGAAGTCAGGAAAAACCTGCTATTTTGGGACAGCTGCTTTCTTTATCTGATGCACGGGTCATGAACCTTCCAGCAAGGGTAAAATATCTGCACTTTCTTCTTCAAAACTTTAACTGATCACTTTGTTACAAAGAAAACTTCTGCGTGCACAAAGCCACAGCATGAGCAGCTCCCCAGGAGCCAGCAGTGCAGTGTCCTCACGCAGCCCAGCAGGCAGCTGTGTGCTGGCTGCAGCCAGAGGAATGTGGGCAGCAGGGCAGTAGAGGAGATTCTGCCCCTTGGCTCTGCTCTGTTGAGACCTCACCTCTCATCCTGTCTCCAGCTCTGGTGTCCCCAGCAGAAGGAGGACATGGAGCTGCTGGAGTGAGGCCAGAGGAGGCCACAGAGATGATCCAAGGGCTGGAGCAGCTGTGCTGTGAGGACAGGCTGAGGGAGCTGGGGGTGTTCAGCCTGGAGAAGACTCCAGGGGGACCTTAGAACTGTTTGCTAATAGCTGAAAGGAACCTGCAGGACAGCTAGAAAGGGACTTTTCATGAGTGTGTCTAGAACGGGCCAAGGGGGAATGGTGTGAAGCTGAGGCAGAGCAGGGTTAGACTGGAGCTGAGGAAGTTCTTTGATACAAGGGTGGTGAGACTCTGGAACACATTATCCACAACCTCCTTGGGTAATTCCTCCCTGGAGGTGCTCAAGGCCAGGTTGGATGAGGCCTTGAGCAACTAGGTCTAGTTGAGAGATGCCCCTACCTATAGCAAGGAGGTTGGAGTAGAAGATCTTTGAGGTCCCTTCCAACCTGAGCCATTCTATGAAAATGAAGTTGGTATTTTGATGTAATTTACATTTCCATCAGGCTCGAAGCTTTGTTATTAACTATCAGCAAGGAAAAATAAGCAACTACAGCCCTCCAGTCAAATCCAACATTAAAACTGAGCCTTGAGAAAATCGTGGAAAACCTTCCAAAAGTTTGCCTTGCTTCTCACCTTTGCATCACCCCAGGAACACAAACCCATTGTGTCTGTAACCCACCTCTAGTACAACCAATTTGTCTTTCAAAGCCAATAACGCCAGAATTGGAAGGCATCTGGGAAATTTTGGGTTCTACCTGGTCAGAGTAAATACAAAACACTTCCATCTCCACAGGTCTTGCTCCAGAGATGCTGGCTGAGCCCTGTAATATGCCTGGTCCTGGGCTACTGCATTTTCAAACAGAGAGTAACCCTACAAGCTCAATTTCAGTACATTTCTCTCTGTCTCAATCAAATGGGAATACTTTGTTGGCATTCAGCATTTCCTCCCAGCTTGCCTCCAACTCCCCATTTCATGCTGAGCTGAGTTTGGCTTTGTGTATCCTGATCATTTCAGAGGGAAAACACAACACACAACCTTTCCCCAGAAAAGGGAAAAAAAATCATAGAACTCTGCTAGCTACAGCAGCACAGAAGGTGGAAGAGGAAAATCCTGCCCCAAAGGAAGCACCTGTACAAGATCTGGAAACCCCCAGCAGTGTCACAGGGCATGCAGTGTCCTACCTGCGCATCCCATCAAATGTCACGGAGGAGTTTTGCACCAAGGTTACTCAGTGCTGGGGTTTGCCTGCTGAGCGCTGCCCAAAGTCCTGCATGCAGTCAAAAAAGCCCAATCCAGCAGGGCTGTCAATCTGATGGACTCACAGAATCCTGGAGGCAGCAGGGAAGCTCAAAGACTGAAGTGTCTTCAACTCTTCAAAGTTTGTCTTGCTATAGGACACATGGCATCACGCAAGGGACACAGCTCCTGGAGCTGGAGCAAAGCCCAAGTACCAGCTTTTGATTTTATGTTCTCATTCCCTGATGCCTTTCTAGTAGAACTAGAGTGCCTCCAAAGCCAGAATAGAGAGGAGTCAGGTCACAGTATCACTGAACGTTAGGGATTGGGAGAGACTTCAAAAGATCACCCAGACCAACGCTCCTGCCAGAGCAGGATCACCCAGGGCAGGTCACACATGAATGCATCCAGGTGAGTTTGGAATGTCTCCAGAGAAGGAGACTCCACAACCTCTCTGGGCAGCCTGCTCCAGGGCTCTGTTACCATAAAAAAAATATATAATCACAGAGTGGTTTAGAAAGGAAAGGACTTCAAAGCTCATCCAGTTCTAAGCCCCCACCATAGCCAAGGACACCTTCCACTAGAACAGGTCACTTAAGGACTCATCCAACCTGGCCGTGAACACCTCCAGGGAGGGAGCAGCCACAGTCTCCCTGGGCAACCTGTGCCAGTGTCTCACCACCCTCACTGTGAAGAACTTCTTCCTAACATCCACTTTCAATCTCCCCTCTGCCAGTTTAAACCCATTACCCCTCATCTTGTCATTACAAGACCTTGTCAATAGTCTGTCCTCAGCCTTCCTGTAGGCTCCCTTCAGATGCTGTAAAGTGTTCTGGAAGCCTTCTCTTCTCCAGGCTGCAAAGCCCCAACTCTCATAGCCTGCCCTCGTAACAGAGTTGCTGCAGCCCTCTGAGCATCTTCGTGACCTCCTCTGGACTCGCTCCAACAGTTCCATGTCTTTCTTGTGTTGGGAGAAGTGTTGTGAAGCAAAAATGTTTTCCTTTCTGCTCCCATGGCATCTCCTCTGCTCCATCTTGCCCCCAGCGCCCCTTGTGCTGCCCTCAGCCACCCCTGAGTAGAGTGTGGCTGTGTCCTCCAGACACTGCACTGCTCTGAACATCTTTAGCACAGCACTAAGGGCAGCCCTCAGGCTCCTCTGCTCCAGGCTCCCAGACCCAGCTCCCTCAGCCTGGCCTCACAGGAGATGTTCACTGCCTGCAGCAGCTTGGTGGCTCTTGGACAGACTCCTCCTCAAGAAGGACTTGAGGTCCTTCTTGAACTGAGGGGCCCACAACTGGACACAATATTCCACAGACAATCTACACGGCCTCTACAGCCAGTAGCCAGCAAGCCTGGGTTTGCTTCCAGTGCTGCATCCCATGCAGAAATCCCCTTTAGGCAAGATTAATTTTGCTTTGTTTTGTTTTCAGAAGAAAGAGGACTTCTCCCAAATGCCAGGACACCTGCAACAATCCAGCCGCCCGCCTCCACGGCTCCTTCAAACACAGGCAACAAGGAACAAAGGAACCCTTTCACCAAAAGGTTTGTTAAACATTTGAAGCTGATTTTGTTGAGTTTACGAGAAACAGCTCTATCCTAACTTGCTCCAATGAGATTTCATAATGCCATAATGATTTCAGATCCTTCCAGGAAGCACTTGGAAAAGAAATATGTAAAATACATATTTTTCTATATATCCAAACCAGCAGACAGGCATAAAACCTATAATGTAGATTGTGAATTTTTCTATTGATTCATTTTATATATAGATTTTTTTTCCTGGTTTATACACAGATATGGTTTTTTTCCACTGTTGTTTTAAAAAATGACACAGATTAAAGTATCAGCTTCTGCCACCAGAGTAGCTCTGGCACTGCATTTTCACAATGCAACCTCCCAACTCATCTGGAGGCACCAAAGCAAGGGATGAGAGCCGCCTTCTGCTCCAGACAAGGCCTTTGGCCCTTGCTTATAGAACAGAAGCATAGAATTGTTTTGGTTGGAAAAGCCCTCTGAGATCATCAGGTCCAATCATCAACCCAACACCAGCACAGCCATTCAACCACGTCCCCAAATGCCATGTCCACACGTTCCTTAACGCCTCCAGGGACGGTGACTCCATCACCCTCCTAGGCAGCCTCTTCCAACCCCTGACCAATCTTCAGCAAAGAAAATTTTCCTGATCTCCAACCCTGGTGCAACTGGCAAAAGGCTTTTTAGAGGAAAAAAAACAAACACCCAAGTGGACAAGTGAAGATCCACTGACACAGCTCCAGTGTACCTAGTGCCAAACTGCCCAGGAGCCAGCACCGGTCACTGGCAGCCCAGAGCCAGCTGCATGCAGGCTGCAGCCAGAGCAAGGAGAGCAGCAGCACAGAGAGGGGATTCTGTCCCTCTGCTCTGCTTAGACCTCACCTGCAGCACTGCCTCCAGCTCTGGTGTGCCCAACATAAGAGGGGGCCTGGAGACGCTGGAGAGGGTCTAGAGGAGGCCACGAAGATGTTCAGAGGGCTGGAGAACCTCTGCTGTGAGGACAGGGTGAGAGAGTTGGGACTGTTCAGCTTGGAGAGGAGAGGGCTCCAGGTAGACCTTAGAGCAGCGTTCTAGTACCTGAAGGGGCTACAGCAGAGCTGGAAGGGACTTCTGAGAAGAGCTTGCAGTGATAGGATGAGAGGGAATGGACTGAAGCTGAAAGAGGGCAGAGGGAGACTGGAGATTGGGAAGAAATTCTTGACATTGAGGATGGCGAGACACTGGCATAGGTTGCTTGAGGCAGTTGTGGCTGGCCACTCCCTGGAGGTGTTCAAGGCCAGGCTGGATAAGGCCTTGAGCAACCTGGGCTAGTGTGAGGTGTGTCTGCCCATGGCAGGGGGTTAAAATGGGATGATCTTTAAGGGTCCTTCCAACCTAAATCATTCTACGAATCTCTCAATTTTACATTTTAAAAAGCCTACAACCCCCAAACCTTTCTTCAAAATGGTTTCACAGGTCAGTTCTGCAAGAAATCCTTGTAGCTGCACACATCAGCATGCCTTAGAGAAAGCTGCAAGGAGCAGCAAGCCCAACAAATGTTGGATTTAATAACACAATGTGTTTAAATAATTTACCCTGCAGCTCCTGAAGCTGGCCAGGCAAGAGCTGCACGCTCAAGTCTTCCCTGCTGTCGTGCAAGGGGACAAAATATTAGCAGATTTCAAGGAAAGCTAATTAGTGCTATCATTTGCTGTAATGAGAAAGGAAGTTGCCATTACAGGGCAGATGGTATTTGTTTTGTATCACATGCAAGACAAGCAAAAAGCACATAAAGGCTTAGCCAGTCACACAGGTAGCTGCATGAGATCTGCATCCTCAACTGAATTCACCCAACACTCCACCACAGAAACAAAGCCACAAGCAAGTCCTCCTGTAATTTTCTTCTACCCGAGACTGACCATCCAAACTCCACTGCTGTCATCCTGTGTCAACTGAGTGGTGCTGCTTAGGCAAAAATAAGAAACAAAAGCATGGCAATTGCATTCCAGCTTTCCAAGTTTCATGACAGAATGTCAGGGGCTGGAAGGGACCTTGAAAGCTCATCCAGTCCAACTCCCTTGCCAGAGCAACATCACCTAGTGTTGATCATACAGGAACACATCCAGGCAGGTCTTGAATATCTCCAGAGAGGGAGACTCCACAACCCCCTGGGCAGCCTGTTCCAGGGTTCTGTCACCCTCACAGGGAAAAAAAATCCTCCTCGTGTTTACATGGAACTTCCTATGCCTCAGCTTCCACCCCACTGCCCCTTGTCATGGCACCATAAACCACTGTAATACCCATGACAAAACCTTCCCAGGGAGACAGTGGAGTCACCAGCTCTGGAGGTGTTCAAAAGCTGTGTAGAAATGGTACCCTGGGACGTGATTTAGTGGGAATGGTAGTGTTGGGTTGATGATGGTTGGACTTGATCAACTTAGAGGCCTTTCCCAACCTTAATGACTCAATGATAAGGAGGAGCCTCATCACACTCTACAACTGCCTGAAGTTGTAGTAAGGTGGAGGTTAGGCTTTGCTCCCAGGCAACATCTGACAAGAGGGCATGGCCTGATGCTCTGCCAGGGGAGGGTTAGGTTGCATGTTAGGAAGCACTTCCTTGTGGAAAGGTTAATTAAGAGACTGGAATGGACTGCCCAGAGAGGTGGTGGAGTTGCCATCCAAGGAGTGTTTAAGGAAAGCTTGGATGTGGCACTTGGTGACATGGTCTAAACTTGAACACAGGAAGCTCCACCTGAACATGAGGAGGGAATTCTTTTCTTTGAGGGTGCTGAAGCACTGGAGCAGGCTCCTGAATAGGCTGTGGACTGGGCATATCTGGAAACTTTTAAAATCCACCTGAACATACTCCTCTGTGACCTTCTCCAGATGAACCTGCTTTGGCAGGGGGTTGGACTCCATCTCCAGAGGTCCCTTCTATCACCTACCATAGAGTGGTAATGTGATCCTGTGACGTAGAATCAATGACAGCCTGGACCACCAAAATTAATTATTCCATGGGCAATCTTACTGAAAAATGCAAAGTTTACCTTGCAAAGGACCCCCTCAGTCCCCCTTGCTCACCCCAAACGAGCTGCATTTCCCCCCCCCCTCAGTCTCCTCCATTCTGATGTGCAGAATGCAGCTATATTTATCCCCCCTGTAAACATCCTTCCTGACATGCAGGAGACAACTCAAAGGCCTGACAATATTTTGGAAATCTGAAACAAGCTCTCTGTGACTGGATTCCAGCTGAATCTGTTTCAGAGGAGGGAATAAGTGGGATAAATTGTTGTCTAAATCTAAAAGGTTTTTATCTCTTGCCAGGTAAATGCATATTTTAATAAAACAGGATAAAAGAAGACATACTTAAACTACATCAAAACCAGTATTCAAAGAAGCAGAGAAGAGATGGGGTTGGAAGGGTCCTCTGGAGATCATCCAATCCAACCCCTCTGCTAAAGCAGGGTCATCCAGGGCAGGCCACAAAGGAACACATCCGGGGGGGGTCTATAGAAAAGGAGACTCCACAACCCCTCTGGGCAGCCTTGTCCAATGCTACAGCACCCTCACATTAAAGAAGTTTTTCCTCAAGTTTAGATGGAATTTCTGTGTTCCAGTTTGTGTCCATTGCCCCTTATCCTATCACATGACATCACTGGAAAGAGCTTGTCCCCTTCTTGACACCCACTCTTCAGACACTTATGAACAGTAATTGGATGCCCTCTCTGTCTTCTCCAGACTGCAGAGCCCCAGGTTCCTCAGTCTTTCCTCACCAGACAGGTGTTCTGGTCCTTTCGGCATCCTTGGAGCCCTCAGTTGGACACTCCCCAGTACATCCCTGCTCCTCTTCAACTGGGGAGCCCAGAACTGGACTCAGTACTCCAGATGTGTCTCACCAGGGCAGAAGGGGGGTGAGAGCCTCCCTTGACCTCCTGGCCACATTCCTCTTAATGTACCCCAGCATGCCACTGGCCTTCTTGGGCACAAGGGTACAATGAGTTTGTCTTCCAAACCCCTAACTCCCCCATGCTCTAAAATCTATCCATGGAGAGGGACATGAAGGGAAACAGCTTCCCAGGCAGCATTTGCTTTCCTCCTGGCACTTAAGAGAGAGGATGCTACCACAGAATCATTAAGGTTGGAAAAAACCTCCAAGATCATCAAGTTCAACCTTCAACCCAATGCCTACATTACCACTAGACCACGTCCCAGAGTGTCTGTCCCATCTACTCATCTTCAGGAATGGTGACTCCACCACCTCCCTGGGCAGCCTGTTCCAGCACCCCACGATGAAAAATCCCTTTCCCCCATGCTAAACTATTTCTTGTGACCAAAACCTCTGCGGAAGCAGAGAAAACAGCCTGTGTCTCACAGAAGTAGTCCCACAGGTCACTGATCAATCGTGTGTTCATTTGGGGAAGATTCAGGAGGGGAGGCAGAGGGAAAAGCTCTGCAGCAATAGCCAGCGAGAGCAGCCAGAAACCTACCTGCTTGGGAGTGCCATTTCCTCCACATTTTACACCCTTCGGCATCATTGCCACTGCCAGTCTCCCGTTCTGTGCCTGCTGCCCTGTGTTCCAGCTGGCTGACACTGAGGGAGGGAGCATTTGGCTTCCTCCCCCCGCCTCAACCTCCTTCGTGATTCAGTCTCCTTGAGGGATGTGCTGCATTGTACTGGGTGAGTCATCCCAGAGGTATTCTGCATATTACAGCCCTGGCCCGACCATTACTCATCCTTAACATCCTCCCTGCTCCAAGAGCACACAGCAGACCAAAGATCCCTGCTTCCCTGTCTTGCTTATAGGCTGGGAGGAAGAAAGAAAGAAAGAAGAGAACCAAATTGCAATACAACCATCATAAACTAATACCAGGGGTGCTCAGCAGAGGCTGACAGAGCACATGTGCTGCTGAGAGGCTGTAACAGAGCAGAGGGCACATCAGCACTCAGCCAGACCTGCAAACAGGTCCAAAGTTGAAAGCCTGTGTTGTCATCTCCGGTAACCCCAGCTACCCTTTACTCCCCAAAAGCTGCTAACACAGCGCTGGGATCAAGGGTCCAAACGATTCAACCGACCCGGGGGAAAGCACTCAGCCTCCCAACCTGCCTGTCTCCATGGCAGCTTGTAACAGGATTTGGAATACTTTCAGTTTGCAACAGATTGGTGTTTATAAATACCAGCTATGGGCCCCTACGTACCACACCTTCGCAGGCAGCCCACGCCACCAAAGTGCCAGCACAGATCCAGTCCTGGGCACCACTTCCATTTCATTTCACAGAAAAGCTTGGATTGGAAGAAAGCTCAAAGATCATCCAGAGAATCACAGAATCCAGCAGGTTGGAAGAGACCTCCAAGATCATTCAGTCCAACTTATCAGCCTGCCCTATCCAATCAACTAGACCATGGCACTAAGTGCCCCGTCCAGTCTTTTCTTCAGGGAGGGCGACTCCACCACCTCCCTGGGCATTCCAACGGCAAATCACTCTCTCTGTGAAGAACTTCCTCCTAACATCCAGCCTATACCTCCCCAAGCAGTGCCAACCCCCTCTGCATTTAAATCATAGACTGGATTGGGTAGGAAGGGACCTCAAAGATCATCCACTTCCAACCCCTTTGCATTTAAGTCATAGAATGAGTTGAAGGGGACCTTAAAGATTGTCTAGTTCCAACCCCCCCCTGCCACGGGCAGCAACACATTCCACCAGCCCAGGTTGCTCAAGGCCTTACCCAACCCAGCCTTGAACACCTCCAGGGAGAGGGAATCCATGACCTCCCTGGGCAACCTGTTCCAGTGTCTCACCACTATAAAGCTGCTCTCAAGCCCTCCTTTGCTGCTCAAAAGCTTTCGTAACTGCTTGAACTCTTTGCTCAGCCAGTGTCTCCCCCACACATCCTCCAAGCTGTATGATCATCCCTAAATGCCCTTTAATTTTCTTAAAGCAGAAATGTTGCTCAGGAACTGCCTCTGCACCAATGACAAGAAGAAAAACTGTGGCACTGGGGCTCTGAAAGCAGCTTCTAAAAATACCTGCCCAGTTACTGAACTAATCTACATTGATGATTAGGCAGGAGAGGGAAAGAAAGCTAACTGAAGTGTTTCCAGGTTCAGCTGCTTCTGCCTTTCTTCAACCCAAACTGTTCCAACCTCCATTTGGGGACAAAATCTCCAGGATTTTTTTTTAACCCCAAGATGTGTAAGAGCGGGCAAGGTGATGCTGCCTGACAGCATCCTCCAGAAAGGCTGCATTCTTGTTCCACAGAACACTGAAATCATAGCATCTAAGCTTGGACCAGGGAAACACCAAACTGGACATAGCTGAGGTCTGAATCCAGTATCAGTGTTCAGATCCCAGGCTGCACAGACAATGCCGAGGACATCCCAAGTTCTTAGATGGATAGACTGACTGGGGTTGAAATGGACCTTGAAGATCATCTAGTTCCAATTCTCACTAGCCCAGGTTGCTCAAGGTCTCATCCAACCCGGTCTTGAGGAGGCACCCAGGGAGGAAGCATCCATGACTTTCCCAGGCAACCTGTGCCAGTGTCTCCCCACCCTCACTCTCAAGAATTTCTTCCTCATGTCCAGCCTCAATGTGCCCTCTTCAACTTTAATCCATTCCCTCTCATCTTGTCACTACAAGCCCTTGTAAAAAGTCCCTTCCTGGCTTTCCTGTAGCCCCTTCGGGTACTGGAAGGCTGCTCTAAGGTATCCCTGAAGCCTTTTGCTCTGCAGGCTGAACAGTCCTAACTCTCAGGACACAAGTATTTGTTCACTGTCCCTCTGCAGCCTCCAGCCAGCACATGTACAGGTACAGATGCAGGCATCTGTTTGCAGCGTGGCTGGATTCTTTTCTTAAGACGCAACTGAGGAAACTGGGGTTTAGTCTAGAGAAAAGGAGGCTGAGGGGAGACCACCTGGCTCTCTACAACTCCCTGAAAGGACTTTGGAGCCAGGCGGGAGTCGGTGCCTTCTCTCTAGCAACAAGTGATAAGATGAGAAGAGATGGCCTTAAGTTGCCCTAGAGGAGATTCAGGTTGGACAACAGAAGAAAATTCTTGAGTGAAAGTGTTTCAGAGACTGGAACAGGCTGCCTGGAGAGGCTGAATGGATGAATCCCTGCATGGATGAATTCCATGGAGGTGTCTAAGGCCAGGCTGGATGAGGCTCTGGCCAGCCTGATCTAGGGTAGGGTGTCCCTGTCCATAGCAGGGGGGCTGGAACTAGATGATCCTTGTGGTCCCTTCCAACCCTGACTGATTCTATGATTCTCTCCCTGGAGGTGCTTATAAGACGCACAGATGTGGTGCTGAGGTACACGGTAGAATTAGAGAAAGGTTGGGACTCTATGATCTTAAAAAGCTTTTCCAACTGAAACAATTCTGTGATTCTATGGCAATGTAATCAAGCTACAGCCAAAGCCACACTGAAGCCAAGAGGAAACATTTTAGTTTTAGGGAATCAGCTGATAGCAGCGTTTACCCTTACTTCAATGAGCAAAGGGCACTTCGCTTTACTAGAAGTGCATCTGCAACTGCTGGGTACCTCATCAGCCAGTCACAGCACTGTAATTAATTATCCATGTAATTAACAGAAAAAAAACCCATGCTTTTTTAATACTGCTTTTTATTTGTAAAAAATCAATTGCACATCCCCAATAGTCAACTCATCCCACCCAGATGCAGCAGCAGGATTTGTTGCCTTGCCTTCTTCCTCAAGCTCTGCAGCAGCAATGCTTTTACCTTCAAATGCTTAACACTGTGCCTAACTGCTCTGTCCTCAGCTGTCTCCAGCCACAAGTCAGCCAGACAAACCAAATGAAGATGCCTGACCTTTATTTTTTTGCTGCAAGGGCAGCTTCTAAAGTTTTTCTCCTGAGTGATGGAGGAAGCTGAAATCAGCCTCCCACTGTAGGAGAAAACTACCTTTGAATAAGTTGTGTTGTAATTGTGTTTTTGAAATGCCATCTTGAATGTTTACTTCTGAAAGCTTCCCTCTTTTCTAGCTTTCCTGCTGATCCAGAAACCAACCTGCCACTAAAAGCAGGGCACCTGGTGAGGGTCAAGACTGAGCACCAACATCACATGGCTTACAGAGGAGCAGCACTGGCAGGCACCACTCCAGCCTTGCACATCAAAAGGTGAGTTTAGCAGGAAAAGCTATCGTGCTGTAAAGCAAGGCGGTGAGAGGGCTGGAGCTCCTCTGCTATAGAGGCAGACTGAGAGAGTTGGAGTTGTTCAGTCTAGAGAGACAAAGGCTCCAAGGAGACTTTATTGTGGCCTTTCAGGATCTGAAGGGGAACTATAGAAAAGCTGGGGAGGGACTCTCTAGGATGACTGGGGGGAACGGAATAAAACTAGAAGTGGGTATATTCAGACTGGATGTTAGGAAGAAGTTCTCCAGCATGAGGGTGGTGGGAGACTGCAACAGGTTGCCCAGCGAGGTGGTGGAAGCCTCATCCCTGGAGATGTTTAAGGCCAGGCTGGATGTGGCTCTGAGCAACCTGATCTAGTGTGAGGTGTCCCTGCCTATGGCAGGTGGCTTGGAACTGGATGATCCTTGAGGTCCCTTCCAGCCCTGATGATTCTACAATTCTATGACAAAGCTAACACAAGGGCACAGGTAGCTCTCAGTTCATTTTGTTGAGCCATGACTTGGGTACCTGCTACAAAGTCACCCACGCGCTGGTGTACCAGGATGAAGTGCAGATAAAAGGTGAAACTCCCTGTGTGTGAAAACAGCAGACACAGAAACACTGTGTTACAACACAGCAAGCTCAGCCCACACAGATGCAAACAACATGACAGAACTGGTTTTGGTTAGAAAAGCCCTCTAAGGTCATGGGCTCCAACTGCCAACTTCAGACCACCACAGCCATTTAACCACATCCTGACGTGCCACATCCACAGGTTTCTGGAACAGGTTTCAGGTATGGTGATCCCTGGGCAGCCTGTTTCCATGCCTGACCATTCCTACAGCAGAGGAATTTTTCCTAATATCCAAACTAAATGTCCCAGAAGCTCTCCTAGCCTTCTGTGTACAACAAGCTGTGGTTGCTTCAGTCAAGAATAACCATCACCTAACTCAGCAGGCCTCACGCCTTGCTCCTCAGGGTTTTCTCCAAAGGGCAGCAGGGAGTAAGTCATGGGACAGCTGTCAGCACCAACTGAATCACTGCTTAGGTTCTCACATCTGCAAATGCTCATTAAACAGCTCCAGGGTTGGTGATGCTGCTGCACTTTTACATGACTGGGTTTTTTCCCTGCCTTTTTCAGCACACCTTAGCATCTTCAATCCTACCAGCTTGGTGCTACAAAGCTTTTGTGCATCTCCTAGCCCAGACCAGTGAGCAGCTCCTCAAGCACACAAATGTTTTCCCCGGTTTGCAGTAGGACACAGGCTGCTACAGGGGTTTGCTGTTAGAAATCTGAAGTAAACATTCCAACTGGAGAGCCATAAAGGAGGTGGATCTGTTTTCTGCTGCCAGCTGGCCAACTACAAGCACTGTTCAAAGAGCTGAGACCAGTTGGAGTGAGAGTAGCCCATTTTCACTGCAGCTGCTGCAATATTTGTGATTAAGAAAATGAAATGCATTCAGCTTGTTAATCCCAGAATGGCTCAGGCTGGAAGGGACTGCAGAGACCATCTACTCCAATCCTGAAGCCAGGGACAAGGATAGCTCTCAATGAGACCTGGTTCCTCAAGGCTTCATCCAATCTGACCTTGAACACCTCCTAGGAGGCAGCATCCATAATCTCCCTGGGCAACTTGTGCCAGTGTCTCATCACTCTCACTGGAAAGAAGTTTTTCCTAACATACACTTTAAATCTCTTCCAGTTTAAACCCATTCCTCCTTGTCCTGTCATTACAAGACCTTGTCAGTAGCCCTCCCCAGTCTTCCTGTAGGCACTCTTCAGATATGGAAGGCTACTACAAGGCCTCCTGGAAGCCCTCTCTTCTCCAGGATGAAGAGCCCCACCTCTTAGAGCCTGTCCTCACAGGAGAGGTGCAGTAGTTCTGGTCACAACCCAACTCTATTCTGCTCATGCTCTTCTCAATATAGAGTTCATCCAGATGTTAATCACCACTGAACATGATGCTTTCCTAATACAAATGCACCTGAAGCACACCAGTAAAAGGCAAGGCAAGAGGAAGGCTGCATATTTGATCCCCTCTAGACATCATATGATGCCTTTTTCTTTTTGCAGTTGGCTCTGGCAGTGTTTCTTTGCCATTTTAAACTATGTCAACTCTTTCTATATTGTTATTAAGAGCAAATCTCCAGGTGACTGACAGCTTGCCACCACCATTTGCTTCTTCTCTGTGGTCTAAAGCTTAAGCCTTGGACACCAGTGTGGCTTTCACAGCTGAATGGACCTTGTCTATTGAGGTGACAGAGAAAATGACTCCAGCACAGACAAGTATTTCTATCCAGGATGCAGGAAGTTTCTGGGTGGAGACCATGTGGATTTAATTCTCCTGCAGCCAGACCAAAGGGAAACCACAGCTCTCAGTGACCTTCAAATAAATAGCTATGGCCATAACTGACATGCACCAAGCTCCTAAGTGATGGAAGTGCTTCGTGTGCTGCTCTTCTAATTAAAAATCCTTCCTCCAGAACTCCAAATTGATACCTGGACTAACAGCTGTAAGAGAATCCAGGAAGCCTAACCCTTCACTGTGCTTTCCTTGTGTGCCACAGGCACCATCATTACAGGACAGTCTGCAAACTGTCATTTGCCTGACAAAACTCTCCCCAGTCTCACTCCCCCCACAAGCCAGTGAAAAAGCATGACTCTCCTTCTCCCTTTTTGTCACAGAATCATAGAATGGAAGGGGCCTCCAAAGCTCATCCAGTCCAACCCTCCTGCCAGAGCAAGATCACCAAGAGCAGATCACACAAGAACACATCCAGGCAGGTTTTGAGTATCTTCAAAGAGAGACTCCACACCCGCCCTGGGAAGCCTGTTCGAGGGATCTGTCACCCTCACAGGGAAAAAATTCCTCCTGTGTTTACATGGTATCTCCTATGCCTCAGCTTCCACCCACTGCCCCTTGTCCTGTCACTGGGCATCACCCAGCAGAGCCTGGCTCCAGCCTCCTGCCACTCACCTTCACATCTTTATAAACACTGATGAGGTCACCTCTCAGTCCAAGCCCCAGCTCCCTAAGGCTTTCCTCACAACAGAGATGTTCCACTGCCTTCATCAATTTTGTGGCTCTGCACTGGACTCTCTCAAGCAGTTCTATGTCCCTCTTGAACTGGGGGACCCAGAACTGGACACAGCACTCTAGATGAGGCCTCAGCAAGGCAGAGTAGAGGGGCAGGAGAACCTCTCTCGACCTATTAACCACAGCCATTCTAATCCACCCCAGAATGGCATTGGCCCTCCTGGCCACCTGAGCACATTGCCGGCTCATGCTCAACCTCCCATCAACTAGGACCCCCAAATCATTTTCCCCTTTGCTGCCTTCCAACAGGTTAGTCCCCAACTTATACTGACTTATGGGGTTGTTCTTTCCCAGGTGCCAGACTCTACACTTCTCTTTCCTGAATTTCATTCAATTTCATTCAATCTTCATGAGGTTCACTCCTTGCAGCAAGGGGCTGTGCAGCAAGGGAGGTAATGACAGCATTTTTGTTAAGAGCAGTAGAAGTCAATCTTTGTGATGCCTGCAAGAAGTGTCTTCTGGAGGGTTGGAGCACCTCTGCTATGAAGACAGGCTACAAGAATTGGAGGTCTGTAGCCTCTAGAAGAGAAGGCTTCCAGGAGACCTTATAATAGCCTTACAGTATCTGAAGGGGCCCACAGGAAGACTGGGGAGGGACTATTGACAAGGTCATGTAATGACAGGACAAGGAGGAATGGGTTTAAACTGGCAGAGGGGAGACTTAAAGTAGATGTTAGGAAGAAGTTCTTAGCAGTGAGGGTGGTGAGACTTTGGCACATGTTGCCCAGGGAGGTTGTGGCTGCTCCCTCCCTAGAGGTGTTCAAGGCCAGGTTGGATGAGGCTTTGAGGTTCCTGTTCTAGTGGGAAGTGTCCCTGCCTATGGTAGGGGGTTGGAACTGGATGATCTTTGAGGTGCCTTCCAACCTAAGCCATTCTGTGATTCTATGATCCTATGATCTCCCAGGCTCCACTTCGCTCCCCCTGCCGCCAGCCTTCCTGTTTACATCTCTGCCCTCAGTGGCTTCCCTCGCAAAGCTGAAGAGCTTGGGGAAGAGCACAAACAAACAAGCGTTTCCTCAGGCTGCAGGCAGCTGCCTGTCTCTCTCCCTGCCACAGGCCCTCGCCCGGTCACAAGTGTCACTTGCATTCAGTGGCTTCCATTTCCTGCCCTCGGTTTTCCCAAGGAACTCTTTGAAACAGCAGAAGATGTGGCAGTGCGAGGTACCTGCTCAGCACAGCAGAGAAGTCATTCAGGGCACATCACCCTGGCATCATCCTGTGTTCTCCTCTGACAGAATGAGTTATTCAACACTGCACCTTCATGTTTTCATGCCAATTCCTTCCAAAAAGGTTAGGTTCTGGGCAAGACAGCCTGAGTCCTCTGGCACATCTGAAAGCGACTGAAGCCTCCCATGATCACAGAACAGTTTGGATTGGAAGAGACCTTGAAGATCATCCAGTTGCAACCTGCTGCCATGGGCATGGCCACCTCTCACTGACCCAGGTTGCTGAAAGTCTCACCCAACCTGTCCTTCAACACCTCCAGGAAGGGGACAGCCACAGCCTCCCTCGGCAACACATGCCAGTGTCTCACCACCCTCAATGCCAAGAATTTCTTCCTAACTGCCAGATCATATCTGCCCTCCTCAAGCTTCAATCCATTCCCCTTCATCCTGTCACTACGAGCCCTTGTAGAAGGTCTTTCCTTCTAGCAACCCTGAAGGACCTTCTCATTCCACCCTCCATTTTTTTTTGGCACACATCTGGGAACTGCAGTCTCGAGTCTTCTGGGTTTATCAAGCAACATCAGAGCCATACATAACCAAAACACTGCTCAGTGTAGAAAATACCTAGTAAGAGCTTCTACCTTTTACCTTTGGGCAAAGCACCATCAATGCTATGTGCTGCCCACCTCCACTAAACTAAGTCAACATCTGGAAGGAAGTAATAAGACAGGAGGAGTAAGACAGACATGCACAGATTTAATTTTTTCTGCCCAACTTCCCACTTGCTTTTCACTGTCACTCATTACAGCCACTCCATGAACATTCAGCAGGTACTAATGGAACTGTTAATGTTTACCTCAGTCACAGAATCAGAGAATGTCAGAGGCTGGAAGGGACCTCCAAAGCTCATCCAGTCCAAACCCCCTGTCACAGCAGGATCACCTACAGCAGATTACATGGGAATACATCCAGATGGGTTTTGAGTATCTCCAGAGAGGGAGACTCCACAACCGCTCTGGGCAGCCTGTTCCAGGGTTCAGTCACCTTCACAGGGAAGAAATCTTTCTTCACATTAACATGGGACTTCCTATGCCTTAGTTTCCACCCATTGCCCCTTGTCCTGTCATTGAGCATCACCCAGCAGAGCCTGGCTCCAGCCTCCTGGCACTCACCCTTTACATCTTTATAAACATTCATGAGGTCACTCCTCAAACCTTCTTGGGTTTATTATTTCTAAAGCCAGGGGTTGAATTCCTGTTTACTAAAGATACAAAATCAACAGGAGGTGCTTACTTATCCCTCACTACCCTGCCTATGAACTGGGTTTTCTTTTTCCTTAAGGTGGCTTAAACAATTGTACTTTGAGTCTTTGACTTCCTTGCTTAGGATTTCCTTAGGTGTTCCTTGCTGGAACACATCTCCTACAAAGAAAGGCTAAGTGAGTTGGGTTGGTCAACCTGGGGAAGTCCTGGGGGAGAACTTACTGTGGCACTTCAGTGCTTAAAAGGATCCTGTAAGAAACATTTAGACAGGCTTTTTAGCAGGGCCTGATCTGACAGGACAAGGGGGGACGGTTGGGAACTAAAAGAAAATTTAGACTACAGAAGCAAGAAATTTTGCACAATGAGGGTAGCAAAACATTGACCCAACTTGCCCAGAGAGCTGGTAGAAGCCCCATCCCTGGAAACATTCCAAGGATGGACTGACTTCCACGGAAATTAATAGAGTTGAAAGAGTCCCTGCTTGTTGCAGGGAGAATTTTGACTTGAGAAACTTTAAAGGTCACTTCCAAGCCAACTCATTCCACGACTCTTGATTTACCTGCCTCTGCTGCTATGTCCACTGCTATCTTGAGCAACAGAAATCTCAGGAAGGAAGAGCCTTAGTCTAAAGCTGGGTCTCCACTGCATGTGTGCAAAGGTCTGCACCCAGCACTCACTCCAGTGGGATGCTTTGACTCCCAGGGAAGACGGCAGTTAAGCACAATGTGCCAAGACTGCCCTGTCAGGCCCTTGCTGTCCCCTGAAAATTGATATTCAGAGAAGACAGGGTGCTTGGCGTGCTAAGGGAGAGAAATACATCCACACTGCTCAAAAGCAAGCTGAACAGCAGCTCTGCCAAACTATTTGCACTCTGAAGAGAAAAAAATCCTCCTCTTTTGAGTTTGATCAGGTGCTGTTTCCAACAATCACCTGCAAGATGGGGCAAGCGACAATTCCAGCTTTGTGCCTTGAAGGACATGCAAGCTGCTTCTTCATCCAGGGACACATTTTTATTCACATTCACCATGAGGAGGAAGACAGAATCACAGAATGGTTCAGAGTGGAAGGGACCTCCAAAGGCATCCAGTCCAACCCCTCTGCACTCAGCAGGGACATCCTCCACTAGATCAGGTTGCTCAGAGTCCTGTCGAACCTCACCTTGAATATCTCCAGGGCTGGAGCCTCAACTACCTCCCTAGGCAACCTGTTGCAGTGTTCCACCACCCTCATAGTGCGGAACTTGTTCCTAACACCTAATCTGAATTTGCTTTTCTGTAGTTTGAAGCCTCTGCCCATAATCCTGGCACTGCAGGCTGTTGCAAACAGTCCTTCTGCAGCTGCCTTGTAGGCTCCCTTTAGGTACCAGAAAGCCATTATTAGGAGTCCCTGGAGCCTTTTCCAGGCTGAACACTCCAGCTCCCTCATCCTGTCTTCACAGCAGAGGTGCTTTAGCCCCCGATCATCTTTGTGGCCTCCTCTGGACCCGCCCCATCAGGTCCATGTCCTTCCTGAATTGAAGGCCCCAGAGCTGGACGCAGTACTCCAGGTGAGGTCTCTCCAGAGCAGAGCACAGTGGCAGAATAACCTCTTTCAATCCACATGCCCAACTTGTGTTTCCTCCACCACAGAGACAGCCCTGAAGGAGCCACCAGGCCAACAGTGTGAAGATGTTGAGGATACTGATACCATTGGAAGCTCGAAGCAGTGCCAGCACAAGGACTGAGCTGCAGGGAGCCTAGCAGCCTCAGCGGAGAGCTGTCCTCCATCCAAAAGAGAATGCCGCAAGGGAAAGCCAGCTATCTGTTCCCATCCAGCACTCTCCTTTGGAGACACAGGCACGATGCATACCATCAAGTTTTGAAGTAGAAGGGAGAAACCACATCCTCAGTGCAGCACGTCCAGATGTGCTCAGGCTGTAACCAATCCCCAGGGAACTTGGGAGCTGAGTCCTTGTCCACCACATGCATGCATGCTTGAAGGCTTGTTGTCATAGGATGAAGGGGAATGGATTGAAGCTTGAGGAGGGCAGACTGAGACTGGAGATTGGGAAGTTACTGACAGTGAGGGTGGGGAGACACTGGCACAGGTTGCCCAGGGAGGTTGTGGATGCCCTCTCCCTGGAGGTGTTGAAAGCCAGGTTAGATGAGGCCTTGAGCAACCTGGACCGGTGGGAGGTGTCCCTGCTCATGGCAGGAGGATTGGTATGGGGTAATCTTTAAGGTCCTCTCCAATCCAAACCATTTAGATGTTGCTATTTCATTCATATACAGAATCACAGAATTGTCAGGGCTGGAAGGGACTTCAAGTTCCAACCCCCCTTCCATGGGCAGGGACACCTCACACTACATCAGCTTGCTCAGAGCCGCATCCAGCCTGGCCTTAAAACCCTCCAGGGATGAGGCTTCCACCACCTCCCTGGGCAACCTGTTCCACTCTCTCAACTCCCTCATGCTGAAGAACTTCTTCCTAACATTGACTCTGAATCTACCCACTTCTAGTTTTGCTCCATTCACCCCAAACCTATCACTACCTGACATCCTAAAAAGTCCCTCCCCAGCTTCCCTATAGGTCCCCTTCAGATCCTGAAAGGCCACAATAAGGTCTCCTGGGAGCCTTTTCCTCTGCAGATCGAGAGGCCCAACTCTTTCAGTTTGCCTCCATGGCAAAGGTGTTCCAGCCCTCTGATCGTCCTCACAGCCCTCAAAACCCAAGGTGAGATCAGTGAAATTAAGAAAAGTAGCATCAGCGGCTAACAAGGTCGCCACCATCCTGCTATAAGGTGGTAAGACAGGAGTCTGATGCAGGAAACCAGGAACTCTCTGTTGACTAATGGCCAATGCTCACTCACCTTGCTAATAAATTAATTTTAAAGTTGTGGCTGTCTCAAAATAAGCTCTGGACACGGCAGCATGCCCCAACTAGGAGTCTAGGCAAACTTTTGGACAAATCTCCAGATGCACTTAACAACCAAACAAAGTTTAGCCCAAACAATGCTTAGCCAAAAGCAACACCAAGACAGTGACCTCTGGAACCTGGGGCTACTTGCAGATGTCCAAAAGGACACCACTGACTAAGTCATACAAAAGGTACTTTAACCCCTGGCAGTGATTCACCTCCCTATGTTTCCTAGCAAAAAGGCTTATTACTTAGGGAGAGTTTCTTACTATTTGCAGGAAAATTCAGAGGAGAAGGAGATACCAATTCATTAAAGAGACAGATAAACATGTACAGGAAATACTTCTACAAAGGTCCTGGTCCTCTGAAGATTAATAGTCCACAGCAACTGGAGACAAAACCATGACACTGAGGAAATAAGCAAACTACAAAAACAGGAAGAAGTGGAAGTTTTTGTTGGGTATTTTTATGTTATTTTGAGGGAATATTTATTTTTCTCTGAAGCTTAAGACACCAGCAAAGCCCTTCATTTGCAGGGCACACTATTCTCTATTCAAAGGCAGCTGCAGAGAGTTTCCTCATCCAGGTCCCCAGAGCTGTCAGCCTAGTGAGGCCACCCTGCACGTGATGGATGAGCTGCCTCCCTAAGCCAACACTGTTGCTTGGTTTTCACTTCATTTTGAATCATTACAATCCACTGAAAGGGCTGTTCCTAGGTGGACAATGTTCTGTAGGTGATACCAATACATCAAGTTATTTTGCTGGTGCATTCCTCCCCCCTCCTCCCTGAGCCACAGGACAAAGGCACTCCCTCCAGACACCTCTTTCTGGATAAATTTACTCAACATTAAGGCAGCACTTACTGGAAATGAAGGGCTTGGCAACAAAAAGAAACCAGCAAGGAAAGCTGTTGTGGTCTCTCCTGCCTTGTTTTTTGTTCAAATGAAAATCAAGCTACCTCCACCATCAATTACAGCCCCTGCGAGGATGCAACAGGGATATGCCAAACCCAACCATGACATCTGCAGTGACTTGGTGACACAACTACCTTTCGATCATCACAAAGTAGCACTGCTTAGTCCACAGGCACTCATAGAATCATTGAATTGCTTCAGTTTGGAAAAGACCTCTAAGATCATCAACACCACCATGGACATTGGACCATGGTCCCAAAGTGCCACGTCCACAGGTTTCTTCACACCTCCAGGCACGGGGACTCCACCTCCCTGGGCAGCCTGTTCCAATGCCTTGAAGGAAAGAAATTGTTCCTAATCTCCAACCTAAACCTCCCCTGGCACACAGCCCAGCATGAGGCTGCCTTCCGGGCTACAAGCACTTGTTGTTGGCTCGTGTTGAGTTTGCCATCAACTGACACTCCCAAGTCCTTCTCCTCAAGACTGCCCGAGCCACTCCTTGCCCAGTAACTGAAGCAACTTCTCAATCTCCTTGCAAAAGCTTGCAAGATATGTGGATGGTTCCCACTGCAGCCCATGCGGTGCACATGTACTGAATGCCACCCTAAGAGCTGAATTAAGCTCACATCTGTCTACAGAATTCCCAAGAGCATGGAAAAGCATCAGTATAGAAATTAAGTATAACCTCACTTGAAAAAAAAAAAAAAAAAGAAACCACCCAAGTTTAAATATTTATGCTTCTAATATGGTCTCATCACTTTGATCGTTAGTACCATATATAGTTGAATTATTTTTGTCCACTGGAAGTGATCCTTTTGAACTAGGGCAGATATTGCTTAGAAAACAGAATTAAATCTCTACGTTAGTTAGCAGATGGTAGTTAGCTGTAGGAATGGAGGGGAATGGCCTAGCAAGTGCAATGCTATCAACGCAACTCCCCGCTTGGGTTTGACCTCCACCACAACTGCAAGGAAGACCTAGCTGCTATTTGCACATTTGCTGTGTGGAACATCAGCATAAATATAGAAATATCTATAGATTCCACCAAATAGCAACCATTAGGCAAACAGCAGCCTGGGCTGCACCTAAAGAAGTGTGGCCAGCAGATGGAGAGAGGTGCCCTGGTGAGGCTGTACCTAGAATACTGTGCCCAGTTCTGGGTCCCTCGGGTCAAGAAGGACATCAGGGAACTGTTTGGAAGAGCCCAGCACAGTCACAAAGACGCTGCAAGCAGTGGAACATCTCCCTGTGAGGACAGGCTGAGGGAGCTAGGGTTTGGAGCAGAGGAGTCTGAGGAGTGACCTCATTCATGTTTATAATGATGTAAAGAGTGAGTGCCCAGAAGATGGAACCAGGCTCTGCTCAGTGATGCATAATGCCAGGACAAGTGGCAATGGTGGAATCTGAGGCATAGGTAATTTCACGTGAACATGAGGAAGAGTTTTTTTTCACTGTGAGGGTGCCAGAGCCCTGGTGCAGGCTTCCCAGAGAGGTTGTGGAGTGTCCTTCTCTGGAGACTTTCAAAACACACCTGCATGTGTTCCTGTGTGGTCTGTACTGGGTGACCCTGTTCTGGTAGGGGATCTGGAGTGGATATCTCTGAGAAGCAACTTCAAACTCCTAACATTCTGTGATTCTGCTACTCTGCTCTACTGAGACCTCACTTGGAGTACTGTGTCCAATTCTGGGTCCCTAACAAAAGAGAGACACGGACATGATGGAGTGGGTCCACAGAGGGCCACAAAGATGATCAGAGGGCTGGAGCACCTCTGCTGCGAGGACAGGCTGGAGCTATTCAGCCTGGAGAAGAGAAGGTTCTTGTAGGCAGACCTTAGAGCTGTGTTTCAATAATTGAAGGGAACCCACAGAAAGGCTGGGGAGGGACTGGGGTGATAAAGGATGAGGGCAATGGTTTGAAATTGGAGCAGAGCATATTTAGGTTGGACATCAAGAGGAAGTTCTGCACAATCAAAGTGATGGAACAGGTTGCCCAGGGCTGTGTTTGAGGCCCTGAGGCTGACATTCAAGCTCAGCCTTGCTGTATCCCTGTGCAGCCGGTTCCAGCTGGAGATGTCCCTGCTGAATGCAGTGGGGTTAGACAAGATGCCCTTGGAGGGTCCCTTCCAATCCAATGCAATCTGTGAATCATCTGTGAATTTGCACTTTGCCTGACAGAATATACCAAGTCAGAGATTTTCTAAGTATTGACTAGGAGAGAAACTGACTGCAACCCATGAAACTCCAGCAGAACCAGAGAAAGGAAGATCTGACTCTGAAACTATTTAAACCAATTTAAATTCTGTGTAGAGAAATGCTGCTGCTTTACTGGCAGAGAGCAAACTGACATGCTCCTTGATAACAGAGGGATCAGCAATGGTCTGTGCTCCACAAGACAGGTCTCCTGAGGAGTGCCTATGGGAACTGGGCTTGTTTAGCCTGGAGAAAAGGAGGCTGTGGGACACTTCATTGCTCTCTACAGCTCCCTGAAAGGTGGCTGGAGCAAGGTGGGTGCTGGGCTTTTTTCCCCCGAGGAACAAGTGACAAATGGCCTCAAATTGCACCAGAAGAGGATTAGGTTGGATACGAGAAGGAACTTCTTCACTGAAAGGGTTCTCCAACCCTGGCACAGACTACCCAGAATGGTGGCTGAATCCTCATGCCTGAAGGCATTTCAAAAAGGCAGAGATGTGGTGCTAAGGGCCATGGTTTAGCCCCAGCCTTGGCAGCGTTAGAGAATGGTTGGAGTGGATGAACTTAAAGCTCCTTCCTAACCAAAACTAATCTACACAAAGCCCTCCCAAGCCAGCCAGGCCAGTTGGTGGGTCTCTGCCTTATCCCAACTTAAATTACCTTTTTCAAGAGACTCCTCACATGAAAATCCTGCTAAGCTGCTGCACACCCCAAGAGAGCAGCTGTTAACATCCTCTGGTTTTTACCTATATGTGTGTGTACCATGAGTTTGCATGACAAAATGTTTTACACCACCTGGCAGCCCTGTGCGTTAACCTGTGGTATCATTAATTAAACAGCTCACATCCATTACAAGCAGAAATTGGAGCAATAACAACAGAGGCCAAGGGAGCCCTTGAGCATCAGCTTCTAGGAAATCACTATCAAGAGCCCTGTTGAAGGTCCTGGCTAATTACTCGAGGCAGCCAAGAGCAGGCGCACCCACATAAGGCACTCATCAAGCTTCCTGTGCTTTGCACCCTCAAATGCCACCCAGAAAAGCCATTTGAATACTGACTTCATAGGCTCGGGTGGAAAGAGATGCCTCTCAACTACACTTGGTCGGCCAAGGCCTCATCCAACCCAGCCTTGAACACCTCCAGAGAGGGGGCACTTGCAGCCTCCCTGGACAATCTGTTTCAGTGTCTCCCCACCCTCACTGTCAAGAATTTTTTTCCTCATCTCCAGTCTGAATCTCCCCACTTCAAGCTCAACGCCACTGCCCCTTGTCCTGTCATTACAAGCTGCTGTAAAAGTCCCTTTCCAGTCTTCTTGTAGGCTCCTTTCAGGTACTGGAAGGCTGCTATAAGGTCTCCCCATCCTTTATGTCCATTAACTCAGAATCACAGAATTGACCAGGTTGGAAAGGACCTTTGAGTCCAACCTATCACCCAACACCTTCTAATCAACTGTGGGTGCCTCATCCAGTCTCCTTTTAAACACCCCCAGGGATGGTGACTCCACCACCTCCCTGGGCAGCCCATTCCAATGCCAATCACTCTCTCAATGAAGAACTTCCTCCTAACATTCAGCCTATACTTCCCCTGGCACAACTTGACACTGTGTCCCCTTGTTCTGTTGCTGGTTGCCTGGCAGAAGAGACTGACTCCCACCTGGCTACAACCTCCCTTCAGGTAGTTGCAGACAGCAATAAGGTCACCCCTGAGCCTCCTTTTCTCCAGGCTAAACAACCCCAGCTCCCTCAGCCTGTCCCCATAGGGCTTGTGTTCCAGGCCTCTCACCAGCCCTTCTCTGGATACTCAAGGAGTGCTTGAGGTCCATGGGTACTTCAGCATGTCAGAGGTGCAAGCCAATGACATGAGAAATTAAATTTAAAATAAGAATTAACAAAATAAATCAGCTTTAAAAATTTCCATGGCACTTACAGACTACCCTGCCAACCAAGGTAGCACCAAGGAAGGCTGGGCTCTGGTGCCAAGGACCTCAGATGCCCATCATGCTTATGATGACCAGCTGTTGTCAGTATGAGGGATGGCATGGGGACTATTCAAAAAATCCTGCTCCTGAATAGTGCTCAGGACTTGCTTGTGAGCCTCTGCCAAGGAGCAGCAATGGCAAGCTCAAAGCAGCCCCTTGCTTGCTTTCCTGCAATGCTGCTGCAAAATGGGCACAGGCAGCTCCTATGTGTCCAGTGCTGCCCTCATCATTCCCAAGCAAAAGACTTTATTAAGTTCAACCTGTTAACACAGTAACTCACATCCAGGGGCTGCCAAAGGAGCTACACCTCCATCCCCAGTTAGATTTGTAGGGCTACAATTCAACTTCTCCTTTGATAAGGAGCAGCTTCTGCACAGTGCCTTGGTGCACAGAGGTGCAGGCTTCTGTTGTCCTGGGGCCAACTGCACTTCAAGCTTCACTAGGTCATAACCCAGGCTAAGGAATTCAATAGAATCCTGGAATGCACCAGGCTGGAAGGAACCCTCAAAGGTCATCTTGTTCAACTCCCCCTGCAGTCAGCAGGGACATCTTTAAGCAGAACAGAAGCCCCATCAAGTCTGACCTTGAATATCTCCAGGGATGGAGCCTCAACCACCTCACTAGGCAACCTGTTCTGGTACCTCACTACTCTGATTGTGAAGGGCTTCCTCCTCCTGCTGTCCAACTGAAATCTGCCCTGCTTCAGTTTCAAACTATTGCCCTCTGTCCTATCATTTCAAACCCTTCTAAACAGCCCCTTCCCAGCTTTCTTGTAAGTCCTCTTCAGATGATGAAACGTGGCTTTAAGGTCTCCCCAGAGCCTTCTCTTCTCTAGGCTGAACAGCCCAAACTCTCTCAGTCTGTCCTCATAGGAGAAGTGTTTCAGCTCTCTCATCACTTTTGTGGCCTCTTCTGGACCTGCTCCATCAGGTCCATGTTCCCTTCCTCTGTGAAGGACTCCAGAGCTGGACACAGTGCTGCAGGCAAGGTCTCACCAGAGCAGATTACAGGAGCAGAATCATCTCTTTTCACCTGCTGGTCCCACTGCTTTTGATGCAGCCCTGGATGTGTCTGCCCTTCTGGGCTGCAACTGCACATTACCGGCTCATGTTATCCCAGCTCAGCCAAGACTTCTTCCCATCCTTGCCTGATTTCCCATACCTGGGGATCAGGAGCTCTGTAGAATGCATTCTTAAAGGTCTGCCAGCTCTGATCTGCTTGCCTGTCCAGGAAGTCCTAGTAACTCCTTCAAGAGCTGGAAGTTTGCTTTCCTAAAATTCAGAGTCCTGTCTCTAATTCTACTTGTGAGCTTTCATCCTCTTCATGCTTATATTCTTCAGCTACAGTTCCTCACACTTGCCTCCAACCTCTCCTTCCTTGCCTGTCTGAACAGCCTGTGGAAATCAGTAGCCACACTCCAGTCATGGGATTTATCCCACGAAGTTTCAGTGTTGGCAATCAGCAAACAGTTTCCTAGCAGCACAGGAGCTTCCAGCTGGCTCCTGTCTGCTGCCCACGCTGCCCCTGCTCCTGTAGAGACTTCAGCTGGGCTGCTGGCCGCATCACTTCCTTAGTGGAGCACCTCTTGATAACCCTGAAAGTGTTTCGTAGGAGTTTCTTTGCTGACTTCTATTGCCTGAAGAGCCTCCAGCTCACCTCCACTGCATGACAGTGTCCCCAGCATGTCTGGCCAACAGGTCTATGCTAGCACCACTTCCCTCTAACCCTTGTGGGACAACCCACTGCTTGTCACAGGCAAGCCTGATTTCTTCCCCTTCCTCTTTCACACCTAGCTTAAAGCCCTGTAAATGAGTTCTACAAGTTCCTGGGCAAAGACCCTCCTTCTCCTTTGAGAAACAGTTTCCCCTTTGATACTAAGGAGAGGAGACCAACCCCAACTCACTCCAACTTCCTTTCAGGGAACTGCAGACAGCAATGAGGTCTCTTGTCAGCCTTCTCCAGACTCAACAACCTCATGTCCCTCTGCTGCTCCTCCCCAGCCCTGTTCTCCAGACCCTTCCCCAGCTTTGTTGCCCTTCTTTGGACCCGCTCCAGCACCTCAATGTCCTTCTTGCAATGAGGGGCCCAAAACTGAATGCAATACTCAAGGTGCAGCCCCATCATTACCTACTACAGGGGCATGACTCCTTGTGCATGATCCATAATGCAGGAGGAGCACTAAATGACAAAAAGCACTCACAAAACTGCAGTTACAGCCACAGGCAAAGCAAGCCAAGAGTGCTGTGCTGCACAACACGAGGAGAAAGCCTACAAAAAGACTGAAATGACCAAAGCCATGAAGATACTACACATGTCTGCAGTGATCCACTGGAGGAGTCCATGGTCAGCTCCATCCGTGAGACAGTGTGCAAAGGCCTGGCCTACAAAGGAGGCCACATCTTCCAGCTGCCTCCTCACCAAACACATGGGAGGAGGTATAGGAAGTTTCATGTAAACACCAGGAGGAACTTTTTCCCTGGGAGGGTGACACTGGAACAGGCTGCCCAGAGGGGTTGTGGAGTGTCCCTCTCTGGAGATATTCAAAACCCACCTGGATGTGTTCCTGTGTGATCTGCTCTAGGTGATCCTGCTCTGGCAGGGAAGTTAGACTGGGTGAGCTTTAGAGGTCCCTTCCAGTCCCTGACATTCTGTGAAATACCTTCTTACACAAACAGGTTTCTTTCAAGGTTCCATATCCCCTTGACCAGATCATCATGTGTTGTAGTAGACAAAACCACAAAGCCCAAACTCGGGGAGACTTCTCCCATGCCTGCCTGCACACAGTTGATCTGAGGTAAGACAGTAGCCATCTTCTGACCTTTACAAGGCACTGTTGCCAGAATTATTCCCTGCAGAGGGAAGTTTCCACACAAAGAATCAAATATCCTCCTCTGTCACAAAGGAGGTTAAGCGTTTTTACCATTTTAATTAGCTCATGAATGACAAAGCCACATTCCTGAAAAAAAACAAACACCGAAACACCAAACCCAACCCAATCAACACAAAAATCCTCTACTTCCAATATTCCAAAATAAAAGTAATATACACAGGCAAGATTTTAGCCTTTTAAGTACTTCCTTTACCATATTTATGGCCTCTGTTTTTCAGAAGAAGTTAAATAGGAAAAACCCAAGAACATGTTGAAGCTGCAAACATGCACAATCCTTCCAACTTCTCTTATTCCACTCAGCAAAAAAAAACAAAACCTGGATAAGAGCATTCACATTATCCCCAGCCAGCAACATTTTCCCCTCTCTCCAGTCTGAACTTGTCTCCGGGTATTAAAAATTTACTGTCATAGGAGTTTCAAAAATCTGTTCTTGACCCTGAGGGTGGTGGAACACTTCAATGGGTTGCCCAAGGAGGTGGTGGAAGCCCCATCCCTGCAGACACAGATGGGGATCTGAGCAACCTGATCTAGGTGGGGATGTCCCTGCTTCCCACAGAGGGGTTGGACTGGATGAACCTTTAAAGGTCCCTTCCAACCCACTGCACTGTATGAACCTATGATTTATGAACTATCCAGCAAGAGGTGCCTGAATTCAGTGCTCAATCAGGCACATTCCTGTGGGGCCATAGAAGGAAAATCCTGTTTGTGTGCTTTGATCTCACTAACATGGAGAGCCGCAAGGGCAGCTCAAACAGCCTCTAAGTAGGACCTTCCTAGACCTTTTGCAATCTCTAGGAAAAAGATTTTAAAGTTCTGGAAGTTTTTTTGGAAGGGACCTTGAAGATCACCCAGTACCAACCCTGCCACCCTTGGCAGGGATACCCTCCATGAGACCAGACTGCTCAGGGCCCTGCTCAACCTGGACTCCTGTCCAGGATTTGGAGCTAAAAATGAAATCAGCAGAACACCACAATAAATTACTTCCTTTCATTGATAAGGCCTAATAAGGATCTTGCACTACCTGAAGGTGGCCTAAAAGGCTGGAGAGAGACTGTTTGTAAAGGCCTGCTGCAATAGGACAAGGGGCAATGGCTTTGAACTAGAGAAAAGCAGATTTACATTGGATGTTAGCAAAAAGTTCTGCATCACGAAGGTGTTGGAACACTGCAACAGGTTGCCCAAGCAGGTGGTTAAGGTCCCATTCCTGAAGATAAGCTAGGTGAGGCTCGACAAGGCTTTGAGCAACCTGATCCAGTGGAGGACGTCACTGCTGAGTGCAGAGGGGCTTGGAGTGAATGCCCTTTAGAGGTCCCTTCCAATCCAGCCCATTCTGTGATTTCCAAGTTGTCCTGAAATGCAAGACATAACAGGAAATTCTACCTATGGATTTAAGAAAACCACAGGCTCCTGTGTGGCCTGCCCCAGGTGAACCTGCTTTGGCAAGGGGCGGTCGGACTTGATCTCCAGAGGTCCCTTTCAATCCTGTCATTTCCTGTACTTTCTACCAGAGGAAGCAAAGCACAGCTTTAGGCACCAGGTAGCTTTCTCCTAACACAACAGCACCCCTGTAAAACTCCCTGTACTGTTTGCTTTGCAGCATGGATCTCCACTCCGGGTGCCTCTCCTCACCCAGCACTGCCACCCGTCACGCTTCGGTCGCCTCTCCCTGGCTATTTACCCAAGGCTGGGCACAGCCAGGAATTCCTTCACGTAACAAAATGTACAGACGTGCTTTTATGCTGGAGAGGGCTCTCAAGGAGTTTCCCTTTGCTATCCTGGGGAGCTGCTTTTACTCAGAAGTTCAGGAAGCAGCAGAAGTTTCTCGCTGCAGAAGTCACATGCCGAAGGAAAGGAGCTGTGCATGTATTCCTTCCACCTAAGGAAATGACAGCACCACAGGGCAGCTGAGTATCACTTCTGGGAGCTTCTCTCCATTTAAGAACTTGCAAATCCCAAAGCACTCCTCTTTCATGGGCTATTTTGCAAATGGGGGCTTGGCATGACCTTGTGCTCCCCACTGTTTCATGGAAGAAAGAGGGATTGAGTTTTTATCATCTGGAAACATCATGCTGTCAAACACACACATACAGATGCTGTTGTACCTCTGGAGTCACAGAATCACAGATTGCCAGGGGCTGGAAGGGACCTCTGAAGATCATCCAGTCCAACCCCCCTGCTAAAGCAGGATCACCCAGAATAAATCACATAGTAACACATCTGGGTAGGTTTTGAATCTCTCCAAAGAAGGAGCCTCCACAAGCTGCCTCTCTGGGCAGCCTGACCCAGTGCTCACCCACCCACCCTCAAAGTAAATAAGTATTTCCTTGTTTTTACATGGAACCTCCTCTGTTCCAGTTTGTGTCCATTGGCCCCTGTCCTGTTGCTGGACACCACTAAGAAGAGTCTGGCTCCATCCATCTGACATTCACCCTTGAGCTCTTCATCAGCATAAATGAAATTCCCTCACAGTCTCCTCTTTTCCAGGCTAAACAGTCCCAGGTGTCTCAGCCTTTCCACCTAAGGCAGATGTTCCAGACCCCCTGAGCATCTTAGTGGCACCTGAAGCTGCACTGCCATCATGCATCTGGATGGCACTGGGCAAGCAAAGCAATGAGGATGAACCTACAGCGTGCACAACGTATTGGCCAGGCTTAACACCAAAAGCACATCCCCTGCAACCCACTTACATTTCTTGGCACCTGCACGCTGCCAGAGTCCAGAAAGGCAGGCATGAGAGTTGGCTTAATGGGCCAGAAAAAAGCCAAATGCTCTGTACCTGCTCAGGGACACACATCCCAAAGATAAGCCAAGGCCTTCCCATAGGATGGTTTAGGTTAGAAGGACCTCAAAGGTCATCCAGTTCCAACCCCCTGCCACAGGCAGGGACACCTCCCACTAGAACAGGTCCCTCAAGGCCTCATCTAACCTGGCCCTGAACACCTTCAGGGAAGGAGCATCCACAACCTCCCATGGCAACCTTTGCCAGTGTCTCACCACCCTCACTGGAAAGAACTTCGTCTTAACATCCAGTTTAAATCTCCCCTCTGCCAGTTTAAACCCATTCCTCCTCATCCTGTCATTACCAGACCTTACAAAATCATAGAATGGTTTGGGTTGGAAGGAACCTCAAGGATCATCCAGGTCCAACCCCCTGCCATAGGCAGGGACACCTCCCACTAGAACAAGTTGCTCAAGGCCTCATCCAGCCTGGCCTTGAACACCTCCAGGGAGGGAGCAGCCACAACTTCCTTGGGCAACCTGTGCCAGTGTCTCAGCACCCTCACTGTAAAGAACTTCCTCTTAACATCTAGTCTAAATCTCCCCTCTTCAAGTTTAAACCCATTACCCCTCGTCCTGTCATTACAAGACTTTGTAAATAGTCCCTCCCCAGCCTTCCTGTAGGCCCTCTTCAGATATTGGAAGGCCACTATCAGGTCTCCTTGAATCCTTCTCTGCTCCAGACTGAAGAGCCCCAACTCTCTCAGCCTGTCCTCGCTCAAGGCCTCATCCAACCTTATCAGTAGTCCCTCCCCAGCCCTCCTGTAGCCCTCTTCAGATACTGGAAGGCCACTCCAAGGTCTCCTGGAAGCCTTCTCTTCTCCAGGCTGAGGAGCCCCAACTCTCATAGCCTGCCCTCATATCACAGCTGTTCCAGCCCTCTGGAAGACACTTCTTGCAGGCATCATAAAGATTCACTTCTGCTCTAAGAAAAACACTGTCACCACCTCCCTATGCTCCTTGCAGCAAAGAGTGAGCCAACTGGGCCAGACTCACATCACGGCCATTTATGAAAGCACAAACTCAGATGAATCAGTACAAAACCCATCAGTGCTTTTTCTGCTGAGCCATCACCAATTAAGTTAACAAACTTCCCTGCCATCCCATCCTTCTCCCATTAAACACAGGGATGTTTCCTTCCACAAAGCCTGCAAAAAAAAATCCAGTGCTAACCATACTCCAAGTAATTTTTAATGCAGCCTAACACTTAGACTGCCATTTCCATAAGGCGGTGAGAGAGGATGTGAGGGATCTCTTTCTGATGTTCAGAGCTGAGGACCAGCTAATGTGAACCATCTGGAGAGACAAACTCTTTGCAGTACAGATATGCTCCCTGCAACCACCAGCAGCACTTTTCAGCTGGATGCCTGCAAGTTCCCTAACTGCAACACAAAGCACATCTCACATATTGTCTCTAACCATTCCATGACAGTTGCTCAGAGACAGAAGACCCAGAAACCTCACACAAAGCAGATGGCATTTTCCACCCTTGATTACGGGGCAGAGGTTGCTTTATCTTTGGAGAAAGCTGGCACTCGGCTGCTTTAAATGTCTACCCTGTCAGGCTGTATAAGCACCCAAGCTGGGTGATGACTGAGGACATGGAGCTGCTGAAGTGAGTCCAAAGGAGGCCACAAGGATGATCAGAGGGCTGGAGAACCTCTGCTACAGGGACAGGCCGAGTTGGGGCTGTTCAGTCTGGAGAAGAGCAGGCTCTTAGAGCGGCCTTGCAGTAGCTGAAGAGGCCTACAGGAAGGCTAGGGAGGGACTTTTTACAAGGAATTAGAGTGATAGGATGAGAGGGAATGGATTGAAGCTTGAAGAGGGCAGATTCAGACTCAAGATGAGGAAGATATTCTTGACAGTGAGGATGGTGAGACACTGGCACAGGTTGCCCAAGGAAGTCATGGATGCCTCCTCCCTGGAGGTGTTGAAGAGCAGGCTGGATGAGGTCTAGAGCAATCTGTTCTAATGGGAGGTGTCCCTGCCCATGGCAAGGGGCTGGAACTGGATGAGCTTTAAGGTCCCTTCCAAGCAAAAATATTTCATGAATGTACGAACTGGGAGAAGGCCCAACTGGGGATCCTCATTTGTAATTCCACCTCTACTGTTTGTACCCAAAGCACAGAAATCAGAGCAACTTTTTTTCCTTCTTAAAACACATACAGGAAAGTACTACTTGCAGTGGAGCACTTTCAGCAGGGTACCAGACTTGTGTAGAGAAAGCCACAGCCTCCTTTTCTACAGCAGAGCAGACATTGTGGGGGGACCTTAGAGCTGCCTCCCAATACCTGAACAGATCCTGCAAGAAGGCTGGAGAGGGATTTTTCCTAAGGGTGTCTAGAGACAGGAAAAGGGGGAATAGTTTGAAGCTGAGGCAAAGCAGGGTTAGACTGGAGTGGAGGAAGAAGATCTTCAGTATGAGGGTGGTGAGACTCTGGAACAGGCTGCCCAGAGAGGTTGTGGATGCCCCTTCCCCAGAGGTGTTTAAGGCCAGACTGAATGAGACTTCAGGCTACCAAATCCAGTTGAGAGGCATCTCTGCCCACGGCAGAGGAATTGGAGTAGATGATCTCCATCATCTGGCTGGATGAGGCCTTGAGCAGCCTGCTCTAGTGGGAGGTGTCCCTGCCTATGGCAGGGGGTTGGAGCTGGATGATCCTTGAGGTCCCTTCCAACCTAAACCATTCTATGATTCTATGATCTCTGAGGTCTCTTCCAACCTAAGCCACTCTATTATTCTATGATGCAGAAGAAGGAAACCGTTTAGCAACTCAGAACTTGTTTTCCTTGAGTCAGTCAGCACAAAAGCCTTTTACTGCAATTTCTTCAGTTAAGCACCGCAAGGACACATTTTCCCCTGCATCAGCTTACCCCAAACCAACACAGAAACCTTAGACACGTTCACAATGCAAAGCCAACTGATTTGCAAAAGCACCCAGAGACTTCACTGCTTAAATCCCTGCCGAACCCAGGGGCTCATTTTGTCCAGCAGAGGCAAACCCAAAGCAGCCAGTGCTCTCCTGCTCACTGAGAGAGCAAACTAAGCTTTCCACTCCCAGCTGCTAGAACTGCAGGAGTTATGTGGCACCGGCACCAGAAGTTTATGTATTTTCCTTTTAAGACATGAATGGGAAAGTGTACACAAACACCTTTCATTCCCCATCCCTTCCTTCCCATAAGGAGGAGTGTTTGTTATTTTATTCAGCCTTATGAAAGGTTGGGGAAGCTATTCCACCAATACTCTGATAAAGGTAGCCGACACTTCCTTAGAGATAAAGGGAAGAATGAAAAGGGGAAAAAAAAACATAAAACCAAACAAAAAAACAAAACAACAACAAAAAACCCTCAAACCCAACCACCAAGAAACCACCCACCCAAACACCCCCTCCTGGAACAAAGCTGCTAGGAATATATTTAATGACTTTTGTACAGAAGGGGGAATCATAGCAACAAATCAAGGCAGTGTACAAGTCATCTACAGCCTTCCTGAAGAAGAGAACAGAGGTACACAGAAGCAGAGGCGCTAAGGACCGCAGAATTTTGGCACTTCACAGCCAAGCCCTTGCATCCAAAATAAATTTGCCTAAGATGGGGCTTCTTGGGTGTCAATTTAGGGATCTTTATGATCATCACTTTTAGAAATAATTCACATGGCTGCTAGCTTTAGGGGATTGTCTCTCTTTTGCTGCTTATAGGGGCACTGAGGTGAAGGAAGGGGCGCCGAGGTGAAGGAAGGGGCGCCGAGGTGAAGGAAGGGGCGCCGAGGTGAAGGAAGGGGCGCCGAGGTGAAGGAAGGGGCGCCGAGGTGAAGGAAGGGGCGCCGAGGTGAAGGAAGGGGCGCCGAGGTGAAGGAAGGGGCGCCGAGGTGAAGGAAGGGGCGCCGAGGTGAAGGAAGGGGCGCCGAGGTGAAGGAAGGGGCGCCGAGGTGAAGGAAGGGGCGCCGAGGTGAAGGAAGGGGCGTTGCTGCACACCCAGGAAATTGATTTCAGGAATATCGTTTAAAGGATTGTAAGCAGGCTGGGAGAGTTGGGGCTGTTTGGCCCGGAGAGGAAAAGGCTCTGGAAGATCTTAGAGCAGCCCTCCAGTAATTCAAGAGGGGCTACAAGAATGCTGGGGAGGGACTTTTGACAAGAGCTTGCAGTGACAGGATGAGAGGGAAAGGACTGAAGCTTGAGGAGGGCTGATACAGACTGGAGACTGGGAAGAAATTCTTGACAGTGAAGGTGGGGAGACACAGGAACAGGTTGCCCAGGGAGGTTGTGGATGCCCCCTCCCTGGAGGTGTTCAAGGCCACGTCAGACGAGAACTTGAGCAACCTGGGCTAGTGGAAGGTGTCCCTGCCCATGGCACGGAGATTGGAACTAGACGATCTTCCACCCTAAACAACTCTACGGCTCTAAATGAATGGCTGGTGGCATACTCTGCTAAGCCAGAGAAGCTTTTTGCACCTGTAGGCCGTGATTTGGCTGGGATCCTAGGCAATGACTGGAACGGCTGAGGTCAACAAGCACAGTAACCACCAGCTCCTTAGCCTCAAAACTGGGAGATGCCAGTTAGATCTTGGTCTCTGGGTACACAAGCATTTGTGAGACCTACTAATAAAACCAGGAGAGAAGCAAGGTGACTCTTAACCTGCAAACACGCTAGAGAAGTTGGGTAGCTGCATCACCGTCCTGAAAGCACACAGATTTTAACATCACCCAGCCATGGCAATCCCAGAACCAACAAACCCTTTTGGACTTCAAGCCAAGGCCTCAAAATAGGCCTATTTCTGCCTCTACTTTATCTGCTGTCTGTTAATAATTTCTACACATACAACACTCATAAAAGTGCAGCTTTCAGGTGGGGGAAGACAGACACACACGCATCAGTCTGAGCAGCTCAAATCATTCAACCTCCTTCTGCCTCGGCCAGTCTGCACCATGCCACTTAACTCTGTCCTTGGAAGGATTTTAGCCACAAATGATCACTGGCCTGGGAAGGTTTAAGACTTTTGGGTAAGGGCAAGGGAGACAGAGACTTTTTAATAACTGATGAGAGCACTGACAGACCTGATTAATAACTGGGGGTAAAAAAAACTGCTATGTATCATAAACCTAATTTTAGGAACTACTGTAAAAAGGCACATGGCTGACCTGATAAGATCTGCCCCAATCAGTGGAGTTTATGTACACAGAGGCAAAGGGGAAATGGTTTATTTGGGCTTTAAGGTTCTTCCTGTAGGATGCAGTGTTTATAAAGGGTGTTTTTAGAACTTCCTGATTGCATTTGTGAGCCTGTGCTCTCTGTATGCCTCCAGCTCCTCTCTGCAGTACTTATTCCCAGTGCCTTAGGAGTACAGAGGCTGTAGATGCTTCATGGCAAGCTCCACAGTTTAGCAGGACCAAGTTTCAATTCACTATAGTGGACGAGATACTGGAAAAGTAGTTGTTCTTGTGTTGGTTTTGATAGAAAACTCTGGAAAATCATAGAACAATAGAATGGGAAGGACCATCAAGATCAAACAGTTCCAAACCCCCTGCCACAGGAAGGGACACTTCTCACCATCCCAGCTTGCTCAAGGCCTCATCCAACCTGGCCTTGAACACCTTCAGGGAAGGGGCACACACAACCTCCCTGGGCAACCTTTGCCAGTGTCTCACCACCCTCACTCTCAAGAATGTCCTTCTAATCTCCAGTCTCAATCTGCCCTCCTCAAACTTCAACCCATTCCCCTCTCACTCTGTCACTCTGAGCCCTTGTAAAAAGTTCCTGCTTGGCTTTCTTGCAGCCCCCTTCAGATACTGGAAGGCTGCTCCAAGGTCTCGCTGGAGCCAACTCCTGCCTGTCCCCACAGAGAAGGTTCTCCAGCCCTCTGATCATCTTCATGTCCTCCTCTAGACCCACTCCAGCAGCTCCATATCCTGCTTATGCTGGGGCCCCTAGAACTTGACACAGTGCTGCAGGTGGGGTCACACCAGAGTAGAGCAGAGGGGCAGAATCCCCCTCCTCATCCTTGTCTGTGTAAGAGACAATGCTCTTTGGGTTATTCACCCTTAAAACACATCTAGTCCCTTCTCCCCCTCTCCTGCCATTCCCCCTTCTATTTTTCATTTTATTTAGTGCTTCCTAACCAAGACATCTATCTTTCTACATTTCACTTCTTTTGGCCAACAAGCAGAAGCTCATCTCCAGCACTGCTCAAGAGATCTTTCCAGCCATTCAAAGTCTGAGCTGTCATGCAATATTACAATAACAAAATGCTAAATACTTGCAGAGAAAAACCAACCCCCAGGAATTTCTTTCTCTTCAGCAGCTACAGCGGCTTAATTGTACTGCAGCCTTTCATTCTTGTTTTCAAACACACAGAAAATGGGGGGGGGGGAAGCTCTGCACTAAGTTTTCCTTCTAAGTTCAACTAAATCTCAGATGCCTTTTCAAAAACACAATCCAAGTGTCAGAACTACAACCTTACACCACTGTACCATTTCCTGACCTTTCCATCCATACAGCCCCCAAACTGTGCATTCATAGATTTATAGACCAGTCTGGGTTGGAAGGGAGCTTAAAAATATCCAGTTCCAACCCCCCTGCCACATACCAGAAACACCTACCACTAAACCTGGTTGCTCAAGGCCTCATCCAACCCGGCTTTGAACACCTCCAGGGAGGGAGCATCCACAACCTGCCTAGGCAACCTGTGCAGTATATCCAGTAACATCCAGTAAGAGTAAGTAAAGCAGTGAGAGTTTTTGCTGTTATTTTCACAATTTCTGTTACAAACAAAAAGGCTCTGCCAAAGTATCAGCAAATTTCCTGTAATTTTTACAGACCCTGAATCCACAGGCTGTAACCAACTCAAACCCAGAGATTTACAGCACCACAGAATCACACTACGGTAGGGGCTGGAAGGGACCTCTGGAGATCAAGTCCAGTAACCCTGCCTAATGAGCTTCACCTACAGAAGGTCACACAGGAACACATCCAGGCAGGTTTTGAATGTCTCCGTAGATGGACACACTCTGCTTCCTCTCTGGGAAGCCTGTTTCAGGGTTCTGTCACCCTTAAACAAGTTCCTCCTCATGTTTAGATAGAACTTCTTATGTTCAAGTTTGTGCCCACCACCTCTTGTTCCATCACCGGCTGCCACTGAAGAAAGATTGGTCCCATACTCCTGACACCCACCCTTTAAGTATCTATGAGATCCCCCCTCAGCCCTCCCTTCTCCAGACTAAAAAGCCTCAATTCTTTCACTCCTTCCTCGTCAGAGAGACACTCCAGTCCCCTCAACATCTTTGTAGCCCTTTGCTGTACTCTCCCCAGCAAGTCCCTGTAGCCCTTTTCTGTGCTGTGGTCTAGCAGGGGTGCTGCAACCCTGGCTTCTCCATCCCCATAGATGCAGTGGAGGTCTTAATAAAAGTAAAAAAAACAAACCCAAAACATTAAAAAAAAAAACACCAACCAACACAAAATCAATGCTAAAGCATCAGGTCCCTTGGGAATCAAGAAATGTGACGTAACAAGGAACTGCACTGCCAAGACTGTGGAGAAGGTGGTAGAGGGCAGGTTTAAGCCTCTGTTTTCAGCAGTGTGTTCTCCCATGGCCACCTGGCAGCAGAGGAGGGTAAACGTCTCAGCTTGTTGGCACCACGAGGCCTCGCTGCATTGGGCATCGAAGACAAACCCAAGCATTACCCTCCCCATCATGCTGCTGGACCATTCCCACCCATGCAGTATGGACAAGCACTGAAGAGATGCAAAGGTCCAAGTGCTTCAGGAATCAAGCTCTTGAACCAAAACTACAGTACATTCAACAGCTGAAAAAAACTATTCCACATATGCTTTGAATTAGGCCGGGTGATAGTTTCAGATCTGGATGTAGTTTTTAAGAACCAGACTGTTTGTAAACAACCTGCAACCCCAGACCCAGCAGCCTTGCAGCAATGGCCAAGTTTATTCCTCAGCTCTGCTGTCTTCCAGCAGTTCTTTACAGTATCTCTTTGATTTCCAGAAAACAACAACAACAAAAACCAACTCTCCATGATTAACACCTGGATGGAGATATATATATATATATATATATATATATCTTCTCAGCCCTCAGATATCTTATAAAGACCCCACAAACAACTACCCCAGTGGTATCTTCCTGGAACCGGAGGCAGGGTGAGGAGCTGCCCAGGTACTGCTCACTACCAGGGCACGACCTCAGCTATGCACCCCCACAAATATTTGCCTCATTTGGTCCTAACTGGAAGCAAGGCAGACACTTCCCTGTGCTGCAAGCTGAAGAAGCCTCAGTAAGCTTCTATCAGCTTGGGGGCATAGCTTTCCACTTGTAAAACCAGGTAAACAGCCAGCTTGCCTTCCACATGCTCCCAAACTCAGGCAGCACTATTTGGACATGTCAGCAGAAGAGCTGCAGTGAGTGGAGAGGAGCCAAGCTCTTGGCACAGGACCAAGGGTGAGGTTGACAGCTATCTTTTGGGGTACCTTTTTTCCTTTCCCCCCTGCTGAAGGTGCTAAGGGTGAGGAGTCATTCTGGCTGCAGAAAACTGAGTGTTGCCCATATTTAATGGGAGGAACCCATCCCAATATAGAAACAAGCCATGGGAGAGCCTTCCTTCATGTTAGCCTCCTGAAAAATATTTTCCACTCTTAGTATGTGAATTACTAAATAAAACTTGAAAAAAAATGAAAAAAAAATTACAGTATCAGAGAACTACAGAAACATTCAGGTTGGAAAGACCAACTCAAACACAGAGCTCTACTCTACAAGGTTCATCCATAACCGTATCTCCAAGCACTACATCCAAACGACCTTTAAACACATCATGGAGTGGAGCCCCTACCACCTAAATTAGATGTATTAGGTGTGCTTTAGCTGAGATACCGAGTGCTGCTAGTGGCATCAAGTGATGTTGTTGAGTCTCCATCTCTGGAGGTGTTCAAAACCCGCCTGGATGTGTATTCTATGTGATTTACTTTGGGTGATCCTGCTCTCACTGGGGGAGGTTGGACTAGATGATCTTCAGAGGTCCCTTCCAACCCCCACCATTCTGTGATGCTGAGAATGGACTTCATTCCTATAAAGACACACCATCTCAAGAATGCTGTCTTTCTGCAGGCAAGAGGACGACAGAACAGAAGCTGGTAGGAGAGACCATGGCACTGCAACCGGCTCTGCTGTTTAGGGAAGGAGCATTCTGATTACAGAACCACAGAATATTAGGGGCTGAAAGGGACCTTGAAAGCTCATCCAGTCCAACTCCCCTGCCAGAGCAGGATCACCTATAGCAGATCACACAGGAACATATCCAGGCAAGTCTCGAGTATCTCCAGAGAGGAAGACTCCACAAACCCCCTGGGCAGCCTGTTCTAGTGTTCCATCACCCTCACAGGGAAAAACTTTTTCCTCATGTTTCCACAGGACTTCCTACGCCTCAGTGTTTTGAAACTGATTCCTGGGCAAACAGACTCATAGAACCACAGAACTCTTTCAGTTGGAAGAAACCTTTAAGATCATGAAGTCCATCCTTCATCCCAAGACCACCATGGCCATTAAATCATCTCCTGATGTGCATTTTAGGTCTTGTGAAGGAAACTCATCCTGCTCCTCACTACTCATCAAGGAGGAAAGAAAGCATTTCAACATGCAGTGCAGGGAGGGAAGCTGCCTAGTCTTCAGACCCACTTTTAACTAACAGGACATGGGACTATCCAAACAGAACAGATGTATAACGCAATTTAAAACCAGAATTAAAATCCAAGCATTTCCAGACCTCCTCGGGACTGCAGCACATGTGCAGAACATGCTCCTGTCCTCGCAGGGCAGCACAGGTCCTTACAAGCAGAGAGACAAGTTTTGCAGAGGATGGACCAAAAAGACACTATCAGGTTTTACAACACAGCTCCTAACACCATCAATGCAAGCCTCACGAAGAGAAACAGCAGAGGTGTAACAGCCATCAGCTCCATTTCCCTGATAAAAAAAGTGAGGGGAAATGGTTGCTCTCACCAGGAGACACTTCTGCTCCTGGAGACGCACACAGGTTAGCAAGTCCAAATGGCACTTCTGATAAGCCATTTAATACATGCACAAACAAGAAAGGTAGTTCACTAAGGGCACTGTTTTGGGGTTGCATTTCGCCTAGTTTCTGTAGCAACTTGGACAAAAAGTACTAGTAGAGAGGAATGAGCTCCATCACCTTGGTAGTCTTCCAGCCACAAAACGCTTTTCTCCTTGATAGGTACCGCTGTCAAAGCCCAAGAACTTTGTGGAGGTAAGGAATTCCACAGTCTCACTTTTGAAAACACCACAGGTAAGGAAATGAAGAAATTTTGTCAGAAGGCCCTGTAAGCTCTCTGCCTGCCAGTAACAAGTTTCCTTCTGAGCTGGAACAGTCACCAGCTACTGAGCTCAGCTGAGACTCAAGATCCTCTCCTCTGATTACAGCACACAGGAGCAGAGAACAAAGGGGGAGGAGAGGGAAATCAAGCAAACAAAAATAAAATAAAACCAATGCAAAACAGAGTCCTTGACTTTCCTTGCTTGCAACTCACACTTCAAAGAAGAAAGTTATTCCAAGAGTCTAAGAACAAGCAGATGGGAGACAAAAATAATCATTTGGGTTAAATCTCACTGAGACCTACTGCAACAGGTAGAACCTGCCAGCTGTTGGCAGGAAGGTCCTTACCAGCCTTGAAAGCATATTTTGCAATGCTGCTTTTGATAAAATGGACCTTACTTCTAAGGTGAAACATCTAACTTTGCATGAAGCAGTGTTTTGCTCCAATGGCTGCACAAGGTCCATGCTTTGCCTGATACCAGGGAGAAAATACTGCCAGCAAGAACTGTGGTGATGGCAGAAGTCCTGCCCTCCAGACATGAGCAACAGGTGTAAAAATAAAGTAAGGAATAGGCAAAAAAACAACCCCAAGCCCAAACAGCCCACCCCAAGAGTGCAAGGGAAAGGAAACGAAAGAGCACAAAAGAAGAAGTGAAACAGAGGAAGCAGGCAGGAAAGTGCAGACAGGCAGCAGAAGAAGGGAACAGTCTCCTGTTAGCTCCACGTGGAGAGCTGCTCCCAAGCTCAGCTGGAGGCAAGGACAGGTCTCCCACCGCTAAGTACTGGCCAGTGGGGTACTAGGGCACACCTACTTCCTGGGTGCAATAGGGCAGAGGAGGGAGGAACCATCAGCAACTTTGCTAGAGGAGGGACAGCATTCAGACAGAGAAGGCATCATCTTGGACTTGAAGGAGACAATCTTCCTCTGCTCAGCCATTTCTTTGGCATCAGGCTGGAGCAGGAACTGAGGAGCATCACTGTGATATTCACAGGTACCAACACCAGTGGTCACACTGATATGATAAACCTCCCTAAGTGACTGTGCCAGCGAGCAGCAAGGCAGGATTTGGGCACTGCTTTGCTATTCTTGTAGCACTACTAGGATCCATCCCCTCATCCCATCTTCGTTTCTGCAACCCAGCACCTTTCACGGAGGGGACCAGTAGTCAGTCAGCTCTGCCACATGAAGGAACAAAGTGCAAGAAGATACAAGGATAAAGCAAACCTTTCCTTGGAAAAGCTGACACAAAACCCAAAGCTGAGGGCTAGGCACAAAGGAAATCATGGAATCACAGAATGTTAGGGGTTGGAAGCGACCTACAGAAATGTACTCCAACCTCAATGCCAGAGCAGGATCCATGGCAGGTCACACCAGAAAACATCCACGTGGGGTTGGAAGGGCTCCAGAAGAGGAGACTCCACAACCTCTCTGGACAGCCTGCTCCAGGCCTCCAGCACCCTCACACCCAAGAACTTTCTCTTCACTTTGAGGTGCAACCTCCTGGGTTCCAGCCAGGACTTGTTGTTCCTTGTCCTGTCACTGGGCACTACCAAACAGAGCCTGGCAGCTTCATCCTGACACCCACCCCTGAGATATTTATAGGCATTGATAAAGTCCCCTCTCAGTCTTCTCCTCTCCAGACTACCCAGATGCAGGTCTCTCGATCTCTTTTCACAGAAGAGATATTCAAGTCCCCAAATCATCCTCATAGCTCTCATCAAGACGGCAGCCAGCAACAGCCCAGCTGCATTTCTCTGTAGCTTCAGAGGGTCAGGTTTTCAGTACTGAGCAAGCAGAAAAACATATGATTGTGGGAAATCTGACAAGGAAAGGGGGTGGATGTGAGTAGGGAAAAGGGAAGGAAGAAAAAGAAAAAAAAATCTTGGCAGAAAACCAACAGATAAGAAAAGAAACGAAGAAGGGATAAAAAAGTAAAGAAGAGCATTAGAAACCATCAGCTGAGTTTAGCCGTGGTCAAGGTGGCAGAGAAAGGATGGAAGATGCTCCACTGCTCTGCTTGCTGGCAGGCTTGAAGAAGACCTCTTCTACCAGTTAAGAGGATTTCTGCGACAACAGCTCCTTGCTTGCCTTTGGCAGTTCACAGAAATGGGGACTGCTGTGGCCTGCATCTGCTGTCAATCAGCTCTGCAGCTTATTGCTGCCTTTTTCTAGTCAAATGACCCTTTTAATTTATTTTTACATTTCTGCACTGTTTCAGAAGTGTAAGTCCTCCCAAAAAAATCAAATGCTCCACTTAGCAAACAGGGCACATATTGAAAATGCAGTCTCCAGAGCTGTACTTTTAGCTTTACTGATCCTCTCCACTCCTGTACCTCTCTTGTGAGAAAAATTATCTTCTGCTGTGTAAAAAAAAAGAGGAAGGGGGGGTCAAAGGTAAGAACAGTGAAACAAACCACAATTTTTAACGCATTTCTTGAAGAGAGCAGATCCTATGGCAAAAACTGGTCCTAACAGTGCAAGAAAGCGAGAGGCGCAACTTTCTCCATGAGCCACAAGATCTCAGCTCCTACAGAAACAGGGTTGGGCTCACCATGCAACCTTGCTTGTGTCAGGACAAGGCAAACTGCCTGCACCCTTTCTATACTCAAACATTCCAAGTACATCTCTCATGTTCAATACCTCCAGAGGATCATTTAGTCTCAATTCTGTTGAAGGGAAGGAAAGGAAATGGAAGTTACTCCTTCCTCAAGCATGCCATGATGTGCAAGAATGCAAAAGGAGAGGCTGGAACCAATAGTTAAGCTGTCACTCAGAGTCCTCAGCTCTCATTTTCCAGCCTGGTCCAGAAGAAGGACAATTACTATCATCTCCCTGCAGTTCAGTGGCCAACAGGAAACAACTCTGTGGTTTCAACTCAGCAAACCAAGTGCAGGCTAAAAGTGAGTACTGCCATGGAGCAGAGTTTTGTTTGCAGCCTGGGGATTTAAACAGGCTGATAAAGCCTTGCCTCCGAACCCACACCCCGGGGTGCACCCCAGCCAGAGGGAAAGCAGCCTGCAAACAACAGGTCACAGATGAGCCCACTGCTGCTGTGGCACCTGTGCCACACTTGAGCATCATCCCACCGCCACTGCCCCTCCTCACTTCCTGCTGAAGGGAGCCTCACCAAAGAAGCTTCACTTTCTGGCCCAAAGGCGAGGTGTTCACATTTCTCCTCTTCCCTACAGGACTGGGGCTATCCAAGGGCTGCCCACTGCCACAGCATGGACCAATATGATGAAAAATTCAAGCCTGGCCCTCAGGCACTTATGCTAACCCTCTCTGTACAGGTTGCCTGACCAAACCACCCTCTCTATACATTTCCCACTTGCTTCCAAGGCTTTTCCAAGACAGAAGCAGAAAGGGCAAATCCTTTTTCTCACTGCCTCTCCATCATCCAAGAAAGTTGCTGTTCCCTTATGAACAGCAGCTTGTCCCAGAAACTGAACAAAGCAACTACTTACATGTCATATTTTGAACAGGCATTTTTTCAGGCCAAGAAATAAACAGTTATATTTTGGCAAAGCTTCATTTCCTGTCCTGTTTGTGAGCACTAATGTCACAACACATATCATGTCCCATGCCTTCCTCCTTGGAAGCTTGCAGCAGAAAAAAACAAAATAAAGAAAAATTGAGCTGAATGAGCTGCTTATGATACCTACAGGAAGTCATAAGCAAAAGTGGGGTGAAAACAAAAATATAAGAAGAAAAATAATCTTTTTGGTGTAAAAGGCAAACTGCAATACTGATAGATTGGATAGTCAGAGAAAGTGTCACTGGTCTCTGCTCAGCCATGGAGGGAAGTGAGATTTTAGGACCATCAAACGACAAACAAGAGTGAGTTAAGTTTAATTTTCTTCCCCTGGACTGGGAGAAAAGCATCAGCCCCCCAAAGCATGGCTGTGGTCCCTCACCGCATTTTGCTGTCCCACACGATGCTGCAGCTCTCCACACCACCCCGAGACACAGCTCACTTAACGCAGCTCATTAAAATCCTCCGGGGGACCGGTCCCGCTTGCAAACGCTTGGCATGCCCGCTCCAGGCTGGCTGGAATAAATCAGCTGCACGGTAGCCGAGCGATGGGGGGACACCCCGGGAGATGGGAGACACCCCAGGAACGCAGCCGCTGCCCGCCTCGGGCAAGGCCTCCCGGCTGCATCCCAAGCAACTAAAGCCTGCGGACCAACACTTCCTCGTTCCCTGACCTTTTCCATTTAATTACTTCCTGTGACTTTCTTGGAACGGTGCATCGGAACGAGCAGGAGGCAGCCTCCGGGCATAACCGAATCGCTTCAAGGGTTCAGCTCCATCCTCCTACTTACAAATGGAAAGACGCCAGCAACCCAACTGGGAACTGATGGCTGGCAGAGAGGGTCACCACTTGCAGCAGGCAGCTACTCCTCTCCCTAGGTGCAGGCAGCGCTGCCCCAAACTCTCCCAGCACTTCACACCCCACGCTGCAGTTTCGCGCCTCCGGTGTATTATCGGGCAACCCCCATCTCCCCCTGCCTTGCAATGTGCCAAGGAGAAGCGCCGCGGTGAAGGGGATAGGAGGGAAGCAGAAATAAAGGCTGAGATACAGAAAGAGGCACTCACTTCACAATGACAAATTGACCTCTAAGTATCGATCTGAAATGGTGCAGTCATGAAGGGACCAATGTGTTGCCAGCATCCTGAGCCCCATTTCCCCTTCCCACCCCACCTCGGTTTTAGAAATTCCTTTAGAACAAGCCGGTAAGATTTTGAGTTTTAAAAAGAGAGAGAGAGAAAAAAGCCCCAAAGGAGAAGAACCCCCTCATAATTCACTTGATGATGGTTATTTTAAAATGTGTCCTGACAGCGTTTGGTTTGGGGTTGTTTTTTTTTTTTTTGGGGGGGGGGTAATCTGGCTGTTAACATTTGCTCACAGTGCACTCAGTGAAATGAGAATAGCTATGCAAATTAAAGCCAGATATCTAGGGCAAATAGCACGCTATGCTACCATTGTTCTGCCAGCTTGAGAAAACTCATCAGCAGAGCCTGTCCTCCTTTCCTTTAACACCATATATATTGGGGAAAAAAATTAAAAAAGAACTTAAAAAAATTAAATCACTTCACCCACCACCAAAATGAAAAACAAGCCATGAGTCACCGGCTTCAGCGACGCTATCAATCAATGCAAGGCTGAGAGGGAAGAGCTTACCGAGGAAACCATGGCTTACCTAAACCACCTCACCGTGCCCTGCGAGGCAAAGACCTGCATCATACCACCACGAGACTCAGCTACAGCCTCCAAAATAGCAGTTCAGGATGTGCATCGGGGCAAGGACCCACGGAGCATCGTTCACCTTGAAAGCCAACGCATCTACCGGACTTGATGATCTGTGAGGTCTCTTCCAACCTTGGTGATACTGTGATACTGTGATAAAAACAGCTAACGCCGGCCTGGGAAGCAGGTTGGGTAGCAGCTCCCAGAGGCCACTAACACACTCTGTGGCCACCAACACTCCCCATCTCCTGGGGACTCAAGCATAATGTTGCTGGCTTGTCCTGGTCTACCAGGAGAGGCAGCATGATCCACAAGCCTCCCTGACTTGCGCAGGTAGAAGGCATACAAAATCCATTAGCCAAGGCATTCCTGTGTATGGAAGCATGGTGGCACATCGAGGAACAATTTACTCCAAAACAAACTCCAGCCTACAATGAAGAAAAAAATCCCAACCATTAGAGCCAGGCAGTCACTGTTTTACACTGACACTCATCTCCACACTGAGCTTTGCAGGAAAAACACTTCCAAAGCAGCATCTTCCTGGAGGATGAAGGTTGGTGAGCACCAGCTGGGTCAGGTTTGTCCTTGATCAACCAAACCTGGAGACAGGGACCCACCTCCCCTCCTCTTGTCCAAGCTGAGAAACAAACCCCAAAAACTCAACTCCACAAAATCAGGAACCAGCAGGTTGCTGTCGAAAATGAGTCAACCACATCTTCCCAGCCTGCTAAGCAACGGCATCCTGCATGAGAGAAATCCGACTCGTTTTTTTTACTGGAAGAACCCTGCCGACTTCCGAACAGTCACCATTTCAGAAGCTAGCCATAAACATGCACCTATAGTCTCCTCTTCATCATGAAGCACCAAAATAACAACCCTTCAGCACATGACCTGCAGGCAGATGCCATTTACTGGAGCGATTCGAGGGACTGAAGGAAATCACCTTCCAAGGATGTTACAGAGGTGTAAAGGCAGCACACGCTGCCAATTATGACTCTCGGCTGGTTTTTTTTTTTTGCTTTGTTTCAAACTCAAAAAACCAAGCCGAAAAGTTGCACAACTTCAACGCTGTTTTTATAAGCCCTGAGAGAAGTCATTTTAAAACGCAGTACATCCTATGGCGCTTGGCACCAAACCAGTCCTGCACGCAAGTGACTCATTTCTCTTGACTGTCAAAACCCAGAAAGAGATAGCCAGGAACGACGTTTGAGCCAGCAGGGCTTATAAAAAAGCCTTTCCTGCCACCCCACTGCAATATCCTTTAAAGTTTTATTCTGATGAAGAAAAAAAAGGGCGATCTATAAAAGGGAAACCAGCGCTGTCAGGCATTTTGAACGCCTCGGTGCGGCCTGTCGCAGGGGTTTGTTTGTGGGAATGTTGGAAGAGTGCTCCTAAGCTGAGGCTTGGTTCTACGGGGAGGGGGAACAGTGCAGCAGACACCCGTAGCTCCCCCCCATGCCCAGGTTAGGTACGGGGCCGGGCAGGGTGGGTGGCGGTGAATGGGGAGGCCGCCGGTGCCCGGGTTTATGAATGCGGCGTCATGTGACGGCAGCGGCGGCCGCCCTCCTATTCACAAAACGGCGGCGGCTGGGGCGGGGATCCGCGACGTTGTCGTGTCGTGTCCGTCCCCCACCCCGCTTCGCTCCGCTTCTCCATTCCACCCCCCCCAAACCTCAGGGCTGCGGAGCGGGGGAAGGGCAGCGCACCTCCGCGCCGCCCCCCACTCTCCCGCCGCAGGCTGGCCCCACCGGGAGCCCCGCAACCTCCGACCCCCACCTCCCCGCCCAAGGCTCCCCAACCGAGGCGGGGCGGAAAGAGGTGGTGGCTACGAAGGGTGTCCGGGAATGCCCCCCGCTCTCCCTCGTCCCCAGTCCCCGCACCCCGGAGTCCCCGTGGGTCCCGGGGGTTTTTATGAATGAAAAGGCGGTATGCAAATGAGGACGGCCGGAGGGGGGGGCACGAAATGGCGGATGCGCGGGCGGGCAGCGCGCACCCGGACGCGCGTGTCCGTGTCCCTCTGTCCACCCGCGGTCTGCATGTGTGTCTGGGGGCGGGGTGTGGGGGGGCCGTGAGGGATTTGCACCGGCTCCCGCTGGGGCAACAAAGAGTGCCCCCCGCCCTCCCGCCCGGCCCCGCTCACTCGTCAGGGTAGGCTTCCTCGGTCATCTTCTCCCCGTCTAGGCTCATCCCTCGCCGCGGGCGGCCGGGCTGCGCCTCCGCATCTTCCTGCGCTTCACATGGCNCAGCGCCCGGGGGCAGGCGGCGGCGCCGGGCCAGCCCCATGGCCGCGCTCACGCCATGGCGGGGCGCCGCGGGGAGCGGCGGAGAGGGGAAGGGAGATTGGGGGTAAGCCCCGGCAGGAAGCGGCGGCGCTGCCGAACGGCCGAGGCCGCCGGGAGCGGGTTGGTCAGCGCCGGACCCGGGCAGAAGGGGAGTCGCGGCGGCAGCGCTGAGGAAGGAGGAGACGCGACTGCCAGTGGCGCCTCCCCCGCGGCGGCACGGCCCGCCCCTGTCCGGCCCACCGAGCCCCCGCGGCGCAGCGCCCGGGGTGCGGCCGTCGCCGCCTCGCTCGCCTCCGCCCGCCGGCACCGCCCCCCGCGCCGCAGCCCCCTTGCCCCGCCCGTTACCGCTCGGCTCGGCCCGGCTCGGCTCTGCCCAGATCGGGCCTCACCTCGGTTTGTCTCGTCCGGGTTCAGCCTCAGCCGCGCTCTGTGCTGTTCAGCCTGGCCTAGTAAGGCCCAGCTCAGCGGGATGTAGCCCATCTCCGACCCGCCAGGCCAAGCTCCCCTTAGCCTGGCCTTGCCAAGCTCGGCTGGGCTCAGCCCAAGCCAGCCAAGCTCGGCCCCAACCCAGGCTAGCTGGATGCAACTGCTTGCCGTGGCTGACAGGGCCCTCAGGAAGGACTGGCGGGCCTGTAGGTGATCGCGGCAATGCCTGTGTTTAGCGGCCTGTGGAGACAGGAAGAGCTTACCTGTGAAGCCCAGAGCTGTCCTCACGGAGCCACGTCTGGAGATGATGTGGTTCCTCTGTCTACACAGCTGAGAAGTTTGGAAGTTTCCCACCACACTTTTTGTTCTTTCTTGCTCCATCTTGGCCTCTGCAAGAGCTCAGATCAACCCTTGGAGCCATGCTCAGCAACACTATGGAGTGAGCACAGGTGTGCTGGTCACATCACGCAGCATTCTTGGTAGGTCACTTTAAATGTTGGGGATTTTTTTTGCTACAACAAACAGTGTAAGCACTCTCACAACATGCATACTGACATCTTCTCCTGCCCTGGACACTTGCTTGGTCCATGGAGGAGGATGTGATGAGACCCAACTTTTGAATATAGACTTTGGCCCATGAAGTTGAGTAACTAGCAGGTTTTGCCCCATGAGCTCCTCAGCGACCAGGCAGAGGAGAAGAAATCCGTTTGTCCCACGCAGGCCTTTCTGGCCTCTGCAGGCTCCTCAGCTGCAGCACCTCTGCCCTTGCATGTGGAGCAATGTCCCTTCTCTGCCCTCGCTGTGTAGGGATATTCAGGCCCTGTATGGCTGCAGTTCCTAAGGAAGCCACTTAATGACTTATTTTTCAAGCCTAGTCTATGGGATTTAGTCTTGAAGAGACCTTCAGAGTTTGGGGTGGAAACTGTGTTTCTACTTTGTTGGGTTTTGCTTTCAAAGTGCTAAAAATTGCCTTTTCAGAACACAAGTGGAAGATTGGAGGGAAAAAAATCCGTGGACTGCTTGTAATGTGACGGAGGCAAAAGCTGATGACAGCTTTGAGGTCTTCTTTATGGGAGGTTACCCCCAGAGAGAAAGAGCATGTTCGTTTGGATGTAGTACCACACTCTGCAACTGCTGGCACTACCATGTTGTAGTAACACACTTGTCATTGCTAGAGCTTGAGTCAAACACCAGATAATGTGTGTGCTCCACTCCCCTTGGCAGCCTGTGGCTCCCTGGGGTGCCAATGTTGCCACCCTCCCACCACCTTTCTACCCATTCATTCCTCTGCAGAGCCCAGTTTGACACTCCTTTGCATGTCCCTCCTTGAGTGTGTGTGTTCCCCACTGGGGAGCACACTGCTCAGATGGTCCCAGCTAATAATACCCCCCAATACTTATTTATTTTGGAAAGATATTCAAGGATCCAGCTTGCAGAGACTGGCATGATGAACATCTTGGCAAAGCTGAGCTGGCAGTGAAAGGAAGTGTCAAGGCACAAGTAAGCAGTCCCAACTTGGGAGGGATGTCTTCAGCTGCTGTACCATAAAAGACCAGATGTAATGATTCGATGCACTTCCACCCACCCTGTGATTCCCCCCACCCCCCAAAGCAATGCTGTGATTGCACAGATGTCTGACACTCTTAAAATCACAGAATCATAGAGTTGGAAAAGACCTTTAAGATGAAGTTCAACCATTCTCTACCTCTACCAAGGCTGGTGCTAAGCTATGTCCCTGAGCACCACATCTCTGTCTCTTTGAAACGTCTCCAGGTATGGAGATTCAGCTACCTCCCTGTGGAGCCTGTGCCAGGCTTTGAGGACCCTTTTGGTGAAAAAGTTTCTTGTGATATCCAACCTAAACCTCACCTGGTGCAACTTGAGGCCAATTCCTCTTGTCCTGTCCCTTCTTTCTTGGGAGAAGAGAGCAACCTCCACCTCACTACAGCTTCCTTTCAGGGAGCTATAGAGCAAGAATGCCCCCCATCAGCCTCCTCCAGACTAAACACCCCCAGTTACCTCAGCTGCTCCTCACCAGCCCTGTTCTTCAGACTCTTCACCAGCTTCCTTGCCATTCACTGGACCCACTGCAGTACCTCAATATCTTTCCTGTAACGAAGGCCCCAAAATCTTTCATGCTGAAAATCTGTGGTCAGCAGCAGCATTGGTGCACACAAATTGTGGAGCACAGCAGTAGTCTAGTAAAGAAACAGAATGTGGGGAGAATTATGGCCACATGGAACACCCAGGGTGCAATCATGTAATTAAAAGGCCACTTGAATGCCTATGCTGCTGAGGAGAACTGAGTATTAGTCACTGTCTGATTAATGCTTGAGAGCCTGGCTGTATGATCTGGGTGGACTTTGATGTACTTTATGTCGTGGATGTGGGTATTTGCCCCAGTGGTGAGAAGAAAATGTGTCTGAAGCTTGGAAGGCTGTACTTCTACCCAGGCTAGTTTCTTGAGTCATTTCTGTGGATTTCTGAGATCTCACATTTGCTCTCTGCTTTCCTTGTCCTGCTAATTTGGAAGCTGCCAGGCTGTTTATTCTCTGAATGATTTCTCTCACTGCACAGCCCTCTTGCTGCTGCCTTCATACACACAAACACGGAATTTTCCTGATATTCAGGTCACTGCGGCGCTCCGTGCGAGCAGTGCTTTCAAGCTGACTGACTTTTCTGAATGAGAAGGCTCTCGGAGGTGTGATTTCTGTTTGTGCACCGTGCTGTTTGTACACAGAGCTTCTCCTTACACGCTGAACAGCGCTTCACCCCGATGCTGTTATGAAGGTACCTAGAATTAATTAGCCATCGGTGGCAGAGTGTCAAGGCAGCAGCTTCTGCATGCTAACGACATGCATGCTGTGACTGTGCTGCCTTTTATGTTCAAAAGGAGGAGTGGTTGTCTTGCAGAGTAATTCTTTAGCTGTTGCAGAGAGCCTGGAATCACAGAATAATAGAAGGGGAAGAGTTGGAAGGGGCCTCTGAACTTCATCTAGTCCAACCCCCCCCCCCCCCCACTAGAGCAGGATAACGCAGAGCAAACCACAAAGGAACATGTCCCGGCAGGTTTGGAATGCCTCCAAAGAAGGAGACTCCACAGCCCCTCTGGGTAGCCTGTCCCAGGGCTCACCTGCCCTCAAAGTGGAGTTTTACTTTATGTTTGTGTGGAACCTCCTGTGTTCCAGTTTGTGTGCACAGAATCAAAGAAACATCCAGGCTGGCAAAGCCTCTCAGGATTGCAAAGTCCAACCTATAACCCTACTCTACAAGATTCACCTTAAACCATATCCCTAAGCACCACATCCAAAAGACCCTCAAACACATCGGGGGTCAGTGACTCAACCACCTTCCTGGGCAGCTCCCTGTGCATTGCCCCTTCTCCTGTTGCTGGATACCGCTGAGAGCAGTCTGGCTCCATCATCCTGACACTCACCCTTTAGCTTTTGATCAACATTAATGAGGTTCCCTCCTCAGTCTCCTCCAGGCTAAACAGCCCCAGGTCTCTCAACCTCTCCTCACAAGGTGATGTTCCAGTCCCCTCAGCATCTTAGTGGCTCTCTGCTGGACTCTCTCCACTAGTTCCTTGTCCTTCCTGAACTGGGGAGCCCAGAACCAGACACAGTATTCCAGATAAGGCCTCTTCAGGGGAGAGAAGAGAGGATAGGAGAACCTCCCCTGACCTGCTGGCTATACTCTAAATGCATTCCAGGATGCCATTGGCTTGCTTGGCCATCAGTGTACATTGCTGGCTCATGGTCAGCCTGTTGTCCACCAGGACTCCCAGGTCCTTTTTCTCACAGCTGCTCTCCAGCAGATCAGCTCAGTCTGTACTGGTGTGTATGGACCTTGTTTCTGCCTGGATTGAAAATGGACTTACCTGAATGCAGTTATTTGGGGTGAGAAGCACTGGGACTTGTAGCACCAAGGTTTAGGATGGAATTTACTACAGGCTTACAACATAGCCTCCTGCCTTTACCCGCTCTTGGTTTTACAAGAGCTGAAATCCTCCTTGCAGTTGACTTCAGACCCTAAAGATGAATGTCAGTACCTTGGTGACTGTGCTAGTTTCAATGACTTTTCCACTGACTCACTTGGTGACACTGAGTGAGTGAGGAGTGGAAGTCAGCAGTCCTGAATCATGCCATCCTCCAGACAATTGCCCCCTCCCCGATCATTCTTCTGGGCAGCAATCATATTTTCAAAGCAATGATTACATCCCTCTTTTCCCTCAGTGTGACCGCTTAGGATTTAAGAGCTGCAGAAGCAAGCTGCAGCATTTGCACTCAGATTGAAAGCTTTCAGAGCTGACACCTCCTGGGAGGTCACACAGTTTGGAAATACCAAAGGGGTGGTGGTTTGGAGTTGGGTTTTTTTTTCAGCAGGAGTGAGATTTCAGCAAGTGGTTTGGAGAATTGTCAGGAGGGTTTCAGGCTCTCGTCATGGGGGAAAGGAAGTGGAGGGCTCCTTGCAGTCTTCCCAGGATGTCCTTTTGAAGGGTGGTAAGACCAAAGCAGAGAAGTAGAAAGGGAGACTCAGCACCAGATGGGCTGCTGTGCTGAGAGCTGACTATTGCCTGGGCTTTGCATTCCTGTGTTTTAGCAGGCAACAAAGCTGATGTGATCTCTTCTCTCCTGTGTACCTGTGTCCCTGTGCTGCTGTGAGGGGCTGGGGCTGGTGGCCAAGGAGAAGAAGGGAAAGGGAGGAATGGAGGAGGAGAGTCGAGATCTCAAAAATAACCCAGTGCTCACCACTTCTGTTTAGAAGGGCAGCTCAGTGCTTGCAGCTGAAAGCAGAGGTGGAGCCAGAGCTCAGCCTTTTCTGGACACCATGGGATCCAGCTGGGCAACTGCAATGCCCCGGTGACTAGGCAGGCATTGATCAGTGCATCCATGCAGTCAGCTGGGAGTGCCCACATGGATGGGGCAATCTTGGTGTCATTGGTAGCTGTATTCACAAAATCTCCTTCACTCCCTTCCAAAATAAATGCAAGGAGTGAGGGGATTGTGAGGCAAAGGGGGCATTTCAGAAGCCTTGCTTTCCTACTGGGCACTCTGCTGCCCTTTTAATATTCAGCAGTATGTGACTTATAGCCCTCCTGACACGAAGCTTTGGTGTTTCCTTTGTATGCATAACTTCCTTTTGATATCAAGGGATGATGGCAAACCTAAACTGCAATCTCACGAGCACATGACACATTGGAAAACGCTCTCTGATCTCTAGCTCAGCCCTTCAACATCCCCCCCCCCAACCCGGTTTCACTCTGCTGACAGAGTGGCATTAGCAAGTTTAGTGAGGCAGTAACATTGGTGAGGGTGATTCCTTCAGATGTAGTGATGAAGGATTATCCTTCTTTTGCTAATCCCACTACAGCTGAGTCCCTGGCATGGGCTCAGCAGGAGATGGGCGCACAGCTGGTGCTTGAACTTCCCTCATACCTTGTTTTGCTGAATGCTTGGAAGGAAAAACTGCTACAAACCCTTCACCTATCACCCTTGGTTCCCCAGCACTGCTTTGTTTCTGTGTGTTCCTGGCTCAAAAGCATGCCCTGGCCCATCAAATCAAAAAGTGAGTCTGAATGATCTTTCCCAGTGTCACAGATGAATAGGCAACCTCCAAATTAGTCCTGAAGCTGGCTAACTTTTGACCTGAGGGATGGGCTGCTCTCCTCTCAAGATGCCTTTCCACTCCTGAGAGGTTTCTGCATTTTTGATACAGCTGTTTCAGGGCCTCGTGGAGCTGAACAAACAGATGCCAAATTAGTCTGTTTCTAGTTCAGGTAGCACAGAAGTGGATGGATATGGAAAAAAAAACTTTGGAGCCTTGCACATCTTTCCCTCTCTTTCTTGGGTGTTATTTCATACCACAGAATTAGAACTGTTCTGCTTGGAAAAGACCTTCAAGATCATCAAGTGCAACCATCAATTAAGACCACCATGGCTATTAAGCTATGCCCCAGAGTGCCATGTCCAAAGTTTCTTGAGCACCTCCAGGAATGGTGACTCCATCACCTCCCTCAGCAGGCTGTTCTTTTATCTGGCCACTCTTGCAGTAAAGAGATTTTTCCTAATATCCAATCTAAATCAAATCAATCCAGTTTGAATTAGGCTCAAACCTGTTAAGTGAGGACTGGCACACCTCTGCTACGAGCACAGACTGAGGGAGCTGGGGTTGTTTCAGCCTGGAGAAAAGAAGGCTCCAAGGAGACCTAATAGCAGCCTGTCAGTACCTAAAGGGGGCTACAAGAAGGCTGCAGAAGGACTGTTTGCAAAGGCCTGCAGTGGTTTGATGAGAGGAAATGGCTTCAAACAAAATGGCAAACAAAAAGATTTAGGCTGGATGTGAGGAACAAGTTCTGCACCATGAGGGTGGTGGAACTTTGCAACAAGTTGCCCAAGGAGGTAGTTGAGGCCCCAGCCCTGGAGATGTTCAAGATGAGGCTCCAAAGGGCTCTGGGCAACCTGATCTAGTGGAGGATGTCCCTGCTGACTGCAGAGGGGGTTGCACTATGATTTCTATGATTCTATGGTTGGAACAGCCTGCCCAGGGAAGTGTTGGGCAGTCACCATCCATGGACATGTTCAAAGAACATGTAGATGAGGCATTTTACCACAGGTTTCGATGGCCACATGGTGGTGTTGGGTTGCTGGTTGGACTAGATGATATCAGAGGTCTTTTCTAACCTTAATAATTCTATGATTCTATAGACTGGATGACTTTTGGAGGTCCCTTCCAACTCAGCCCATTCTATGATTCTATGATTCTAAGCATATTTTAAGAAGGTTGCTTTCTTATGCACCAGTAAGAGATGTTCTTCCCTTTCCAGCCCAGCTAATGGGGCATCCTCCTTTCGGAATGCCAGGACCTGCTTTCCTACTAAGCTCTTTGGCTGACCTCAGCAGGTGACAGGATGAGCTCTTGCCTACTTGCTTTGACAAAACCAGTCTCTGTGGTTTGACCTGCTTTCCTCATGCAGTGTCCCGCTGTGAGCAAAGGCTCCCAGTTTGGTATCTGAGCAGTTATAACTGTGGGTTTATGCAGCTCAGGCTGTGGAAGAATGTCCTACACAGGTAGTGATCAGGGAAGGCTTCTGGAGCTAAAGAAGGCTTTGGAAACATGGAAATGAGGACACGGCTGGGTCAGGCCTTCAGTGGTGTGTGGCAGGCATGGGAAGCAAGTGGAGTGAGCATTATTTGTATCCTCAGCTGAGACTTCAAGGCTGCTCAGTGACTGCAGAATAGGGCCTGGGAGTGATGACTGACAGCCAGCTGAAGGTGAGCCAGTAGCGTGCTCAGGTGGCCAAGAAGGCCAGCAGCATCCTAGCATAGTGTGGCAGACAGGACCAGGGAGGTGATGGTGGCCCTGTACTCTGCCCTTGTGAGGCCACATCTCAAATACTGAGTTCAGTTTTGGGCCACTCACTACAAGAAGGATATTGAAGGGTTGCAGCATGTCCAGAGAAGGGCAACAAAGCTGGTGAAGGGTCTGGAGAAGAGGTCTGGTGAAGAGCAGCTGAGGGAACTGGGGTTAATTAGTCTGGAGGAGACTGAGGAAAGATCTTCTGTCTCTCCACAACTCCTTCAAAGGATGTTGGAGCCAGGTGGGAATTGGTCTCTTCTCCCTAGTACCAGGTGATACAATGAGAGGAAATGGCCTGAAGTGGTGCCAAAGGAGGTTTAGGTTGAGGATGAGGAAAAATTTCTTTTGGGCAAGAGTGGTCAGGGGCTGGAACAGGCTTCCCAGGGAGGTGATAGAGTCACCATTCCTAAAAGTGTTCAAGAAATGTGTGAACATGGCACTTTGGGACTAGGTTCAATGGCCACAGTGGTCTTAGGTTGATGATTGGATTTGGTGATCTTAGAAGTCTTTTGCAATCCAAACAATTCCATTATTCTATGGCACCAATCCGTAGAGATGCTCAACAACACTTAATTTCAAAGGGTTGTAGTCCACTCTGGTCTCCAGGCAGATATTTGCCCTTGTGTCAGTGTCCTCACAACAACTCCAGCTAGGCATATGGCTTACGAGTGTCTTGGAAGGTGGAGAACTGGAGCCAAAGCAAGTTCATGGTTAAGCCCATCCACCACTGCACTGTCTTGCCAGCAATAAGTCACAGAGCGCAATGAAGGAGCTGGGAGGAGAGCTGAGTGGTCCTTGCAGAGAGCAGGACCTTAGCCAGCCATGCTCTGCGACACTTGCATCACTGTTCCTGAGGATTCCCATGGAAAATAACCATGTGCTCCTTTTATGTCCTTGGAATCACAAACATGTTCTGCTTCCCTGCCCACTTCTAAGGAGCTAAGTAATTAGTCACTCCACGCAACTCTTTTGGGACTGTGCTTGCACTCCAGCCTGTATTGCTGCTCTGTCTAGAAGGGAGCAAAGCAGCTCCTCAGCTCTGTGTGCTTATTAACAGATGTTGCCCTTTGCAGCAACTGAGGGCAAGGCCTTTCACCTGCTTCAGCAGCTTCTGCTGCCAGGCTTCATAGAATGGCTTAGGCCGGAAGAGACCTTAAAGACCATCCAGTTCCAACCCCCCTGCCACAGGCAGAGACACCTCCCACTAGCCCAGGTTACTCAAAGCCTCATCCAACCTGGCCTTGAACACCTCCAGGGAGGTGACATCCACAACTTTTCTGGGCAACCTGTGCCAGTGTCTCATCACCCTCTCTGTAAAAAATTTCTTCCTAATCTCCAGTCTCAATCTGCCCTCCTCAAGCCTCAATCCATTCGCTCTCATTTTATCACTACAAGCCCTTGTAAAAAGTCCCTCTTCAGCTTTCTTGTAACTGAAGGCTACTGGAAGGAACTGGAAGGCTTCTGTAAGGTCTCCCTGGAGCCTTCTTTTCCCCAACTCTCCCAGTCTGTCCCCATAAGGGAGGTTCTCCAGCCCTGTGATCATCCTTGTGGCCTCCTCTGGACCCAGCAGCTCCACATCCCTCTGTGGGCACCAGAACTGGAGGCAGTGCTGCAGGTGAGGTCTGAGCAGAGCAGAAGGGCAGAATCCCCTCCCTGTGCTGCTGCTCTCCCTGCTTTGGCTGCAGCCACACATCTGGCTTTGGGCTGCCAGCAACCAGTGCTGGCTCCTGGGCAGTTTGACACCAACTGACACCCCCAAGGCCTTCTCCTTCAGGCTGCTCTCTAGCCAGTCCTTGCCCAGCCTGGATTTGTGCTTAGCAAAGCCCAGCAAAGCAGGCTCAGGTTAGGAGAGCTTCGTGCTTGCAAAGCTAACAACAGGGGTTTGCCTCCCCAGAGCTTGCAGCCTGCTCACAAAATGGCCTTGTTACATGGGAGTAACTCCAGCTTCTTATGCAGGAACCTCTCCAGGGCTGGTTATTGATGGATTCATGTTCTGACCCTAAAACCTGGAAATAAAACCAATCCAAGATATGGGACTGACTGAAGTGGCAGCTGAAGGGCTTCTTCTGTTCATTCTGCTACAACTGCAAGCAGGGAGGAGCAGAGGCTAACTTAAGGTTTATTGAGACAAAGGATTATATAGAAAGTGTTGGGGACCAACAAGTAGAAGATATTCTGGAAAATAAGCTTTGTTTTCATGTCAGGACTACTTGACTTGCAGGGACTGTGAAGGAAACCTAGATCCGTGGCAGGTGAAAATGTGTCTTTGATTGTGTTCTTCTCTTAACTCCAGCATTTACACTTAAATGGATCTCCTGAAAGCTGTCTTTAGGAAGAGAATTTCATCCCTTCCTACAGGTACTTCTAAAACATGGTTATTGTTTGACTGCTGCTTTACAAAGTATGGCTGGAAGGGTGATTTCTATGGGAGGATTCACAGAAAGGTCCTTCAAGATCATGGAGTCCAACCATTCTCTAGCTCTGACGAAGCTGAGACTAAACCATGGCCCTCAGCACCACATCTCTGCTTCTTTGAAACACCTCCAGGGGTGGGCATTCAACCACCTTTCTCGGGACATTATTCCAGTCTTTGAGAACTCTTTCAGTCAAAAGGTTTCTTCTAATATCCAACCTAAAACTGCCCTGGGGGAACTTGAGGCCATTTCTTCTTGTCCTATCACTTGTTACTAGGCAGACGAGACCAGCACCCACCTCACTACAGCCTCCTTTCAGGGCATTGTAGAGAGTGAGAAGGTCACCCCTCAGCCTCCTCCGGAATAAACCCCAATTCCCTCAGCTGCCCCTCCCCAGCCCTGTTCTCCAGACCCTTCACCAGCTTTGTTGCCTTTCTCTGGACCTGCTGCAGCACCTCAATGCCTTTCTTGGAGTGAGGGCCCCAGAACTGACCCCAGCACTGTAGGTGTGGCCTCACCAGTACTGAGTACAGGGTGACAGAGGAGTTACGTGGCAATGAAGATAAGTACCTAACTCAGCCCTCTTGAAGGCAGTGGCAGCAGGATCAGGCTGTGCAGAAGACATGTTTGATTTTAAATACCCATTGCATACTTTTGGTGGCTTATGGCAAATTCCTGCCTCCCTGTTTCATGCATGGGAGCTGTCCCATTGAGGATATGGGCAACACATATGTGATAGGACCTCTGTTGTTTGCTTTCTGCTTCTCTCCCATAAGATGTGTTCTTCCCATACAATGTAGGCTAAAACTCATTGAGGGGTAACAGAACTACCCTGATCACATGGCCCATATGCTTTACCTTGAATATGAATTGCTAACCCCAAGGAGCAGTACAGGTTGGGGACTGATCTGTTGGAGAGCTGCATAAGGGAAAGGGACCTGGGGGGTCCCGCTGGGCAGAGGATGACAATAAGCCAGCAATGTGCCATTGTGGGGTGTGGTTAGTGCCTTGGTGAGGCCATGCCTGGAATATTGTGTCCAGTCATGGGTCTCTCAGCTCAAGAAGGACCTCAGGGAACTGCTTGAAAAAGTCCAGCCCAGTGCACCAAGCTGCTGCAGGCAGTGAACATCTCCCTGTGAGGACAGGCTGAAGGACCTGGGGCTTGGAGCTTGGAGGAGAGGAGCCTGAGGGCTGCCCACATTCCTGGTGATGAAGATGTGCAGGGCAGTGTCAGGGGTATAGATCCAGGCTCTATTCAGGGGTGTCCAATGACAGGACAAGGGGCACTGGGGGCAAGCTGGAGCAGAGGAGGTTCCATGTGAACAGAAAGAAAACTTTATTGTGAGGGTGCTGAAGCCCTGGAGCAGACTGCCCAGAGAGGTTGTGGAGTCTCCTTCTCTGAAGACTTTCAAAACCCACCTGGATGTATTTCTGTGTGACCTGCCCTGGGTGATCCTGCTCTGGCAGGGGAGTTGGACTAGAAGATCTTTCAAGGTCCCTTCCAACCCCTAACATTCTGTGACTGTATGGTACCTGCTGCTCCTCCTACCAAAGCCACTGCCTCACTACTAGTGTTTAATTCATTACTGCATAAAATGCTCCGGATAACAATGATGCTGAAAAGGTGCTTATAAATCAGGTCCTGCTCAGCTTTGAAGAGATTTGGGTCTTCTCTGACATTTCTGAGTCTAAAGAAGTCACAAATGTGACAGCTCTTCTGTAAGAAGACTTGACCAAAGGCCTGAGAGTTGCAGTCTGAATTGTGGGCTCAGGTTGAAGGGATTTCAGAGGTCACATAGTCCAACCCCCCTGCCATGAGTAGGGATGCCTCTCAACTAGACTTAGTAGCCCAATGTCTCATTCAGTCTGGCCTTAAACACCTTCAAGGAGGAGGTATCCACAGCCTCCCTGGGCAACCTGTTCCAGAGTCTCACCACACTCACACTGAAGAACTTCTTCCTCAGCTCCAGCCTAACTCTGCTCTGCCTCAGCTTCAAACCATTCCTGCTTGGCCTGTCTCTAGACACCCTGAGGAAAAGTCCCTCTGCAGCCTCCCTGGAGGATCCCTTCAGGTATTAGAATGCATCTCTAAGGTCCCCCCAGAGTGTTCTCTCCAGGCTGCACACCCTCCAGCTCCCTCAGCCTGTCCTCACAGCAGAGCTGCTTCAACCCTTGGATCATCTTTGTGGCCTCCTCTAGCCTCACTCCAGCAGGTCTGTGTCCTTCTTCTGCTGGGGACAGCAGAACTGGAGGCAGGATTGAAGGTGAGGTCTGAGCAGAGCAAAGTCAAGGGGCAGAATCCCCTCTCTTGCCCTGCTGCCCACACTCCTCTGGCTGCAGCCAGCACACAGCTGCCTGCTGGGCTGCATGAGGGCACTGCTGGATGCTGGGGAGCTTCTCAGCAACCAATACCTCTAGGTCTGATCCCGCTTTGGCAGGGGTGTTGGACTCGATGGTCTTCAGAGCTCACTTCCAACCCCTACTATCCTGTGGCTCTGTGAAATGATGATGTGAAGCTGCCCCATCAAACTGAATGTGGCTGTAACTGTTTGCCTGGCATGGCCTGAGCAGAACTGCTCCAGTGTGAGCTTCCACAGTAGGAAAATTCTCTATGCCCTGATTTCCAAGTCTGAAAATAACTCACCAAAACTTTTTTTTTTTCACCCTCCAAAGAAATGTTTTCACCTCCAAATACTTTTTTATTTGCTGCCTGAACAGGAGCCCTTTCCTTTGCGCTTGTGCCAACGTGTTACTTGGATAAAGAATTAAACTTAGGTTCTTACTTGTGATGCTTCCTCTATTTTTGCTTCCTTACTAATGAGTGTAAGACACATGCTCCCTTCTCCATGTTCATCTTTCTAATGGAGGTGTGTTTGAGGAAGGCACACCCTACAGCAAATGTGCTGTGGTATTGCCTTGGTGCCTTTTAAGTGTTGAGGACCAGCTGCCTTTTCAGTTCTGAGTGCATTTTTCAGGGTCCTTACATCACAGAGGCCTAAATTAAACCACTCTTACCATAAAGGGGTTGCAGCATATCCTAGAAACTGCACTGTGACATGAAAGATACCCAAACACTCCATGTAATTTGGAAGATGAGCAAGGCTTGGCCTTTCAGATGTCCCACGCGAGGGAAGCAGCCACATCCTGCAAAATTGCAAGCTTCTGAATCATGGCAGTGGGATCAGAAAGCCTCTAATTCCCACTGGCTGAAAGATGTGTGTGGCAGTGAAAATCCAGCCCAGTGCTGAGCTGGGGGCAGCCAAACTGCCTGCGGGATGTCAGCCTGTGCAGTTTCCAGGCACCCAGCGTGACCCAGGGAGCTGCAGGGCTTCAGGATGGGCTAACTCTCCCTTTATGCCTTCCAGCAGTCAAGGCCTGGTGGCTCCTCATGGTGTGAAGGTTTTGCATCATGGTTTGCTGGCTGAGACGGGCTGCTGCTGCCCAATGTAGAGAATTATTTGTTTGGCTCTAGGTATCTTTCTCTTGGTCGAGACTTGGAGAAAATTGGTGGGGTATTGACTAGAAGTAATAGCACTGGCACCTTTGCTTTGGGTACATATACCAGGGTGAGCCCAGCAGCTGGCCTTTATGCAGCTATGGGAACCTTCCACAAGCTGTGCACCCCTCCAGAACCAGAGTCTTCCTTTCTGGATCCGCAAAGAAGCGATGCCAAATTCATTCTCCATCTCCATGGCTCCCAGGAGCTTCAGAGAGCCTTTGGCTCCATTAGCTAAGCTGCAGATGGAGCGAGACTTCCTCTTCTGCCTCTGTTCAGCGGCACCCTTGACTTGTAACTCACTGCTGGGTGGAAAGAGTTTGCTGTCCCTTTCAAGTACCAGAGAATGGCAATCCCTCTTCTAGAGTGTGATGGTTGGAGAGTGTCCTGGGCTAATTTAGGAGGTGCAGTGCTGTCCTGTGTCTAGACATTGCAGTAAATGTTACTCAGCTGCCTGTAGGGCCACCAGGCTGGCCACAAATGTGCTAACCAAGCTCAAAAGGAAGAGGAAACATGAAAATGTTCACCACCAGCAGACACTGCCTCCCTTGACAGTTTCATCTGCAAAGCAAAGGCTAACAGAGAGTTTGGAACTGCAAAGTGCTGTTGGCTTTTTTCCTTTTCCTCTTTTGACTTTTGTTTCCTGTAGGAGAGTTTCTGGAATGACTTAACATTGTCACCAAGTCCTAGGGATTCCCCTCCCCATCCTCTTCCACTAGTGTTACACCTCCCAAGTTCTCTGCAATGCAAAACTGCTGAGGGAAGACATTTCTGTTTAACCTGGAAGCTGTGAACACAGGAGCTGCTCCTCCCAAAGGAAATGCTGTTCTTCTTACTTCCATGTCCTTAAATAAATCTCAAACCTCTGCTCTGTAACTGGGCTATGTCCACATGGGACTTGCCACTTTCCTATAAATTCTGGTTTACTCTCTTGCTGCATCTGTGGAACCAGATCCTAAAGTCATCTTACTGAAGAAAAACAATCAAACAGAAATCCAAACAAACCATATCTGAAATATTTGGCTGGGAAAATGTCACAGCACAGTGATTTTTGAACCAAAAGCCCAAGAAGTAGTTGTTGCCTTTCTAAACTAGAGGAGAAAAAACCAAAACATTTGAGTGCATTCCTCTTTGGTTGGAGGGGAACTAGCGAAGTCGTTTGGATGTGGTGCTTGGGGATATGGTTTAGAGCGAACCTTGTAAAGCAGGGATATCGGTTGGGCTTGGTGATCCTGAGGGGCTTTGCCAACCTGCATGTTTTTCTGAGGTGGATTGAAAACTCACCCCACAACAGAGTTCAGAGGGTTGTCATCAATGGCACAGAGTCAAGCTGGAGGCCTGTAGCCAGTGCTGTTCCCCAGGGATCAGTACTGGGTCCAGTTTTGTTCAGTATCTATCAATGACCTGGATGAGGGCACAGAGTGCACCCTCAGCAAGTTCACTGATGATACAAAACTGATTGTGGGGGTGGCTGACAGCCTTCAGGCTGTGCTGCCATCCAACCAGATCTGGACAGGCTAAGAGCTGGGGGAAGGCAAACCACATGAAGTTCAGTAAGGACAAGTGCAGAGTCCTCCATGTGGGGAGGAACATAGCAGGCACCAGCACAGGTTGGGTCTGCCCTGCTGGAAAGCAGCTCCATGGAGAAAGCCTTCAGTGCTGGTGGGCAGCAAGTCCTGCATGGGGCAGCAATGTGCCCTTGTGCCAAGAGAGCCCATGGCATCCAGGGGTGCATCAGGAAAAGCGTGACAAGCAGGGCTGAGGAGGTTTTCCTGCCTCTCTGCTCTGCCCTACTGAGACCACACCTGGAATACTGTGTCCAGTTTTGGACTCCCCAGCTCAGGAGAGACAGGGACCTGCTGGAGAGAGTCCATTGGAGAGCCAGGAGGATAACTGGGGGACTTGAGCATCTCCCCTATGAAGAAAGACTGAGAGCCCTGGGGCAGTTTAGTCTAGAGAAGACTGAGAGGAGATCTGATCAACGTGTACAAATATCTGAGGGGTGGGTGTCAAGTGCCTGGGGCCAACCTCTTTTGGGTGGTCAGCAGCAATAAGCCAAGGAGCAACAGCTACAAACTGGAACAGAGAAGGTTTCAGCTCAACATGAGGAGAAACTTCTTTACAGTGAGGGTGACAGAGCCCTGGAACAGGCTGCCCAGAGAGGTTGTGGGGGTCTCCTTCTCTGGAGGCTTTCCAAACCCACCTGGATGCATTCCTGTGTGAACTACCCTAGGGGATCCTGCTTTGGCAGGAGGGTTGGACTCTGGAATTCCCTTCTAACCTCCGAACCTCTAAGGTTCTGTGATTCCACGATTCTGCGTGAGACAATGCCAGCTTCAGGGGAAAGATAGCCTGGCTCTGTCTTCTGATATGTATTTGTGTGTCTTTGTGAGGAACACTGTAGAGTTGGGCTGGGGAAATTTGGTCCTCAGGCTAAGCAGAAGGTAGCTGGCTGAGGCACTAAGGTGGTTCCTTTGGAAAGGCTAAAATGTGGCTCCCTGCCCGTGGGTGTCCCTGAGCTCCTCCATCACCTCAGTCAGATGTTGATATCTCTGCACCTCGTTTCTCATTGACTCTGTGATTCTGTGGCTACGGGCAACCAGATGTCTGAGGCTTCGGTTTGTCTTGGCATCCTAAAAAGCATCTTTGGCATATTGTTTTATCCTGATTTCTTTTTCTCTTCATTATCAAATCATAGAATCACCCGGGTTGGAAGGGGTCTCCAAAAGGCATCCAGTCCAACTCCCCTGCTCTCAGCAGAGACATCCTCTACTAGATCAGATTGCTCAGAGCCTTGTTCAGCCTGACCTTGAATATCCAAGTATGGGGCCTCATGTCCCTCCCTGGGCAACTTGTTCCAGCATTCCGCCACCCCAATCTTGCAGGACTTGTTCCTAACGTCCAATCTAAATCTCCTCTCATCTAATTTCAACCCTTTGCCCCTCATCCTATCACTACAGGCTGTAAAGCTATAGTTTTTATCCCAGAAAGTCCACTTTAATCCACAATGATTACCTTATTCCATGCCAAGAAGACAGGATTCTCCCATGCAGGAGTCACATGCCTGATCCATCCCATCACCCTCCTCAGCTCTTCTTCTCTTTGCTGCTTCTTTCTCCCTTCAGAATCATCACTCAGCTAAGCAGCTCACAACTTCTGTGCATTTATACCTTGCTCTCCCAGACTTTGATGTGCAAAACGATCACTCTCAAAACCTTCCATAGGATCACACAATTGTTTTGCTTGGAGAAGGCCTCTAAGATCATCAAGTCCAACCATCAGCACAAAATCACCATGGGGGAATAGGAATGGAAATTTAAAAGAAATAAGCATTTCCACAACACTCCCATGAAGGCTCCAAGTTTGGGGCAGAGGGACTGGAAACTGCCCAGCAGAAAAAAGACCTGGGGGTCTTGGTTGACAGCTGTCTGAAGACGAGCCAGCAGTGTGCTCAGATGGCCAAGGAGGCAACCAGCATCCTGGCCTGGACCAGGAATAGTGTAGCCAGCAGGACCAGGGAAGTGATCATACCCCTCTACTGGGCACTGGTGAGGGCACAGCTTGAGTACTGGGTTTGGTTTTGGGCCACTCACTCCAAGAAGGACATTGAGCAGCTGGGTCCAGGAAAGGGCAATGAAGCTGATGAAAGGTCTGGAGAGTAACTGGGGTTGTTTAGTCTGGAGAAAGGGAGGCCGAGAGATCTCATTGCTCTCCACCACTTCCTGGAAGGAGTGAGGTGGGGATCAGTTTCTTCTCAAGAGAAAATGGCCTGAAGTTGTGCCAGGGGACATTTAGGTTGGAGATTTGGAAAACTGTCTTTATAGAAAGAGTGGTCAAGAACTGGAACAGGCTGCCCATGGGGGTGGTGGAGTCACCATCTCTGGAAGTGTTCAAGAAACCTATGGACATGGCACTTGGGGACATGATTTGATGGCCATGGTGGTGTTGGACTTGATAACCTTGGAGGTCCTTTCCAACTGAAACTTTTCTATGATTCTGTGGTTCTATGATTGCAAAAGTGTTGTGATGCTCTGTACCTGGTGAAAAGGTGGCGAGGGGGGGCAGAATTCTGCTGCACAGCAGCCCAGTGGCAAATGTGCTGCTTTCAGGAGAGTGCAGCATGAGCAGGCACTGCAGCTTGTAGTGCTGATAAAGCTGGTTTCTGCTCAGGGAAACTGAGCCATGGTAGTAAATGGACTTGCCAAAGCCACAGAGTAAGTGTGACAGAGTTAGAAATAAGATTAAATATGAACAGATTCCCCTTAGCCTGCCTGCATGCCTTGGAGAGTTGGGGCTGTTCAGCCTGGAGAAGAAAAGGCTCTGGGGAGACGTCAAAGCAGCCTTCCAGTACCTGAAGGGGCTACAGGAGAGCTGAGGAGGGACTTTTGACAAGGGCTTGGAGTGATAGGACAAAGAGCAATGGATTGAAGTTTGAGAAGGGCAGATTGAGACTGGAGATTAGGAAGAAATTCTTGACAGTGAGGGTAGTGAGACACTGGCACAGGTTGCCCAGGGAGGTTGTGGGTGCCCTCTCCCTGGAGGTGTTCAAGGCCAGGCTGGATGAGGCCTTAAGCATGCTAGGCTGGTGGGAGGTGCCCATCAGCAGCGGGGCTGGAATGAAATGATTATGAAGGTCTCTTCCAAACCAAACCATTCTATGAACCTATGATTCATGAACTTGTGCAAAGACCATAACAGCACTGAGGGTTTTAGATGCTCCTGAAATGAATGAGTTGGGTGGCCTGAATAACACCAACTCAGTTCTTACACAGAACTTTTATGGAGTAAAAATTAGGCACCTGAGGGTTTGGTTTGCCTTAAAGGAGCAGAGCTTGGCTGCTCACTTTGTATTTGCCCATGCATTGCATGGCAGGGAGGCACAAAGCAGAGAATATTGCCCTGTGGAAAAGCTGGGAAAATAGTAACTGCCTGAGTTCAGGGACTGAGCTGAAAAATGGAGGCATAAAGAACTGGACTGGGGCAAAGCAAAAGACATTTTTTGGTGTTCATTTAGTTTGGGGGAAATTGGAAAAACCTCAACATGGTATTTTAGGACAACTCAAATCACACTTGGAATCTAGTATTTTGGTTTGAGGTTCTTTATCCCTCTTGCTTCTCACACTTTCTATTATTTCAGGTCTCTTAGAGTAGAAAATGCCACTTGAAACTAGCAAATCAAAGGGTTGCCTTTAAAGGACATTGAAATGAAATGCTGTGGTATTTTCACAGGATCACAGGGTGTTAGAGGTTGAAAGGAACCTCTGGAGAGCTTCAAGTACAACCCTCTGCCAGAGCAGGACCAGAGAATCCAGCACAGGTCACACAGGAACACATCCAGACAGGGCTGAAAAGGCTCCAGAGGAGACTCCACAACCTCTCTGGACAGCCTGTGCCAGGGCTCTGCAACCCTTACAGTCAAGAAGTTGTTGCTCATGTTGAGGTGGAGCTTCCTGTGCTGCAGTTTTCATCCATTGCCCCTTGTGCTGTCCCAGGGCACAGGTGAGCAGAGGCTGTGTCTGTCTCCTCTTTCCTGCCCCCCAGCCCTCAGCTATTGATAGACATTGCTCAGATCCCCTCTCAATCTTCTCTGCAGACTAAGCAGCCCAAGGGCTCTCAGCCTCTCCTCATCAGGCAGTGCTCCAGACCTTTCAGCATCTGTGTAGCTCTCCCTTGGACTCTCTCCAGTAGATCTCTGTTCCTCTGGAACCGGAGAGCCCAGAACTGGATGCAGTATCCCAGGTGTGGCCTCACTAAGGTAGAGTAGAGGGGGAGGAGAACCTCCCTCAGCCTGCTGGCTACACTCCTCTTAATGCCCCCCAGGACCCCATTGGTTTTCTTGGTCACCGGGGCACATTGCTGCCCATGTAGAACTTGCTGTCCAGGATCCTTGCACTCCCAGATCCTTCTTCACAGGGCTGCTCTCCAGCAGATAATCTCCTAACCTGTACTAGTGCAGTTTCCTCCCCAGGTGCAACACTCTGCACTCATCCTTGCTGAACCTCAGTAGGTTTTCCCCAGCTCTCAGTCTCAACAAGTCTTGCTGAATGACCTCAGAGCCTTCAGATGTATCAGCCAAGCCTCCCAGTTTGGTCTCATCAGCAAACTTGCTGAGCAGACTCTGTCTGTCTCTCTGCCTGTCCCCTCATCAATGCTACAGATAAAAATGCTTTCAAAACAAAACATTTCTTTCAAGCATTGTAGATCTGTTTGCTCTTTCCCACTCTACTTTAGGAGTTTGGTTGCAATGTTTCCTTCATTTTGGAAGCTCCAAAATTGCATCTTTTGGATTTGTGTTGAGTTGCTCTGTTTTTTTTCCCTGATATATTTGGTGAGGTGTTGTGGTGTTTGTTTTTTTTTTTTTCCTTCTTCATTAAATTCCTTCTGAGCAATGGCTTCTAAGGAGAGAAAAGGGAGGCATGGAACCTGGGAAATGGGGTGATCACAGCAGCCCTTGTACTCAGCAGTGGGGAGGCCATGCCTTGAGTACTGCACTCAGTTTGGGGCCACTTGATACAAGAAAGATACTAAGGGGCTGGAGTAGGACCAGGGAAGGGCAAGAAAGCTGGGGAAGGGTTTGCAGAACAGAGCTGGTGAGGAGCAGCTGATGGAACTGGGAGTGTTTAGTCTGCAGAAGAGGAGGCTGAGGAGAGAGATCTCATTGCTCTCTACAGCTCCCTGAAAGGAGGTTGAAGCCAGGTGGCGGTTGGGCTCTTCTTGCTATGAACAAGTGGTAGGATGAAAGGAAATGGCCTCAAGCTGCACCAGGGGAGGTTTAGGTTAGATATTAGACTAAAATTCTTGACTGAAATGCTTCTCAACAACTGGCACAGGCTGCCCACTGAGGTGGTTGATTCCCCATCCCTGGAGGTGTTCCAGAGAGGCAGAGATATGGTACTGACAGACATGGTTTAGCCCCAGCCGTTGTAAAGTTAGAGGGTGGTTGGACTCAATGATCTTAAAGAGCTTCTCCATCTAAAATGATTCTGTGATTCTATGTTAGCAAAAGGTCCTGGAAGTGCTTGCAAGTCCTGCTTGTGTCTTCAGGGCACATGATAAGGCTCACAGGCTGTGACTGAAGGCAAAAGCTTTCCCAGTGCTCCCTCATTTCCAAGCAAAGCTGCTGAAGAAGGAGCAGTGAGAAGGGAGTTGAGGCAACAAAGGATGGATGTGTGCTGCTGTACAGCTTGTGGTGTAGATGATGATGCTGCTGGATAGTTTTCTGACATCCATTTTGCCAGCTCTGGTCTGTCAGCCCCCCAGACTCCATGTTTTGTCAGCTTGCTGTCAGGTCGTAGAGAGGCAGATGTGTAGGGTCACGCAAGAAGTGTTGGGGGCTCATTTTGTTAGTGTGCACCCCATCCCCTCTGGGGCTCTGCAGGGGTTTCCCCCCTCAGGGCCACAGGTGTGGAGGTGCACTTGGAGCTACTTCCCTGCTCAAGCCCTGGGAGGTTGCTTGCTCACCAGTGGGCATGCTAGAGATGGATGGAGGAGCAAAATGCCTTGTGCTGACTGTAGATAAGAAGGGTGATGCTGATAGGCATGAGAGGAACATCCCAAGCAACTGACTGAAGCAGTAATGTGGCTGGCAGCTCAAGTGTGTGCCTGACCTATTTGCACTCTCAGGCAGCGGCAAGTGGCAGCTAGTCGAGGAGGACCATAGCTGTACCAGGATGTCCACTGGACAGCCAAGTTCTACAGCTTCACTTTGCAAGCAGAACATCTCATGAGAAGCCCTTTAAAACCAGATGATGGCAACTGGCAGCTTAGAAGTTGGGCATTTCCTTCCAGAGCAGTGCTGTACAATCCAGCTAGCAGGGGATAGAAATTGTGAAGTCAACCCATTTTAAGTCAGCAAACTCTTGGCCTGCTTTTCCCAGAGCTGGCCAGCTGTGGCCTTCTGTGGTTGCTCCAGCAGGCAATGTTTTGTAATGAAGTGCTGGGGTCTTAGCAGGAGACTGGAACAATGGAGCAGGGACTTTCTGTCCTGAAGGGCATCAAATAACAAGAACAAGAAGAGCTGTCCAGCTGTGCTTCAGCTAGAGGAGTTTTCTCTTTGCATTTTGTCAGCTGCCCTTATCAGAAAGTGTGGCTGCCTAATTCACTTCTCCTCCAAGGAAGATACTTAACATGTAAATAGACACCTGGAATGAAGAAGTGGTGTGTGCCTAGCATGAAGAGGTAAGAATCACTCCTGCTGAAATAAGCTTCCTTTAGTTGGGGTTCTGTGAGAGAAGAATTTGCTCTGAGCACAAGCTGAATGGTGCCATCCTTGACAGTTATTATTAACATCTAAAAATTAATTCCTAACCTTAGTCTCCTCCAGTGATTTAGCCTTGGAAAGATCACACAGCCTGGTATATTTGGGAAGGATAAATACAGGAATACCAACCCAAACTGCTTTTCCCTAGCCAGGACAGGAATTTGCAGAGGGACTGTTTGCAAAGTCCTGCAGTGATAGGATGAGAGGCAATGGTTTGAAATGAGAGAAGAGCAGATTTAGTTTGGATGTTAGGAACAATTTCTGTACCACGAGGATGCTGGAACACTGCAGCAGGTTGCCCAGGGAAGTAGCTGAGGCCCCATCCTTGGAGATATTTTAGGTCAGGCTTTACAGGACTCTGGGCAACCTCATCTCATTGAGGATGACACCAAAGTGGGAGGCTTGGCTGATACAGCTGAAGGCTGTGCAGCCATCCAGTGATACTTGGACAGGCTGAGAGCTGGGCACAGAGGAACCAGATGAGGTTCAACAAGGACAAGTGCAGAGTCCTGCATCTGGGGAGGAATAATAAACTGCACCAGTACAGGCTGGGAGATGATCTGCTGGAGAACAGCCCTGTGCAGAGGGACTTGGGAGTGCTGGTGGATAACATCCATCAGACAGAATGTGCCTTTGTGGCCAAGAGGGCAAATGGGGTCCTGGGGTGCATTAAGAAGAACCTGGGGCTGTTTAGTCTGAAGAAGAGAAGACTGAGAGGGGATTTAATAAATGTTTATAAATATCTGAGGGCTGGGGGTCAGGAGGGGGGACACAGGCTCTGCTTTCTTGCTCCCTGGGATAGGACAAGGAGCAATGGATGGAAGCTGCAGCACAGCAGGTTCCAGCTCAACACAAGGGGGAACTTCTTTACTGTAAGGGTCCCAGAGCACTGGAACAGGCTCCCCAGAGAGGCTGTGGAGTCTCCTTCTCTGGAGACTTTCAAGGCCTGTCTGGATGTGTTCCTGTGTAACCTGAGCTAGATTGTGTGGTCCTGCTCTGGCAGAGGGATCGGACTCAATGATCTCTTTGGATCCAACCCCTGACATCCTCTGAGCCTGCAATCCTGTGATGCTGTGATGACCCTGCTGACTGCAGGACTGGATGACTTTGGAGGTCCCTTCCAATCCAAACCATTCTATGATTCTAGGCTTTTCTCTACTTTGGTTTGACTCACTGCAAAGGCTATGTAGAGGTGATGAATGGTGAGGAAAAGCCATGGCTTGGAGGAGTGCCCAGAGGTGGCTGTCATGGCTTGCTGGGGCTCAGTGTGTTGTGGAGAAGGAAGCCAAAGCACTCAGCAGGCCCCTCCTGGCCTGCAGGAGATGCGCCTGTGGAGGTGCAAGCCAATGTTTGCTGCTCCAGTTGCTTGTCACAGCAAGGTGAGGGTGAGGCTGATAAGTGACTCAAAGAGCAGATTTTGAAGGGAGCAGGTTGAAGGACCTGCAGGCACATTGGCAATGGAGTAACTCAACCTGCACATCTGCAGTCAGAAAAGGGCCTCTGCCTGCACTCAAATCATAAAGTCATGGAATTTTAGAATTGTTTTGGTTGGAAAAAACCTTTAAGATCATGGAGTCAAACCATTCTCTAACTACCAAGGCTGGTGCTAAAGCATGTCCCTCAGCACCACATCTCTGCCGCTTTGAAACACCTCCAGGGATGGGCATTCAACCACCTCCCTGGTGAGCTTGTGCCAGGCTTTGAGAACCCTTTCAGTCAAGAAGTTTATTGTTATATCCAACTTGAACCTCCCCTGGGGCAACTTCTTCTTGTGCTATCACTTTTTACTAGAGAAAAGAGCCCAACTCCCACCCGGCTTCAACCTCCTTTCAGGGAGCTGTAGAGAGCAATGAAGTCTCCCTTCAGCTTCCTTTTCTCCAAGCTAAATAGGACAACTGTTCCCTCAGCTGCTCATCAGCCCTGCTCTCCAGACCCTTCAGCAGCTTCCCTGGGGCCTTGACAGGCTGGATGGGTGAGCAGAGGCCAATGGGATGAGATTTAACAAGGTCAAGTGCAGGGTTCTAAACTTTGGCCACAATAACCCCAAGCAGTGCTACAGGCTGAGGACAGAGTGGCTGCAGAGCAGCAAGGAAGAAAGGGACCGGGGGTCCTGGTAGATAGTAGCTGAAGAGCAGTGTGCCCAGGTGGGCAGGGGAGCCAGTGGCATTCTGGCTTGGATCAGGAACTGTGTGGCCAGCAGGACAAGGGAGGTTATTCTTCCCCTGTACTCAACACTGGTCAGGCCACACCTTGAGTGCTGGATGACAGGTTGGACTGGATGATCTTGGAGGTTTCTTCCAACCTGCTTGACCCTGTGATTGCTTGCCCTTCTCTAGACACACTCCAGCACCTTGATGTCCTCCTGATGGTAAAGGACCACCTGTGATGCAAAGCCCATCTCAGGAGGGGCCTGAGGAAGGAGGTGGTGATGCCCTGCGTGGGGAACAGCTCACACTTTAAGGCCATCGTCCTTGCCATCACATTTTTTTTGCTGTTGCTGTTGAAACCACTACAGAGCACAGCACATTTCCAGGAGCCTGGCTCTAGCAAGCAAACTTGAACTTCCCTGTGGCTTCCTGCTGGCTGGGGGATGCTTTACCTCCTCTGTGCCAAGCCAACTGGAGCCGTGTCTGAAGATGGTTCTTTGATATTCTCCACAAGGGATTGCTCCTCGCGGCGTTTTTGTCACGAAAGAATATGTTTAAGCTATGAAAATGCAGAGAGTTGGGATGGGTATGCACACAGCAGTGCTTATGGATCTGGGTTTGGGGTTTTTTTGTTGACAGCTAGGCCTGCCAGTCCCACAAAACATTCAGCACACACTGCATGTTCCCAGTTGCTAATCCCAGGAAAGTCTACTCCCAGCACAGAGTCGAGCACACTTGTACAGCTCTGTGAGGCATGGATTGCACAGCCTTGATGCTGATGTGCTGACTTAGGGCTGTCTGCATGCCTGGGGCATCTCCTCAGACTCAGGGATGCACAAACCCTTACTGTCTGCATCTACAAAGTATTAGGAAGTGGCAAGCTGGCAGACAGTGGCAAGGTGTTACACTGAATGACATGAAATAATGGTGGAAGCTGGGTATGGGCTCACTGAATCAGGAACAGGCCTGGATCAGGAACAGTGTGGCCAGCAGGACAAGGGAGGTTATTCTTCCCCTGTACTCAGCACTGGTCAGGCCACACCTTGAGTGCTGTGTCCAGTTCTGGGCTCCTCAAGAGAGATGTTGAGATACTGGAATGTGTCCAGAGGAGGGCGACAAAGCTGGTGAGGGGCCTGGAGCACAGCCCTGTGAGGAGAGGCTGAGGGAGCTGGGGGTGTGCAGCCTGCAGAAGAGGAGGCTCAGGGCAGACCTCATTGCTGTCTACAGCTACCTGAAGGGAGGCTGTAGCCAGGTGAGGTTGATCTCTTCTCCCAGGCAACCAGCAACAGAATGAGGGGACACAGTCTCAAGTTGTGCTGGGAGAGTTCTAGGCTGGATATTAGGAGAAAGCTCTTGCCAGAGAGAGTGATTGGCATTGGAATGGGCTGCCCAGGGAGGTGGTGGAGTCACTGTCCCTGGAGGTGTTCAGGAAAAGCCTGGCTGAGGCACTTAGTGCCATGGTCTAATTGATTGGTCAGGGCTGGGTGATAGGTTGGACTGGATGATCTTCTAACCTGGTTGATTCTGTAATTCTATGAATAATGGCCTTGGTGGTCTATTATTTACTTCAGCCTTTCTCTTGCCTCTGAAATGCTGACTGCTGCACTGCCTACCGAGCAGTGGCACATCTGGCATCACTTTCTTCAGACGGACACTTTTGTTTGGTAGTTTCAAAGCAGGTCTAAAACGTCCACAAGTATCAGTGTTAGCCAGAGTGGGGAGAAGGCTCAGAGATAAAGCGGGATGTGCACACAGCAAGACATGGCCCTTATCTGTCAGTGAAATTGGTGAATCGCTATCAGGGCTGCAGCAGCAGTGTCAATTCCTGCACCAACTTATGGCCTTTGATACAAGAGCAGCAAAATTTTGGCCTGCAATCTGATTAAAAAGTCAACTGTGCCAAAGCAGCAAAGAGATTAAAAGCAAAACAAACAATTAAAGGAAATAGGGGGTGGAGGAAAAAAAAAAAACAAACCCCAACAGATGAAAAATTACAGGCTAGAATTTGAATGATGATGTATTTCAGACTGACTGCTCTCAGTATATATCCCCACTACGGGGACAGACTGCAAGAGCTGGGGCTGCTCAGCCTGAAGGGCTGAGGGAAACCTTAGAGAAACCTTCCAGTACCTGAACAGGGCTATAGGAGAGATGGGGAGGGACTTTTGACAAGGGCTTGTAGTGACAGGATGAGAGGGAATGGATTGAAGCTTGAGGAGGGCAGATTGAGAGTGGAGATTAGGAGGAAATTCTTGAAAGTGAGGGTGGGGAGACACTGGAAGAGGGACATCATGGGTGCCCCTCCTTGGAGGTGTTCAAGGCCAGGTTGGGTGAGGCTTTGAGCAACCTGGGCTAGTGGAAGGTGTCCCTGACCATGGCAAGGGTGTTGGAACTGGATGATCTTTGAGGTCACTTCCAACCCAAACCACTCTATGAGTCTAAGATATATTCCAGTTCTGTCTTGAAGGCAGCTCTGTTGTACGTGTGAGGCACACTGCTGTGTGGGTACTGCTTTGCTACTGTGGGATCATTAGAGTACCTGTGACTGGGAATCCTCCCTTCTTGCAAGGATCCCATCAACTTGGATAGGTTGGGGAGACGTGCTGGGCTTGGCATTCAATGTAACCTGAAGAAAAAGTCAGCCTGAGGCCGCCAGATTGTGCCTGGTGTCAGATCAAGCCCTTGTGAGAGTCGTGAACTGAGTATGATTTCCACTCAGAACTATAAATTGGGCTTGATTTGCTTGAAATTTTGCCCAGGTTTCTTTCATTTTTTTTCCCCTGCTTTCTTTTTTTAATCTTGGCCTGTTTCCTAGGTTTGTAACAAAACCTAAAACAAACATCACTGGGTTTCAGGTTTAGTTGTGAAAGTTTAACACAGAAACCATTTTCCTCTGGAGGAGGGGGGAGGTTGTGTGCTAAGGCTAAGCTCTCTTTTTTTATCCTTCTGACACTGACAGTTTGTAATTTCTGTCTTGAAAGCAGCTGAAGAAGGGGCTTTGGCTCAACATCTGATCTGAAGGAGAGAACAGAGAAGGGTAACCATCCAGTCCCCACATGGATTTGCAGACTGGTGTTCCCACCACGGCTGGTGACGAGGAGCGCGCTAGCACAGAGAAGCTCTGCTGTCTCAGTTAACTCAGCCCAGCACAGCCCTCAATCAGGGTCAGCACTTGATAGCATGGAGGCCAAAGATAGCAGGAGGACAGATTTTTGCCTGGCACACGGTAAGACCAGCAACTGGGAACCATGCCACTACAAGAAAAGGAGCTGGAAGAAACTGCGGCTTCCAGCTCATGCTGAATTCCCCTCTCACCAGGAGCCAAGCTTGTCATGTAAGAAAGCAAGATACCATCCATTAATTGCTGGCAGCAGTTTGTCTTTCTGTGAGACAGGAGCTTCCAATCCCTCTTGTGTTTTCCCTAGCAAGCTGAGCCTCACATTTTGGACCTCAGGTCCCATCTGGCACATTCCCCTTGCCCTGGTCTGCTGGGCAGGGCGAGCAGCGCTCCAGCGTTCCCCCACCAGCCTCTGCTCCATGTGCTGCCGCGTGCAGCGGGAAGCTCAGATGGTTGGTTTTGTTTAAACAAGGTTGCTACTGTGCACAAGGTCAAAGACTTCAGGAATTACTGTCTGCTAACCACATCTAGGCTGTGTGGTCCTTACAGCTTTTGACCTAGAGGCGTGAATGCTAAACCCAGAGCCCTCTTGGTGTGCCTGGCTATAATCACAGGAAGCTCATTCATTGCTCAGGTCCTGAAGATATGGAAGTCTTGGTAATCAGCTTGGATGGGAGGGGTAAATTAATCATTTCCTTTTACACTTGTTGATAGAGCAATTTGTTCTGTCATGAGAAAATGGAAGGGGAGGGCAGGGGGAGTTCAGTCAACTGTAAGCAAAACCTAAGATTTCAGTCAGACGTTGTGGTCCAGCTTTGCTGCTGTTTTTCTCTTGAATCTTAGTTCTTTTGTCTGCTCTCAACAGGGCCTTTCTCAAGACTAAGACACACTTCCCAGGGTGGTCCTTTTGAGATAGCTGGGGCAGCAGGTAACTTTTCATCCAGGGGATGGATGGGGGACCTAGGGAAGTACATCTGCTGTCCCTAATGGGGGGACCAGATGAGATCCTGGCAGAGAATGCCCAAGGCATTGCAGCCTCCATTATCACCAGACACGAGCAGCACCAGCAGATGAGAAGCCTTCCCTGGAAAGTAGGAAAGGAGTGCCTGGGGCAGCTGGGACAAATTCTTTATGCCTCTGGCCTGTTGGGCACTACTGAACTCTCCCAACTTGCTGTTACAAAAAGGATCAGAAATCCAGTACCTGAAAAGAGCCTATAAGAAAGCTGGGGAGGGACTTTTTACAAGGGCTTGTAGTGATAGGATGAGAAGGAATAGATCGAAGCTCGAGGAGGGCAGATTGAGACGGGAGATGAGGAAATTCTTTCCAGTGAGGGTGGTGAGACACTGGCACAGGTTGCTGAGGGAAGTTGTGGATGCTCCCTTTCTGAAGGTGTTCAAAGGCAGTTTGCATGAAGCCTTGGGCGACCTGTTCTATAGGGAGGTGTCCCTCCCTATGGCAGGGGGTTGGAACTGGATGAGCTTCAAGGTCCCTTCCAAACCATTCTGTTAATCTACGAAAACTCTTTTGGCTGCTGTCCTGGGCTGGCTTGATGGGATAGAGTGTCCATCTCCAACACTGCTGTCCATCTCACCCTCATGACTTTTACAGGGATATTTTAACCTCTCCAGAGGCAGCTGCTGAAAATAAGAGACCTGAAAGTGGAGTCGTTTGAGTGTTTTTGGGGGTTGGGTTCTTTACTACATTAGACTTTAAGCTGCTTATTCTAACAATAACATTTTGAATCACAGCCCAGCAATGCTACTGTGTGCCTCAGGGACACTGCTGTCATGGTGGGTCTAGATGCTTCCCTAGATCCTACCACTTTTGGTGGGCTGTGTACATAAGAGACCTTCGAACTCCTTTGCAGGACTGAGGTCTGAAACCAGAGCTCATTGACAAAATGTTCTACATCAAATCCATTTAAACATCCTTTGTCAGTAGCTGTCAGAGGAAAAACACAGCACCTCTGCATGGTTATTGTGGTACACAATCACAGAATCATTCCAGTTGGAAAACACCTTTAATATCTTTGAGTCCAACTGTTCTATAACTCTGCAAAGGTTGGTGCTAAGCCATGTCCCTCGGCACCACATCTGTGAAACACCTCCAGGGATGGGCATTCAAGCACCTCCCTGGGCAGCCTGTGCCAGTGGTCGAGAACCCTTTCAGTGAAAAAGTTCCTTCTGATCACTAATCTAAACCTCCCCTGGGGCAACTCGAGGCCATTTCCTCTTCTCCTATCACTTATTACTAGGGAGAAGAGAACAACTCCCACCTCATTCCAGACTCCTTTCACAGAAACAATCAGGTTGGAAAAGACCTTTGAGGTCATCAAGTCCAACCTATCCCACAACACCATCGAATCGACTAAACCACGGCACCAAGTGCCACATCTAACCTATTCTTAAACACTTCCAGGGACAGTGACTACACCTTTCAATGAGTTGTAGAGAGAGAGAGGAGGTCTCCCCCTAGCCTCGTTTTCTCCAGAAAGAAGAACCTGCTGCTTATTTGACCTAACTGCTCACCTATTTTCTGCCATCTTCTTTTTCCACATAAATATAAAGAAAATATTTTTCACTGTTAGGGTGTTGGAGCCCTGGAGCAGGCTGCCCAGAAAGGTTGTGGAGTCTCCTTCTCTGGAGGCATTCAAAACCCACCTGGACATGTTCCTGTGTGACCTGCCCTAGGTGGTCCTGCTCTGGGAGGTGGGGTTGGATGGTCACTTCCCACCTCTAACATTCTGTGATTGTGTGATCTCACTGTGCTATCTGCAAACCTTTTTAAAGCGCCTTAAAGTGGCTCTTTGGTGGGACTGGATGTTATTTAAATGAGAATGGGGAGGAGGGGAAGAAAAAGAGCAATTAATGCTTCCTGACCTCACAGAATCACCTCTAGTTGAAGCAGTGGCAGATAAAACTTGTTAATTAGAAGGGCTGAAACCCCAAGGCACCAGATGCCATTGCATGCCATTGCATCTGGAGGCTGAAAATGAAGACAGAACTGTGCAGGACAGAAGTTTTCAGTCTGCCAGGATTGCATGAGTGTGGCTGTACTTTCTTTTCACAAAAGGTAGCTGTTACTGGTTTAATTAAGTTAGCAAAGGTGTGAAATGCTCTTTCTTAGGGCTCTGCTCCTCAAAGCACTGCATTTTCTGCAGTGAGGCAGAGGAAATGTTGTAAGCTACCAGCCCAGCTGTGCAGCCTGTTAGTCTATGGAGCTGACAAAGGGGTTTTAAATTAAGCCAGCTGATTTGGGAGGGCTCTGATACAGAGATGACCTCTGCCTGCACGGTGACGACAGGCAGCAGAGAACAGTCCCATCAAAGGAACTTGCTACTTAGGTGTCTTTAAGCCGATGGAAGTGCTCCTGCTCACTCAGGTTGTGTTGGTTTGGTGCTTTGGGTAGGATCATAGGATGTTAGAGGTTGGAAGGGACCCAAAGAGATCATCCAGCCCAACCCCCCTGCTGGAGCAGGACAATCCTATCTAACACAGATCACAGAAGAACACATCCAGACAGGCCTTGAAAGTCTCCAAAGGAGGAGACTCCACAACCTCTCTGGGGAGCCTGTTCCAATGCTCTGTGACCCTTACAGTAAAGAAGTTCCCCCTTGTGTTGAGGCACCCATTGCTCCTTGTCCTATCACAGGGAGCAATTGAGCAGAGCCTGTCCCCCACTCCTGGCAGCCTTCAGATACTTACAAACATTTATCAAATTCCCTCTAAGTCTTCTTTTCTCCAGACTAAGCAGCCCCAGGTCCCTCAGCCTCTCCTCATAAGCCATGCCCTCCTGTCCCCTCATCATCCTCATAGCCCTCTGCTGGACCCTCTCCAGCAGATCCCTGTCCCTCTGAAACTGGGGAGCCCAAAACTGAACACAGTATTCAAAATGAGGTCTCACCAGGGCAGAGTAGAAAGGGAAGGAGAACCTGCCTTGATCTGCTGGACACACTCCTCCTAATACACCCCAGGATCCCATTGGCCTTCTTGGCACATTGCTGTGCCATGGTTAACTTGTTATCCACCAGGACCCCCAGGTCCCTCTCCACAGGGCTGCTTTCCAGCAGATCACCTCCCAGCCTGTACTGGTGGAGTTTATTATTCCTCCCCAGATGCAGGACTCTGCACTTGTCCTTGTTGAACTTCATCTGGTTCCTCTGTGCCCAGCTCTCAGCCTGTCCAGGTCTCTCTGGATGGCCACACAGCCTTCAGCTGTATCAGCCAAGCCTCCCAGCTTGGTGTCATCAGCAAACTTGCTGAGCAGACACTCTGTGCCCTCATCAATGGCATTGATGGAGATGTGGAACAGCACTGGCCCCAGCACTGATCCCTGGGGGACACCACTGGTCACAGCTCTCCAGCTGGACCTGGCACCATTGATCACCACCCTCTGAACTCTATCTTGCAACCAGTTCCTAACCCACCTCACTGTCTGCTCTTCCATCTCACACTTCCTCAGCTTGCTCACCAAAATGTCATGGGAGATGATGTCAAAGGCCTTGCTAAGGTCAAGGTAGACTACACCCACTGGTCTCCCTGAATCTACCCATTCAGTTATGGCATCATAAAATGCTATCAGGTTAGTTAAGCATGACCTCCCCTTGGTAAATCCATGCTGACTGCTCCTGACAACCTTCTTCTCTTCCAAGTGCCTTGAGATGCCCTCCAGCAGGAGCCACTCCATCATTTTTCCAGGGATGGAGGTGAGGCTGCCTGGTCCACAGTTTCCTGGAACCTCTTTCTTGCCTCTTTTGAAGACTGGAGTGACTGGGTATTTACAGTTAAAGTTGTTAGTGGGCAAAACAGCAGTCTGGGGTTGCAGTGGCCTTGCCAAAGCAGGTAATACCAGCTGGAATGAGTGAAGTGATGCAATGCTGGCTATGGGTGTTAGGAACTCCACTGCTTGCCAGCACCTTTTGCTGGAAGGCAGGAGCTGCAGCTGCTCCCTTGTCAGTCAAAGGCCTCTGTCAGCCAAAGCCTGCAGTGACCTGGACCTCAAGTACTGGGGTCAGTTTTGGGGTCCCTACTACAAGAAAGACATTGGAGTGCTGCAGGAAGTCCAGAGAAGGGCAATGAAGCTGGTGAGGACCAGAGAACATGGCTGGGGAAGAGCAGCTGAGGGATCTGGGATTGTTCAGCCTGAAAAAGGGGAGGCTGAGCTGACGGGAGACCTTTGAGCTCTCTACGACCCCTCAAAGGAGGCTGGAGCCAGGTGGGTGTCAAGATCTTCTCCCTAGGACAAAAGGAAATGACCTCAAGTTACCCCAGGGGAGGTTTAGATTGGATATTAGAAGAAACTTGACTGAAATGGTTCTCGAACCCTGGAATAGGCTCCCAAGGGAGGTGGCTGAGTCTCCATCCCCAGAGGTGTTTCAAAGACAGAGGTGTGGTGCTGAGTGACATGGTTTAGCCCCAGCCTTGGTAGAGGCAGAGAATGTCTGGACTCTTAAAGGTCTTTTCTAACTGAAACAATTCTATGACTCTTTGGTTGTGCCAAACCATTTGGTTTCTACTCTTGCTCTGGTTCCTTACATCTTGAGTGTAGATTCTGCCTTTCAGTTCTTGCTCTCTGTCTTGTTTTCCTGAGTGCTGGTGGCTGCCAGTGCCTGTGGCAGTCTTGTCAGCAGTTCACACACAGAAGCTGTGATATGGGAGCACTGTAGTGGGAAGATTTCCCTGCTCTGCCTGGATGAGTCCTGAGGCTTTACAGTGTGGTGGGGAGCAGCCTTGAAAGCTTTGAAAGTTGTCTTCCAGGGAAGTGCATGCTATAAAACCAGACCTTACTCTGAAAATGCAGTGCTCTAGCTGACGGGATTGTGGCCCTAAAATGAAGTGCTGCTAGAAGACAGGAGCACATCTCCCCTCTCCCAGTCTACATCCTTTCTGCCCTTAACCATGGCTGTTCTACTTTCCTCTTTGTGCTGGGGTTTGGCCTGTTTGGAGTCCTTCTGTTGACTGCACTGAACAACAGGCTTGAATCATAGAATGGTTTGGATTGGAAGGGCCCTTAAAGATCATCTAGTTTTAACCTCCCTGTCATGGGCAGGGACACCTCCCACCAGCCCAGGTTGTTCAAGGCCTCATTCAACCTGACCTTGAACAACTCCAGGGAGGGAGCAGCCACAACCTCCCCGGGCAACCTGTGCCAGTGTCTCACCACCCTCATTCTTAAGAATTTCTTCCTAATCTCCAGCCTCAATCTGCCCTCCTCAAGCTTCAATCCATTGCCTTTTGTCCTATCACTATAAGCCCTTGTAAAAAGTCCCTTTCTGGTCTTCTACAGATACCTGAAAGGAGGTTGTGGAGAGGCTGCTGCTGGTCTCTTCTCACAGGTAATTGGTGACAGAACAAGAGGGAATGGCCTCAAGCTGTGACTGGGAGGTTTAGACTGGACATTAGGAAGAATTTTTTCAGTCTGTTGCCCCTCATCCTATCACTCCAAGGCCTTGTAAAAAGTCCTTTTCCATCTTTCTTGTAGCCCCCTTCAGATACTGGAAGGCTGCTCTAATGTCTTCCCAGAGCCTTCTCTTCTCTCAGCTGAACGTTCTCAACTGTCTCAGCCTGTCCTCATGTGCCCTGTCCTGCCATGAGAGCAGCTTTCCAGCAATCTCCTAATGCAAATGAGATTTGAAAAATGAAACCTATGGTGAAAATGTAAAATCCTAAAACAACAAAGAGGAGATTTTTTTTTTTGGACCATGCTGGTAAGCAGAGGGCTCAGTCCAGCACATGGCAAAGGAACGGACAGAATGCAGAGCTGCAGTGAGGATGAGAATAGAGCAAGGAAGAAATGAGAAAAGGAGAAAGAGGACAGCAATGAGCTGTTATTCAAGCTCATTCCATCTGGTGGAAGATCATCTTCTTCCTGTAGCCCTAATCTCAAGGTGAGACCCATCCTCTGCCTTGTATCTTTGGCGGAGACCTTCACCATTGGTTTGTACCTGATCTGGCAGCAGCAACAACAGCCCCAGCAGCCAGATGCATGCAGGTGCATACCACGCTTTGGAGACATCCATATTAAGGTGCTAGCTTGGGCTGCAGCAAGAAAAGTGTGGGCAGCAGGGCAAGGGAGGGGATTCTGCCCCTCTACTCCACTCTGCTGAGACCCCACTTGGAGTACTGCATCTAGTTCTGGAGCTTCTGTGACAAGAAGGATCTGGAGGTGCTGGAAGGTGTCCAGAGAAGGGCCACGAAGATGATCAGAGGGCTGGAGCTGCTCTACTATGGAGACAGACTGAGAGAGTTGGGGCTGTTCAGTCTGGAGAGGAGAAGGCTCTGAAGAGAATCACAGAATCATAGAATGTCAGGGGCTGGAAGGGACCTCGAAAGATCAAGAAACCTTACTGTGACCTTCCAGTATCTGAAGGAGGCTACAAGAAGGCTTGGGAGGGACTTTTTAGGGTGTCAGGTAGTGACAGGACTGGGAAGAATGGAGCAAAGCTGGAAATGGGTAGATTCAGACTGGATGTTAGGAAGAAATACTTCACCATGAGGGTGGTGAGAGACCGGAACAGGTTGCCAGGGGAGGTGGTGGAAGCCTCATCCCAGGAGGTTTTTAAGGCCAGGCTGGATGTGGCTTTTAGCAACCTGATCTACTGTGAAGTGTCCCTGCCCATAGCAGGGGAGTTGGAACTGGATGGTCCTTGAGGTCCCTTCCAGGCCTGACCATTCTGTGATTCTATGATTCCCAAACACTGCCGCTGGACACATTCCTGCAGTAAGACCTGCAGGGAAGAAACAGGGAGTTAAGCTCTGAGGCAGGGAGGAAATGAGCTGAAATGAATGTAAGAAGCACTGTTTTCAGGCTGCAAGCCACATAATAACTAACCTGAACAAAAGCTCTCTATCCCAGCAAGGTGTTAATTATATGCCTTGTCTTTCTGCATAGGTGTGAGCAGGGTCTCTTTGCCTGCTGGGAACAATAGGTGTAATTAGTATTTAGTTGGAAGGAGAGGAAGCCCAGTTGCCTTTAATGCAGGGGATCAAACCAAGGCCAATGCAGTGTATGCACACGTGGCCTGCACTCTCTGGCTTAGCATAACCTGCAGAGTCTGCCAGGGTAATTCTAGGGTGTGGAAAGAAATCAACTCCCCCACTGCTTGCAAGAGCAGCGGTGCAGACAGAGCTGTGCTGACAGATGAGTGCTTCTGACAGTTTAGCCTGTCCAGGGTCGTAGGTGGCACTGCCACAGGCTGTAGGTCCCTTTGGTGGCACAGGCCATGTCTCTGCTAGGAGTTGGGCCCTGCTGCTCCACAGCTGTAGCCTCCACAGGACAATCACACTTCTTTTGTTGTTGTTTCTTGCAAGATGCTTCCAAGCCCAAGATATTTTTGATGATCTTGTAGAGGTATTGCAGGGTACAGGGCAGGTTTGGGATGGGTTTGTTCTGTGTTTCAGCCTCCGGCTAAAGAGGACCATAAGGGAACAAAGTCTCTGAGATTCAAGCAAAAAAGCTTCTGTGCCAGGATGTGATGTAGAACTGCTTAGGTCTGCTGGAGGGAGGCTGGCAACGGGAGGACCAGTGCCTGCCCAGGCATTGGTACAGGCTGCCCAGGGAGGTGGTGGAGTCACTATCCCCCAGGGTGCTCAAGAAACGTGTGGACATGGCACTTTGGGACATGGTTTAATAGCCATGGTGGTCTTGGGTTGAAAGTTTGACTTGATAATCTTAAAGGTCTCTTCCAAATGAAACAATTCTGTGATTCTATGACCTTATAGAGACAAAGGACAACCCACTCAAGCCTATATATGTATGACACTTTCTCTCCTGACATTCCAGAGCTAAATTAGCAGATAACACTCAAAAGCCACCATAAGAGTGTCCAGGCAGTGCTCTGTCTCCAGCAGCATCTGTTCCATTCTCCCAGTGGAGGACATCTCTCATGCAAAACCATCCCAAGGCACAAAACTGCCCTGCTCTGCCCCCCACGCCACAGCTCAGGTGTGCTCAGCACCTCTTCAGCACTCTTCTCAGAGTGTGTTCCTCCAGCCTGCTCATTTGCTCCTTCACTTTGGGAAGCAGAGGATTTTCCCCCTCCTAGCTCAGCACACAAAGCGTGGATCATTATGTCAACATCCCTGCTAGCTCTGATGTAAAGACTGTCATCAAGCACCAAATGCCATCAGGGAGCTAGGTATGGTCCAGGTATGCTTGGACCACTCTTGTTCCTGACTTACATGCAGCTGTAAAAGAACATGGAAACCTTCTTTTCCAGAGTGCCAGAGGAATTCCTAGGTTTAACTCTCCATCAAGCACCTTAGACTTTGAATCGCAGAATCATAGAATGGTTTGGGATGGAAAGGACCTCCAAAAGTCATCTAGTCCAACCTCCTTCGCAGTCAGCAGGGACATTCTCAACTAGATTGGCTTGCCCAGGGCCTTGTTGACCCCCTCTCAAGGGCCGAGGCCTCAACCACCTCCCTGGGCAATCTGTTGCAGTGCTCCACCATCCTCATGGCGCAGGACTTGTTCCCAACATCCAATCTGAATCTCCTTTTCTCTACTTTCAGACCATTGCCTCTTGTCCTATCACTGCAGGCCTTTGGAAACAGGCATCTTCTGGTATCAGAGATGAGTTTTATTAGAAGTGAAAATGTAAGGAAGTTAGCATTAAATATGTTCACAAGTCCAGTAGGCCTTGGTTGGAAAAAAGCATGGAGACCAGCACCTTATGGCTGGCTTAAATAACCCCAGCTAATCAACACCTGAGGGTACCAACACAGGGCAAGAGGCTTTGCAAAGGAACCATTTTTGTATTGCTATCACTATCCTGTGGCACAGGCCCACCTGGGAGCATGCCCTTGTCCTCTGAGGTGGCACAGAAGGAAGAAACTGATGGAGTCAAGGTGAAGTCCAAATACAAGGCTATGGAACTCATCTGTGGTGTCCTGTATCTTTCTCTAAGGTGTCTACTGCAATCTGCTTCCTGAGCTGGAACTGGCTAAGATCACAGCATCTCAGATTAGAGGTTGGAAGGGACCTCCAGAGATCATCCAGTCCAACCCTCCCTGCCAAAAGCAGGGTCACCCAGGGTAGTTCACACAGGAATGCATCCAGGACTGGGCAAAGAGGTGCTCTGACAAAAAGCTCCTCTGCTCAACGCCTGCTTTTCCTGAAGAGGTGCCACCTCTAAAGGAGGAGTCTTGCTGAAGGCATCATTTTGTTTCCCAAGTCAGTGTCTCTGTCAGTGTCTCTTCTGCCTCCTCCTACAATATACATTTCTTTGCTTACAATCTTGGCTTGGTTGTAGATATTTTCTCTTCTCTTCAGGGGTGCTTTGCTTTGTTGTCATAGCAATGCCTTCTAACTCTCGTACTCACCAGCTTCCTTCCAGGTTCCTGCAGGCTGTAACTAGTCCCTCCTTGTGATGATCACATCTTCTAACAACTTTAACACCTCCTTTTTTTTTTTTTTAAAATCTGGTAACTATAGGCACAATCAGCAGCACAATGCCAAGGAATTCTGGTCCAAACAGGTTTTCAGCTTGAAACTGGTTAAAAAAGAAAAAGAAAGAGAGTAACATTGCTTGTCTCTGTTTGGGGGTTTCATTGTTCTATTATTCCAACATTTCAATTCATTCACCTTCTTAGCATCTTTTGGACATGAGCCATAATAGCCTTGCTGGTCTGGCCACTGGAGAGGAGGTGCACCAGGCTCATCCATGTTGCTTGAGGGCTGTTTGTCCTTAGATCATAGAATTATAGAATCCTAGAATGGCTTTGGTTGAAAGTGACCTCAGTGACCATCTATTCCAACTCTCCTGCCACGGACAGGGACACCTCTCAACTAGACTTGTTTGTTCAAGGTCTCATCCAACCCAGCCTCAGAGAGGAGGCAGCCACAACCTCCCTCAGCAACACACCTCCAGCTAGAGCAGGCTGCACAGGGACACAGTAAGGCTGAGCTTGAATGTCTGCAGGGACAGAGCTTCAAGCACTGCCCTGGGCAGCCTGTGCCAATGTCTCACCACTCTGTTTATGCAGAACTTCTTCCTGAGGTCCAACCTAACTCTGCCCTGCTCCACTTTCAAACCTTGTCCTGTTACTCCAAGCCCTTCTAAACAGTCCCTCCCCAGGCTGCCTGTAGGTCCCCTTCAGATACTGAAATGCAGCTGTGAAGTCTTCCTGGAGCCTTTTCCTCTCCAGGCTGAACAGCCTCAATTCTTCCAGTCTGTCTTCACAGCAGAGGTTCTCCAGCCCTCTGATCATCTTTGTGGCCTCCTCTGGACCTGCTCAAGTAGGTCCATGTCTCTCTTGTGTTGCAGGCCTGAGAGATGGACACAGCCCTGCAGGTGAGGGCTCAGAAGAGCAGAGTCTTGCTCAGCAGCTGCCCTGAACCAAGGCAGGGCTGCTACTTTGGTCAGTGTTCCTAGATTGCAGATGAAGTCCAGCCTCTCTGTATTCCTCCTGTGAGCCGTTCTGCAGCTGCTGGTTTCGTTAGTGTATGGGAAATGCTTTCACAGGGTGGGATGATTCTACCATCTTCCAGTGCACATCTCTCACAGATTGACAGAATGGTAGGGGTTGGAAGGTGCCTCTGAAGATCATTGAGTCCCACCTCACCACTAGAGCAGGACCACGTAAAGGAGGTCACACAGGAACAGATCCAGGTAGGCCTTGAAAGTCTTCAGAGACAGAAACTGCAACTCCTCTCTGGGCAGCATGCTCCAGTGCTCTGTCACTCAAGGTAAAGAAGCTCCCTCTCATGTGTAGATGGCACTTCCTATGTTCAAGTTTATGTCCATTACCTTTTTTCCTGTCACTGGAGGAACTGAGACTGAGCAGAGTCTGGCCCCATCTTCCTGACATAGGATTGCTAAGGTCCTCCCCTCAGTTTCCTCTTCTCCAGGCTAACCAGCCCCAGCTCCCTCAGCTTCCCTCACAGCACAGATGTTCCAGACCCAACAGCATCTCAGTGGCCCTGCACTGGACTCTCTCCAGTAGTTCTTTGTCCATCTTCAGCTAGGGTGGCCAGCACTGGACACAATGCTGCAGGTTGCTGATGCAGGCCATTTATCTGAGAGCACAGCTGAGGCTTCCAAAGCAGGGAGCTAAAGGAGCCCATGGACTAAAGGAGCCTGTGGGCTATACGCTTACCCCCAAGTATTTTCTTGAGACAGATTATCACAGGCTTGCATTCCACCCTTACCACACACAACCCAGATCCCAGAAGAGAGAGAGATGGCTCCTGCTCCGAGGAGCTTTGTTCATTGCCCAGGGGCTGCATGGGGCTGCTGGCTGATGCTTTGTTGCTGTTGGAATCAGTCTCCATGTGAATCCATAACGTGGTAGACGCAGACGCTGCACCACTGAAAGCAGTTTTAAAGGAACTTGTGCTTTAGTGAAGTTCCTCTGGGATTTCAGCTCCAAAGAGACTCTCAGGCAGGATCATTCCCTATTTGCTCTCTTTGTAAACATTTACATTTGAGTTTGGATTGCTGCTGTTGTTGTTGTTCTTGTTGGTTTTTAAACCAAAGATGTCTGACTTTTTGTCTTTGTTTTTGGTTGTTCCCCCCCCCCCCTCCTTTTTCCTCAAAGTAGGAATATTTATCTTTGAATCCCCCAACAGCTTTGGAATGCAGCCTCCACACAGACTTTAATAGCAAAACCCACTTCTTCTGACTCAGGAACCATTTGATGAAATGTCTAGAGAAGCAAAAAAGCAGCAACAACAACAACAACAACAAAAAAGCTTTCCACAGATGCTTCCTTGTGACTAACAGAAGGTCCACCCAGAGTGGAGAGAGCCTGAGCACGTTTGTCATCCGTGGGTGTATTTTTCCCATACATTCATTTTTAAATCTATGCAGCAGAGCACTATAAAATTATAGTTTTACAAATAAGCATTATTTGACCGTCATGGGGCTGAGCTGATGACTCAGTCTGTGACCTCCATGCAAGTCATTTGATTTTCTTGTTCCTTGCTAAGCCTAGCTGGGAAAAAAAAAAACACAACACCAAAAGGAGAAAGAGAAAGGGAAAGGGAAAGGAAAAGGGGAAATAAAGGAAAAGAGAGGAAAAAAAAGATAAAAAGAGAAAAAGAAAGAAAAAGAAAAAGAAAAAGAAAAAGAAAAAGAAAAAGAAAAAGAAAAAGAAAAAGAAAAAGAAAAAGAAAAAGAAAAAGAAAAAGAAAAAGAAAAAGAAAAAGAAAAAGAAAAAGAAAGAGAAAAAGAAAAAGAAAGAGAAAAAGAAAAAGAAAGAAAAAGAAAAAGGAAAAAGAAAAAGAAAAAGAAAAAGAAAAAGAAAAAGAAAAAGAAAAAGAAAAAGAAAAAGGAAAAAGAAAAAGAAAAAAAAGGAAAAAGAAAAAGGAAAAAGAAAGATAAAGAGAAAAGAGAAAGGGAAAGAAGAAAAAGAAATAGAAAAAAAAAGAAAGAGAAAGAGAAAAAGAAAAAGAGAAAGAGAAAAAGAAAAAAAGAGAGAAAAGGGGAAAAGAAGGAGAAAACAGAAAGGGAAAAGAAAAAGGAGAAAAGAGAAAGGTAGAAGACACCCCTGACAATATATTGCCTATCTCAGCTTGGTTTGGTGATTGGAAACACCAACTTGGAAAGAAAAGCTCCACAGCTGCTGGCTTGCTGTCAGTGCCCAGCCCTGTGGGAAGTGTGGGTGGCCAAGCTGTTTCTGGAAAGCTTGCTCCTCTAACTATGACCTGTGGTGTCTGACCTACTCTAAAATTTTAGCAGCAGAAGACCTGCAGTCAGCTGCCAGTACCATTGTGGGGTCCCACCAATACCATTAGAGTGTCCCATTGCCATTGTGGGTCTTGTAGCAAAATACATCTGCTTCCAGCCTCATAATACTGAGTTTAGACATCTCTGCCCTCCTTGCTTACTTTCTGACAGCACATTTTAGTGGAACACTGCAGTAGGTTGTCCAGGGAGGTGGTTGGGTCCCCATCCCTAGAGATATTCAAGGTGAGGAACCACAAGGCTCTGAGCAACCAGAGTTGATGATGCCCCTGCTTACTGCAGAGGGGATTGGACTGGATGACTTTTGGAGGCCCCTTCTGACCCAATCCATTCTATGATCTTATGATTTCTCTGTGACCTGAGAGCTAAATATTTGCACACAAACACATTTTCTAATTAAACTCTCTTGATTATATCCAGAAAGCAGCACAGTTGTGTAGTGTTTCCAGGACCCAAACCATTCATTCAGCTGGCTCATGCATTATCACTAGCAGTTGGAACACATCCTTAATGTTCTTAAGTTGTGAGGCAAATTTTAAAGAACTACCAAGTTGCTCTGGTTTTAAAGACCTATTCCATGGAAAAGACAAGGGGCAATGAGTACAAGTTACTCCAGGTGAGATTCTGATTGGACTCCAGAAGAAAACTTTCCACCATGAGAACAGTCAGATATTGGAATCATCTCCTCAAGGAATCACAGAATCACTGAATGTTAGAGGTTGGATGGGATCTCCAGAGATCACTGAATCCAACACCTCTGCCAAAAGCAGAATCACCTGAAGTAGTCTGCACAGGAATGCACCCAGATGGGTTTGGAAAGTCTCCAGAGAAGGAGACTCCACAGCTCCCCTGGGCAGCCTGCTCCAGGGCTCCATCACCCTATTTTAAAAAGATCTGGCTTGACAGGGCCACCTCATTTCAACTCTACTTGTACCTAGAAAGGCTGGACCAGATCTTAGAATCCTAGAATGGCTCAGGTTGGAAAGGACCTGAGAGATCATCTACTCCAGCCTCACTGCCATGGGCTGGGACACCTCTCAACTGGCCTCATCCAACCTGGCCTTAAACACCTCCAGAGAGGAGTCATCCACAACATCCCTGGATAGCCTGTTCCAGAGTCTCATCACCTTCATACCGAAGAACTTCTTCCTCAGATCCAGTCTAATTCCTCTCTCTCTCAACTTGAAACCCTTCCCCCTTGGCCTGTCTCTAGACACCTTTAGGGAAAGTCTCTCTGCAGCCGTTCTGCAGGTTCCCTTTGGCTATTGGAAAGCAGCTCTAAGGTCCCCCTGGCGTTCTCTTCTCCAGGCTGAATACCTTCAGCTCCCTCAGCCTATCCTCATAGCAGAGCTGCTCCGGCCCTTGATCATCTTTGTCGCCCTCCTGTGGACTTACTTCAACAGTTCCATGTACTCCGGCTGGGGACACCAGAAGTGGAGGCAAGACTGGAGGTGAGGTCTGAGCAGAGCAGAGCCAAGGGGCAGACTCCCCTCTCTTGCCCTGCTGCCCACACTCCTGTGGCAGCAGCCCAGCACACAGCTGTCTGCTGGGCTGCATGAGAGCACTGCTGGCTCACAGTGGGCTTCTTAGCAACCAATGGCTCCAAGTCTTTTCAGGGCAACTCAACCCACTCTGCACCCAGCTTGCATTTGTGCCCTGGTCACTTCCACCTTGTCATTCTGTAATTCTGAGACACTCTTTGCTAGACAAATCTGGTTTCCTTTTCTGGACTTTCTTTAAAGCACATCTATGAAGATAGCAGAAAATAGCAAGAAGGTGAAAATAAATTCCATTAATGACACAGGGAACTGTAAATAATCTCCTGGCTCCAGGAGCTGAGGCTTGTCTGATTTGCCTCTTTGATTAACCTAACTTTCTGGCTTATTTTCCTGTTGCTATTCATAGCTTTTGGTTTTGGTTTGTTTTGCTTTCACTACACTTTTCCCTCAGTTTCTACCTAAGAGGCCCTGATCTATTTTCAGGAGAGGTTATCTCATTAACTTTGACTCCTCCTTTCTGGGTGCCAGTTCTGTGAACTCCTCCTTCCATCTAATGTAATCACTACCTAGGAACAGCAACGTATAGCTTTCCATACATACAGGTGTCACACTTAATTAGGTGTCACCTCTGAAGCATATGCTTGAAGGCAGAAGCTTGCTTTCAGGTAGCAGTAGACAGCCATGAGGTCTCCCCTCAGCCTCCTCTGTTTCACACTAACCATTCCCAGTTCTTTCAGTCATTCCTCATCAGATTTATTCTCTAGACCTTTCCCAGCTTCCTTGCCCTCCTCTGCCCTGGCTCCAGCACCTCCACATCCCTCTTGTAGTGAGGTGCCCTTCTTAGTCTGCATTGCCTGACTATCAAGTGCTGATATTTCTGCATCAGAACTGGAGTCTGGGTCGTGTTTCTTGCTCTGCCATTTAGGTTATGTATTTGATATGAGAGACACTGTAGCAGGTTGCCCAGCAAAGTCGTGGCTGCCCCTTCCCTGGAGGTATTCAAAGCTAAGCTGGATGAGGCCTTGAGCAACCTGGGCTAGTGGAAGGTGTCTCTGCCCATGGTAGGGGGGTTGGAATCAGATGATCTGTGAGGTCCCTTCCAATCTAAACCATTCTATGAATCTATCAGTGAGAGAGGACAACACCAGGTGAGCAAAGGCAGTGTTTCCCTATGCTGGCAGGACGATCTGTCTGTCCCCTGATTCTGTAAGCTGTCTTTATTCACTGTGGTCCACCTGGGACAAGACAGGGATCCAGGATATGGAGTGGGTGAGACCTGTGTAATGGACATGGCTGCTGAGTGATAGAGAGATGAGCCCCAGGAGGGTGACTCCTCTCTTCTGAGTGTGTAGAGCTGCTGAAGCTGAGTCACAGTCCCAGCACTTGCAAGGATGGGAGGGCTGGAATGAGATATAGCAACAATTAACAGAAGAGAAATGCAATGAATAAGAGCCTCCTCCATTTAATTTTCCTTATGGATGCTATTGATTCATCATTCCAGCAGTCCTGGCTGCCACCCAGCATGCAAAGGGCACCATGTAAGCTGTCTGGAGGGAATGACTATGGAGAATAAGGAATACTCCTGTTGAGTATTTTGTGCAGGAATTCTTCTCCTACCTGTCCTGCTAGCATTTGCTGTGTGGAACAGCAGGGATTATTCTGAATTACTGTGCTGTTTGAAGGTGGCTGTTACCAAGTGGGTAGCATCAGTCACTGCCAGTCCTTCTGGGAGCAGCTGATGCAGCAGAAGCTTCTTCCTTTGTGCCTTTAGCTCATGCCTCTGTATATACAACCCTACAAATGGAGGAGGTGGTGGACTGTGTAAGGCAGTGGCTGAAGCCAGAGCTAGAACTTCAGCCACTGCCTTGCACAGTCCACTACCTCCTCCAGTCCTCCCTATTGTCTAGGTCCCACCTGCTTTGCTGTAGCACAGCAACAGCTAAGCCCAAAGCAAAGGCATGTGTGAGCAGTGCATAGGCTGGCTGGGCTGCATGCACTGCAGTGTAGAGCTGGGGACTGTGCAGGCTGCTGGCTCAGGAGCCCACAAGTGACTGGGACTATGTGGTCTTCCCTAAAACAAGGACATTCCTTTGGGTATCTCTTCTCAGCCCACTGCTGAGCAAAGGCAACACCTTCGTACCTCTCTGCCAAGTTTAGCTGGAATTGGCCAACAGGTTTAAGAGCATCAGAATGGGGGAGGAGGGTGGGAAAAGAATGGGAAACAGACAGCAGGAGCACATAAGCCTCATTTTATTAGGAAGCCAGGCTAAAAAAACAAGGGAGGCTAACCTATAGCTATTAAAATGTTTGGATTTGTATTGAATATTGAGCTGTACAAAGAGGCATCTTGGACATAAGTACAGTGAGGAGTGTCTGAGAGAGCTGAGGTTGTTCAGCCTGGAGAGAAGGAGGCCCAGCACTCTGGACAACTACCTGAAGGGAGGTGGTAATGAGGTGGGGGTCAGCCTTATCTCCCAGGTAACAAGTGATAGGACAAGAAAATGCACCAGGGGAGGTTTAGGGAAAATTTCTTTACCAAAAGGGCCATTGGGCAATGGCAAAGGCTGCCCAGGGAAGTAGTGGAGTCTCCACCCCGGGAGTGTTTAAAGATGTTTGGATGAGGATCTTAGAGACATGGTCTGACAGTTGTATACAGGGAGATGTTAGGCTGTGGTTGGACTTGATGATACTAAGGTCTTTTCCAGCCAGGTGAGTCTATGAGCTAAGGCACAGTAAGTTTAGGCTGGATCTTAGGAAGAAGTTCTGCAGTAGGAGGATGGTGAGACTCTGGAATAGGCTGCTTAGGAAGGCTCTGGATGCCTCCTTCCTGGGGGTATTTAAGGCCAGATTGGATGAGGCCTTGAGCAGCTGAGTCTAGTTGAGAGGCATCCCTACCTATGGCAGGGGTGTTGGTATAGATGACCTCTGAGGTCCCTTCCAACCTGAGCCATTCTGTGATTCTATGAGAGCTGAATTTCATCCAGACCAGTTAATACAAAGATGTCCTTGCTGGATACATTTGATTGTTTCTCTTTTACCAATGTTAAGTGAAAGAAACATGGAAAAGATCCTGAAGCTTATATATTTGGAAGGGGAAAGTGGAGGAGTAGAAGAGATTCTGAGCAAGCAGAGGGGCAATGCTTATCATATACAGTTAAAATAATTTTTTGCCATGGTAACAAAAAATAACCTCCCCTAGAGGTTGGATTTATAGAACTAAAGTAAGCAAAGACAGTGCTGAAGTACATCTGATTTAGCACATAATTCATGGCAGCTCCACTGAAATCCTCAATGAAGTGTGACTGTTTTCTCTTCCTGGCAATCACCTCCTGGCGATCAAAGCTGTTAAAACTCTTTTTAATCTTCACTTACAACAGCCACCAGCAAAATCTGATCCAGAGAGCCAATCAGAAAAGATTCTTCTCTGCACCAGGTATCACAGAATCATAGAAGAGAAGGGGTTGGAAGTGACCTCTGAAGATCATTGAGCCCAGCCTCACTGCTAGAGCAAGATGACCTAGAGAGGCCTGCAGTAATAGGATTAGGGCAATGGCTTCAAACTAGAGCAGAGCAGATTTAGATTGCATGTTAGGAATGAGTTCTGCACCATGAGGCTGGTGGAACACTAGAAGAGGTTGCCCAGAGAGGCGGCTGGAGCCCCGTCCCTGGAGATATTCAAGGTGAAGCTTGATAGGGCTCTATGCAACCTGATCTAGTGGAGAATGTCCCTGCTGAGTGCAGGGGGGGGGTTGGACTGGATAAGCTATGGAGGTCCCTTCCAACCTAGACCATTCTGTGATTCTATAAGGTCACACAGGAACAGATCCAGGTGGGCCTTGAAAGTCTCCAGAGAAGGAGACTCCACCAGCTCTCTGGGCAGCCTGCTCCAGTGCTCTGCCACCCTCAAGGTAAAGAAGCTCCTTCTCACGTTTAGATGGAACTTCCTCTATTCAAGTTCATGGCCCATTACAGCTTGTCCTGTCACTGAGGACCACTGAGAAGAACCTGCCTCCATCTTCCTGACACCCACCCCTTAGGTGTCCATCCTCCCCCGCCTTCTCCGAGTTAATCAGCCGCAGCTCCTTCATCCTTCATTGTCTCCTTGTTGAGCACCAAATCACTTTGTAATTCTTCTAACTTCCTGCATATTTGAATATTGGTAAATCTCCTTTTCCACAGCTACCAGGCAAACATTAGAGCCCGCAAAGCACATACTCCTGTGCCTGTCCTGTAGTAAATGAGCAGACTCTGGAGTAGGGAGATGCTTGGGTTTAAACAAAGTCTCAGGGAAAACTTTTCCCTCTAGCAGTTAGAATTTGTTGGTGAATAAAATCATGTGTGAGCAGAAACTTTGCTTGGTTCTTGTGTGGAAGAAGCTACATATGAAAGGAAAAAAGAGTGAATCTAAACCCTAGAGTCTGTGTCTTACTGCAGTAAGCCAGCTGTCTGGAAGGAAATGGTCAGAATCTTGTCAATCGTTAAGGAATAATTTGTTTACCAGATGTTCAGAACAATCTTGTGAATATATATGTATGTGTGTTTGTGTGTGGGTGTATATATATTTAAAAGGAAATCTGGGTCCTTGTAGAGGATCAGGACTGGCCACTCCTGTTTCACTGACATCAGCAGAACTCTTCGTGTCACAGAGGGCAAATATTTTCTGAGTGTGGATTTTTGTTCTGAACCCTCCTGCGTCATTTATTTCCCCACCATTGTTACAGGACTGGTCAGAGGCTGCTGTGGGTGACCTATTTTCTTCCCATCTGCCTCATGCTGATGGTCAAACGTGTACGAGCATCTTGGACTTGGAACCAGAGTACTAATGCATGTGGTCTGGGCTAGATCTAGATGTTAATCACAACAGGGCTAGGAGGCCTCCTCCAGGATCACAGAAACACCTTCAGTGGAAGGTTCGTGATGTGTTTGAACAGGGTCATTCAGCTTGGGAGGCTCCTGCAAAGCCCATAAGGAAAGTCATTCTCTTCTCCACCACACTGGACCTACAGAAATAGGTCTGATCTAAACCTCCACTGTCGCTTTGATGGAGTTGTCCATCTAGCACCCACAAGGGGCTTCAAGGGTACAAGCTGAGCTCAGCCCACTGTTTCCTACTGTTTGAGACAGCCTGATTGTGCCTGGAGTAGATTAGGCAGTGCTCAGATAAGGTGATTCCACCTATGGAATTTGGAAGGTTGTAACTCTCCAGCAGGCAGGAGCTGACAAGAGGGAGGTAGCTACATCTTCCAGGAAAGCAGCTGTTTGCATCCCAGCCAGATCTTTTGGTCCTAACTTGCTGCCTTCCAAGAGTCAACTGAACAGGGGTGGAAGCTGCTGAGTCTTGCAAGAGACCTATTTAAGAATGAGGTTGTTGCACTTAAGTAATTTTTTGGAGGGATGCTTGGCACAGATGGGGGATATGTTAGAGATGGTAGTTTTACCTTAACATCAAGCCATTGTAAGATGCTGCCACATGCTTTTAGCAACAGGAAGCCACAAACACCTTCTCAGACTGCTGTTTTTCTCAGCAGCTGTCTGGACATGAGCCAGCAATGTGCCCAAGTAGCTAAGCAGGTCACCAGCATCCTAGCTTGTATCAGGCATAGTGTGACCAGCAGAGTCAGGGGAGTGATTGTCTCCCTACTACATAGCACTGGTGAGGCTACACCTACAGTGCTGGGTTCACTTTTGGGCCCCTTATTCCAAGAAGGGCACTGAGGTGCTGGAGTGGGTCCTGAGAAGGGCAATGAAGTTGGTGAAGGGTCTGGAGAACAGAACTGGTGAGGAGCAGTGGAAGTTGTTTAGTCCAGAAAAAAGGAGAATTTCGAGGTCTCTGCAACCCCTGAAAGGACCTCGGAGCCAGGCGTGTGTTAAGTCTCTTCTCCCTAGCAAGAAGAGACAGGACAAAAGCAAACGGGCTCAGGTTTAGGTTGGACATTAAGAAGAAACCTTTTGACTGAAAGAGTTCTTGAAGACTGCAAAACACTCCCCGGAGAGGTGGCTGAATTAACATCCCCGGAGGGCTGTCAAAGGGGCAGAGCTGTGGTGCTGAGGACCGTGGTTTAGCCCCAGCCTTGGCAGAGTTGGAGAACGGTTGCACACAACGATCTGAAAGGTCTTTTCCAGCGGAGACGATTCTGTAATTCTATGATGTTGTTCACTGCTCAGAAAACAGTGAAAAATAAGTCGAGCTGAAGAGGAGTCACAGAGGCGGCGGAGAACAAACTGGCTATGTAAAGGAAAACTTCGTGAAGCAGAGGAGCGAAGGCCCTCGCACAGCCTCCCCGAGCCGGCGCCTCCCCCGCGCTGGGAGCCAGCAGCACCGCCCGCCTGCTGCCAACGCTGTGCCGCTCCGCGGGAGGCCGCCCCGCTGCGAGCGGAGCAGCTTGCGCCCGGCGACGCCGTTCTGCTCCCCGGACCAACTACCCAAATGCCTTTTTTTTCCCCTCCATCGAGCGGCACCGAGGTCTCGGATCTGAGCGGGGGACTGCCTGAAAGCGGCGTCAGAGCCGCGAGTGCGCAAGCACCGGGCCCCGAAAGCCGCCTGACCCCGTCCCCACCAGCGGCGCGGCGCGGCCGCCTTCCAGCGGCTCCGCGACATGGCGGCCGCTCGGCCGGCCGCCCGTTGCCGTGCCGCCGCTGCCTGCTTGGAGACCCGCGGGTGTTGGGCAGCTGCAGTCAGGCGCTACCCGCACCTCTCCCCCTCTCTCGCCTTGCCAGTGGGAGCGGGAAGTGGTTAAGAAGGGGTCTGCTGCGGTGGGGTCCCAGACCGGCCCCAGCCCTGCCTGGGGAAACGGCGCCATCTTGTGGTGCGGCCGGCGGGGCAGGGCTGGTAGCCTCGCGGCGGAGCGCCGCCGGCCACTGCGGGCCGTCGCTACGCGTCCCGGCGCTGTGCCGCACGGCAGCCTCCCCTGCCGCCTTCCCGCAGCGGCGTAGTCAGTGGCCAAGGGAGGAGCTCTGGGGGTCGTCCGTCTGGCTTGCGAGTCAGTTACCTCACAACACCCTTCGCCCTAAAGTGGAAGAGGTATGGCGTGGGCGGGTTCCGTGGGTAGCAGATTGGTCGGATGGTCGCAGGGTAGTGGTCCTAGGGACGATGTGCCGCATCCACAGGGAATTGGCCTCAAGTTGCACCAGGGGAGGTTTAGGTTGAATATTAGGAGAATATGAGAAACCCTTGACTGAAAGGGTTTGCAACCACGGGAACAGGGTCTCCAGGGAGCCAGTTGGATCCCTATCTTGGGTTACATCAAAAGAAGCATGGCCAGCAGGCTGAGGGAGGTGATTCTGGCCCTCTGTTCCACTCTGCTTAGAGCCCACCTGAAGTACTGTGTCCAGCTTTGGAGGCCTCAGCATGTGCAAGACATGAGCCTGTTGGAGTGGGTCCAGAGGAGGGCCACAAAAGTGGTCAGAAGGTCGGAAGACCTCTTCTATGAGGATAGGCTGAGGGGGTTGGAGTTGTTCAGCCTGGAGAACTCTACTGCTGCAGGAACACCTTACGGTGGCCTTTCAGTACTTAAATGGGGCCTATAAGAAAGATGGGGACGACAGGAAAATGGTTTTTGAACTGAAAGGATTTAGACTAGATATAAGGCATTTTTTTTTACATTGAGGGTGGGGAAACACTGGCATAAATTGCCCAGAGTGGGGGTAGAAGTCCTATCCCTGGTAACGTTCAGGGTCAGGTGGGATGGGGCTCTGAGCAACCTGATTTGGTTAAAATGTCACTGCTGACTGCAGAGAGGTTGGACTAGCTGATCTTTTAAAAGTCCCTTCCAGTACAATCCAGTAAAAACCATTCCATGATGCTGTGATTCCAATACAAACCATTCCATGATTCTGTGATTCCAATACAAGCGATTCCACGATTCTGTGATTCCAGTGAAAACCATTCAGTGATTCTGTGATTCCAATACAAGCCATTCCATGATTCTGCGATTCCAGTGAAACCCATTCAGTGATTCTGTGATCCCAGTGAAAACCATTCCATGATTCTGTGACTCCAATACAAGCCATTTGGTGATTCTGTGATTCCAGTACAAACTATGCAGTGATTCTGTGATTCCAGTACAAGCCATTTGGTGATTCTGTGATTCCAGTGAAAACCATTCAGTGATTCTGTGATTCCAAGACAAGCCATTCAGTGATTCTGTGATTCCAGTACAAGCCATTTGGTGATTCTGTGATTCCAGTACAAACTATGCAGTGATTCTGTGATTCCAGTACAAGCCATTTGGTGATTCTGTGATTCCAGTGAAAACCATTCAGTGATTCTGTGATTCCAAGACAAGCCATTCAGTGATTCTGTGATTCCAGTACAAGCCATTTGGTGATTCTGTGATTCCAGTACAAACTATGCAGTGATTCTGTGATTCCAGTACAAGCCATTTGGTGATTCTGTGATTCCAGTGAAAACCATTCAGTGATTCTGTGATTCCAAGACAAGCCATTCAGTGATTCTGTGATTCCAGTACAAGCCATTTGGTGATTCTGTGATTCCAGTACAAACTATGCAGTGATTCTGTGATTCCAGTACAAGCCATTTGGTGATTCTGTGATTCCAGTGAAAACCATTCAGTGATTCTGTGATTCCAAGACAAGCCATTCAGTGATTCTGTGATTCCAGTACAAGCCATTTGGTGATTCTGTGATTCCAGTACAAACTATGCAGTGATTCTGTGATTCCAGTACAAGCCATTTGGTGATTCTGTGATTCCAGTGAAAACCATTCAGTGATTCTGTGATTCCAAGACAAGCCATTCAGTGATTCTGTGATTCCAGTACAAGCCATTTGGTGATTCTGTGATTCCAGTACAAGGTGTTCAGTGATTCTGTGAGTGTGCTTCCCTGCTGTGCTTGGCTGAAGAAGGTAATGCTGGGCTGCTGGTAGAAGTGATTCCTCATCTTGGTTGTCCTTACCCAGAGTGTGGCTGCACTTCTGTTGAGGGTGTCTGCTCCTGCCTGCAGGAGAGGTCCAGGCAGCTGGGTTATGCTTTGGTTTCTGCTGGACCTGGTTAATGTTTCAGAAGATGAAGGCACTTGCAGATGACACCAAGTTGGGTGGCCCTGTTGACTGCAGTAGGGCAGGGAGGCTCTGCAGAGAGAATTGGATAGGTTGGATCCACAGCCAACAGCAATGGGATGAACTTCAAGGCCAAATGCCAGGTCCTGCACTTGGGCCACAACAACCCCAAACAACACTATAGGCTTGTGGCTGGAGAGCTGTCAGCAGAAAGGGACCTTGGGGTCGTGATAGACAAACAATTCAATAGGAGCCAGCAGTGTGCCCAGGTGGCAAAGAAAGGCAATGGTATCCTGGCTGGGATCAGAAACGCTGTGTCCAGTAGGAGCAGGATAGTGACTGTCCCCCTGGACTCTGCTCTGGTGAGGCCACTCCTTGAGTACTGTGTTCAGTTTGGGGCACTTCACTACAAGAGGGGTGTGGAGATGCTGGAGCCAGGGCAGGGGAGGGCAAAGAAGATGTGAAGGGCCTGGAGAATAAATCTGATGGGGAGCGACTGAGGGAACTGGGGGTGATTATTGTGAAACAGAGGAGGCTGAGGGCAGACCTCATGGATGACAACAGCTACCTGAAAGGAGGTTGTGGAGAGGTTGCTGCTGGTCTCTTCTCACAGGTAATTAGTGATAGAACAAGAGGGAATGGCCTTAAGCTGCCACTGGGGAGGTTTAGACTGGACATTAGAAACCATTTTTTCCAGCAAGAGTGTTCAGGCCTTGGAATGTGCTGCCCAGGGAGGTGGTGGAGTCACCAACCCTGGGTGTGTTTAAAAGTTGTTTGGATGTGGTGCTTGAGGATATGGTTTAAGGGTGAACTTTATAAAGTAGGGGTAATGGTTGGGCTTGGTGATCCTGAGGGGCTTTTCCAACTGGAATGTTTCTGTGATTTCTGTAAAGGGAACATGAGTGGGAATCTGGCAAAAGTTGGCACAGCACTATGGGTATGCAGAGCTACACCCTCAAGAGTGGGAATCTGGCAGGGGCTGGCACAGCACTATGGGTATGCAGAGCTACACCCTCAAGATTGGGAGCTCTGCAATGTTCTCCTTCTATTTGTGATACAGTGGGAGACAAGAAAGAGGTGGGAAATGAATGAGTGATTGCAGTGAGGCTCCCGTTAGGGAGCAAGAAGCAGCGCATTGAAATTACTCATTAAGAGGCAAGTTGATCCAAGCCTTTCCCCAGTGTTTCCTGCAGGAGGTCAGCTCACACTAGTCTGTGTGAAATCACACTAGGAAGTGGGTTCCTGGGCCATCTTAGTTTCTTTAACTGGATAAGGAAGAACAATTTGTGGCAGTGTCTTCCAGTGTTCTTACATCCCACCAGGCCTTCACATGGATTCTCGCCTGCAAGTAAACAGATTAGTTATTGACTGCTTGTTCCAGACCTACTTGTGATAGAGGTAAGGCTGAAGGCAGCTGATGTTAGAGTGGGGATTAAGAAACCTTGCTTGTATTCCTCTCTGTGCTGCTGAGTGGTAAAAGGACCTTGGGTGAATCATACAGCCTTGGGAGGCCTCAGTTTCCCTGCTGCAAAGCTGATAGCATCCATTACAAAGCTCTTCAGACAGGATAGCAGGACTTCTTGTCACTGACTTGTTTCACACCCTTAGAAGCCTTATTCCTGAGCAGCTGTTTCTGATGGATCCTTCAATAATGTCTTCTCAAAGAGGGTGGCTTTTTGTTTCAGTGTTGGGATAGCAACATGCATTTTCTGGCAGGGTTGGTCTGTGCAGGTCTGCTACTCTCTACATGCTTTTCGTTTGCTCAGATGGATAAATAAGCAGATGGCTCATTCTAATACAAGACTGCAGTGGATGCTTTACAGGTTATAAATTAATCCTGCACAGAAGTATTTTAAGCACTTCTACTTTTTTTTTCCCCTTTCTCTTCAGTGTGTGGAAATATCTCCTTTGCAAGCAGCCTTTGGTATCAGAGTTCATCTCCTTTCCAGATAGCACAACTTCCTGTGCAATATTACTACTCGCTTTCACAGAATCACACAATTGCTTTGTTTGGAAAAGACCTTTGGGATTGTTGAGTCCAACCATTCTCTAACTCTACCAAGGCTGAGGCTAAACCATGTCACTCACATCTCTGCCTCTTTGAAACACCTCCAGGGATGGGGATTCAACCACCTCTCTAGGGAGCCTGTTCCAGGGTTTGAGAACCCCTTCAGTGAAGACATTTAGTCTAATATCCAATCTAAACCTCATGCAGCTGGCCTCAGCCCATGGATCCAGCCTGTCCAGGTCCCTGTGCAGAGCCTTTCCACCCTCCAGCAGATTCACATTTGCTACCAGCTTAATGCCATCTGCAAGCTTGCTGAGGGTGCACTCAATCCCCTCCTGCAGATCACTGATAAAGATATTAAAGAGAACTGGCCCCAGCACTGAACCCTGGGGGACAGCACTTTCCTCACCTCTGTGCTGGTATTTAATCAAGTGCATGCCCAAGGAGAGAGCTCTGCCTTGGACAGGTGCTGCAAGCGCCAGTACTTCCCCTGGCCCAGCTGGGTCTGTGGTATTTAAGGACACCTGCTCCTCCCTGACTGTGACAATAGCTTTAATAAAGCAATTTCCAGAGGAGCCATTTTTGTATTGCTATCACCATGCTGTGGCACAGGCCCGGCTGGTAGCATGCCCTTGTCCTCTGAGGTGGCACAGAAGGAAGAAACTGATGGAGTCAAGGTGAAGTCCAAATATAAGGCTATGGAACTCATCTCTGGTGTCCTGTACCTTTCTCTAAGTTGTCTACTGCAATCTGCTTCTTGAGCTGGAATTGGCTAAGAGCACAGCATCACAGAATATTAGAGGTTGGAAGGGACCTCCAGAGATCATCCAGTCCAACGGTGGGTGCCAAGGCAAGATGCCCTAGGGTACTTCACACAGGAATGCATCCAGGTGGGTTTGGAAAGCCTCCAGAGAAGGAGACTCCACAATCTCTCTGGGCAGCCTGCTCCAGGGCTCTGTCACCTTCACTGTAAAAAAGTTTCTCCTCATGTCGAACTGAAACCTTCTCTGTTCCAGTTTGTAGCTATTGCTCCTTGGCTTGTTGCTGCTGACCACTGAAAGGAGATTGGCTGCAGGCACTTGACACCCACCCCTCAGGTGTCTGTACACATTGATCAGATTTCCTCTCAGCCTTCCCTTCTCCAGACTAAATAGCCCCACGGCTCTCAATGTCTCCTTATGGGGGAGATATTCAAGTCCCTCAGTCATCCTTGTGGCTCTCCACAGGACTCTCTCCCAGCAGGTCCCTGTGTTTTTTGAACTAGGGAGCCCAAATCTGGACACAGTATTCCAGGTGTGGTTTCAGTAGGGCAGAGTAGAGGGGCAGGAGAACCTCCCAAGCCCTGCTGGACACACTTTTCCTGATGCACCCTGTTGGCCACAAGGGCACACTGCTCCCCCTTTCAGAGCTTGCTGCCCACCAGCACTCCAAGGTCTGTCTCCACAGAGCTGCTTTCCAGCAGGGCAGCCCCAACCTGTGTGGTGCCTGCTGTTGTTCCTCCCCAGATGCAGGACCTTGCACTTGAATTTCATGTGGTTTGCCTTCCCCCATCTCTCAGCCTGTCCAAATCTCATTGGATTCAGTTAGAAAGTTCCTAGGTGTCACTGAGAGTTCTGTGGATGCCTGCTGGTAATGTCAGTCAGTCAGCCAGGTCAGTCATAACAGCTCTCAATAGTCATTAGCATCTCTCAGTGATCATTAGCACCAACAGTAGGAGTAATCAAAGAACCAAAGGGCTTGACGAAGGACTCTGCCTTTTGGGCAGCTTTCTCTAGCAGCATCCTGCTAAAGGTTGAATGGAGCTGGAGCACTGGAGCAGGCTGCCCAGAGAATTTGTGGAGTCTCCTTCCCTGCAGACTTTCAAAACCCTGCTGGACATTGTGGTCCTGGGCAACCTGCTGTGGGTGACCCTACTTTAGCAGAAGGCTGGAGTAAATGACCTCCAAAGGTCCCTTCCAGCCCTTGTCATGCTTGGATTCTGGGATTCCGTGACCCACCACTAGCATTGGTCCTGCACTTGGCAGGGGGTTTGGAACTAGAGGATGTATAAGGTCCCTCTGAACCCAAAGCATTCTATGATTATGATTATGGTTATGCTTTCTGATTATGATGATGATTGGAGCATTTTGCTTTGCTATCTGAAATCCTGTAGAGATTTCAACTTTGGGAATGATGCCCAAAACAAGTAGCCAGCAGCTGTCTGGGTTGCCGTGGGGTGAAGCCTGCTCTAGAGGCACTGCTGCCATCATTAGCACACTTGACAGGGAGATGAGCAGAAGGCTTTTCCACTTTCCTTTTGAGGGGTTTTGCTGTTATTCCCCAAGAGATTATGAATGGCCCAGTTTGTTGGTCTCTTAGTCTCTTCTGTATCCTGCGTTTCTGGGGGTTTTCAGGGACCTCACAACTTCAGAAGGATGCCCTGTTCTCCCCTTTGGAGACCATGGAATGAGTTTTCCTTAGCTGTTCCCAGTCAGTCTGTCTCATTCTTCTTGGGGGTTCTGGATGGATTCCCTTGACAGCTTCTTGCCAGACTGCTCTTTCTGAGAATGCTCCACCCTCCTTGGGCTGCAGTCTTTTATTCCAACCACTGCTAATCAGGACATACATAGCTGCAAAACATGAGGTAGCTGCTCAACACATTAACTCCTTACTGGCTGGGGAAGTAAGGGGCTTGAACTCAGCCTTCTGCTCCTCAGAGAATGCAAAACTATGGAACCTAACTATTCTGGGTAGTCTCTCTGGAAAGCAAGTAGTTTGCTGAACACTAAAAGAAAACCTGATTTTAAGGAACTAGCTAAGGATTATAAGTTCCCATAGGAGAAAATAGAACAAAATTTCATTTTCTAGTTTCAATTTTTGAGTTATTTTGGGAGGAAAAAAAAGATAATTGCTGATAGGAATAATCATATACAGTGGAACAGAGCAAAGAGGTGCAGAAGCACATTTGCAAGGTGCACATGGATTTGTCAAGACTAAAAAGCAGCTGCAGGGAGCAACATTTGGTGGATGCTCGTGTAGCTGTGTTGAAACAAGGATGCAGAAGGAGTAAGAGTTGCTTTGAAAACTGTTGTTTTCTTCAGTGATGCAGACACTATGGGAAGGTTTCAGTGTGGGCCAGGAGTTTCAGCAATACCTTCCTTTGCCATGTGTGTTATTTTGCTGGGGTTTTGGTTTGTTTTATTAAGTGGTGGAACCACAGGACTCGTCTCTGACAGGTTTTTGGTTGTTTGTTTGTCATCTCTTTGATTCCCTTTGCTCTACCATTGGTGTCTCATAGTTTGAAATACAATTTTAGAGGTTGTTTCTGCTTCTTCACGCAGCCCAGCACGCAGAGGAGTTTGGGCAGTGGGGCAAGAGAGGGGATTCCTCCAGATCATTAGCATCTGATGGTTTCTCTGACTGTAGCCTTCCTCAAGCTGAAGCATTCTGGCTCACAGCATCATTTTGCGAGTGGCTCTTTAGGCTACTCTCAATAGCTATGGGCAGAAACAGCATTTTATCACTGGAGGCTCTGAGTCATAGAATGGTTTGGATTGGAAGACACCTTAAAGATTATCCTGTACCAACCCCCTTCCAACAGACCAGGCTGCTCAAGGCTTGAACTTAAACACCTCTGGGGAGGGGACATCCACAACCTCCCCGGGCAATCTGTTCCAGTGTCTCACCACTCTCACTGTCAAGAATTTCTCCCTAATCTCCAGTCTAAATCTGCCTTCCTCAAGCTTCAATCCATTGCTGCTTGTCCTGTCACCACAAGGCCTTGTAAAAAGTCCCTTCCGGGCTCTCCTGTAGCCCACTTCACATACTGGAGATGTGTAAAAATGATTCTTGGTTTTGCATGATAGAGCAGCAACCTGCATCTTTTGAGCTGCTGCTCAGGTCCCCTGCTGCTGCTGCTCAGTCCTCTTGCTGCTGCTCAGCTCCCCTGCTGTTCAGCTCCCCTGCTGTTCAGCCTCTCTGCTGCTGCTCAGCTCCCCTGCCGCCACTGCCATGTCCCCTGCTGCTGCTCAGCTCTGCAGCTGCTGCTCAGTGGCCCTGCAGCTGCTCACTCCCCAGCTGCTTCGATTTAGCACCTCTGTTGCAGCTTCTTCTGGCTCCTGCGTCAGTTGCTCAGCTCCCCTGCTGCTACTGCTTAGCTCACCCACTGCAGATGCTCAGCATCCCTGCTTCAGCTCCTCTGCAGCTCAACTCCTCTGCTGCTCTTTAGCCTCCCTTGCTACTGCTGCTCAGCTCCCCTGCTCTTGCTGTCAGTTCTCCTGGTGCTGTTCCATAGCTCTCCTTCTACTGCTGCATAGCTCTCCTCCTGCTGCTGCTCAGATCCCCTGCTGCTGCTGAGCTCCTCTGCAGCTCAGCTCGCCTGCTGTTGCTCAGCTCCCACGTTGCACTGGAGATGCCATCATCACCCAGTTCTGGAGATGTCCATCATTATCCTTGTCCTGGAGCAGCCCTGCAGAGTGCTGTGCTAACGGAGCCCCGTGTTGTGCCTGAGGAGCTGTTTAGTGTGCCCTGGAGGAGCCATCATCGTGTTGCTCTGGAGGAGCCCTTCATCATGACAGCCAGAGAAGCCATCCATTAGCTTAGAATCATCATAGAATGGCTCAGGTTGGAAGGAACATCAGAGATCATTGACTCCAGTCTCCCTGCCATGTGCAAGGACACCTCTCAAATGGACTTGGCTGCTTAAGGCCTCATCTTATCTGGCCATGAACACCCCCAGGCAGAAGGCATCCACTACCTCCCTGGGAAGCCTATTTTAGAGTCTCACCACTCTTGGACTGCAGAACTTCTTCCTCAGCTCCAGTCTAACCCTGCTCTCCCTCAGCATCAAACCATTTCCCTTGTCCTGTCTCTACACATTCTCAGCAAAAATCCTTCTTTAACCTTTGTTCCCTTCAGGCAGCTCTAAGTTCCCCCAGCTATTTCTGGCTTGGCAAAAAAAAAAAAAAAGAGAGACTACATAGAATTACTTGAAGAAAATAAAATCATAGACTCAATAAGGTTGGAAGAGGCCTTCAAGATCACCAACTGTCAACCCAGCACCTCCATGACCACTAGACCATGTCCTGGAGTGCCACATCTACTTCCAGGGATGGTGACTCCACCACCTCCCTGGGCAGCCTGTTCCAATGTCTGACCACTCTTACAGTAAATAATATCCAACCTGAACCTCCCCTGGTGCAGCTTGAGACCACTACCTCTTGTCCTGTCATTAGTTACTTGGGAGAGGAGGCCAGCACCAGCCTTACTATAACCTCCTTTCAGGAAGCTGTAGAGAGCAATGAGGTCTCCCTTCAGCCTCCTTTTTTTCAGACTAAACAACTTCAGTTTCCTCAGCTGCTCCTCCTCAGCCCTGTTCTCCAGACCCTTGCCCAGCTTCCTTGCCCTTCTCTGGACCTGCTCCAGCATCTCAAAGTCTTTCTTGTAGCGAGGGACCCAAAATTGAATGCAGTGCTTGAGATGTGGCCTCGCCAGTGCTGAGTATAGGGGCACAAACACTTCCCTATTCCTGCTGGCCACCCTATTCCTGATCCAGGCCAGGATGTTGTGGCCTTCTTGACCACCTGGGCACAAGCTGGCTGGTGTTCTGCCAGCTGCTGATTAGCACCCCCAGACCTTTCTCTGCCAGGCAGCTTTCCAGCCGCTCATCCCCAAGCCTGTAGCAAACATGACAGGCTCTTCTGGCATGGGGTGGCGAAGGCTTCCTCTGGCAGGGCTTGGTGAAGGGCTCCTCAGGGATGGAGGTCAGGATGTGTGTTTGGATGTTAAGAATCACAGAAACATTCAGGTTGGGAAAACCCCTCAGGATTACCAAATCCAACCATTATCCCTACTCTACAAGGTGCTTCCGAAACCATATCCCCAAGCACCATACCCAAATGACCTTTAAACACATCTAGCATTGGTGAGTCCACCACCTCGACCCAAGAAGATGCCACTGCTCCAGCCTGATGTGTGACTGTGTTGTCACCACACACATACATATACAGGATCATACAATCACAGGACCACAGAATGTTAGAGGATGGAAGGGACCTCCAGAGATCATCGAGTCCAACCCCCTGCCAAAAGCAGAGTACACCTAGAGTTGCCTACATACAAAGAGGCTAAGCATAGACTTCTTCAGGAACTAAAAGTTGCTTTCTCAAGTTGCTCAAAGTAGAAGTATGCCGCCATAATTGTAAGTTTGAAAAACTTTGAAACACAAACAACATTAATGGAGATTGAGTGTCTTGGGTAAAAGATGCCTAAAGAGCAGTACAGATTTGGATTTCAGAGGTGCCTCTGTGTGGAATTCCCACATTGATGTGCCTGTAGATAGGATGAGAGGGAATATATTGATGCTGGAGGAGGGCAGATTGAGACTGGAGATGAGGAAGAAAATTCTTCACAGTGAGGGTGGTGAGACACTGGAACAGGTTGCCCAGGGAGGTTGTGGCTGCTCCCTCCCTGGAGGTTTTCAAGGCCAAGTTGGATGAGACCTTGAGCCCTGTGAGGAGAGGCTGAGGGAGCTGGGGGTGTGAACCCTGAAGAAGAGGGGGCTCATGAGTGACCTTATTGCTGTCTACAACTACCTGAAGAGAGGCTGTAGCCAGGTGGAGTTGGGCTCTTCTCCCAGGCAACCAGCAACAGAATAAGGGGACACAGTCTCAAGTTGTGCCAGGGGAGGTATAGGCTGGATGTCAGGAGGAAGTTGTTGGCAGAGTGAGTGATTGGTATTGGAATGGACTGCCCAGGGAGGTGGTGGAGTCACCATCCCTGGAGGTGTTCAGGAAAGGACTGGATGAGGCACTTAGTACCATGGTCTGGTTGATTGGATAGGGCTGGGTGCTAGGTTGGACTTGATGATCTTGGAGGTCTCTTCCAACCTTCTTGATTCTATGATACTATGATTCTTCCAACCCAGACCATTATGTGGATATGAATCCAAGCCATGGCAGACATGCCCTGTACAGCCAGGGCTGTGCAAAGCCAAAAAAGGCCATGAAATGCCCATGAGATGACACTTGTCCCAACCCTTTCAGCACCAGCTGGCTTACAGCTGTCCTGCTGCACCATGTGCTTGTGACCAGGGCTGCCAAAGCTTGGAAGGCTACTTGGGACAGCACCCAGCAGTTTGTTGTGCTCTGTTGTTACCTCATACTGGGTTTATGTGCTTTGAAGAGCCAACCTGTGACTCCTGAGGACATCTCTTGGGTATTGGCAGCTGATGGAGGAATCCAAACTTGTCTTTTGTGTACTGGCTCACACTGATGAAGCACCTGAATGGCAGGAGTCAAAGCTTGAGGGTTTTTGTGGAAGCATCACCCAGTGGAATTTTGGTAGCTTATTCCTTCCTCTTTAATTTAGTGCCCTAAAGACCATCAGGCTGTCATTTCTGTACCTGAAGGGAGCCTACAGGAAGGCTGTAGAGGGGCTTTTCCTGAGGGTGTCTAGAGGCAGGACAAGGGGGAATGGTTCGAAGCTGAGGCAGAGCAGGGTTAGACTGCAGCTGAGGAAGGATTTCTTCAGTAAGAGAGTGGTGAGACTCTGAAAGAGATTGCACAGAGTGCCTGTGAATGCCTCCTCCCTGGAGGTGTTTAAGGCCAGGTTGGATGAGGCTTTGGGCAACCAAATGTAGTTGAGAGGTGTCCCTGCCCATGGCAAGGGGGTTGGACTAAATGGTCTGTGAGGTCTCTTCCAACCTGAGCCATTCTAGGATTCTATGATATCTGGGTCACTTCAAAACGAGTGCTGGGTACCTGTATCCTTTGGTCTGTAGAAAATAACTGCAGTGTTCCCTTGTCCCAGAAAATCTGCCATTGAATCCAGGTGCATCGAGTGGAAGCTCTTCTGTACCTATTCTGGGCTGTTTTGGTTTCCTTTGTGCTTAACTGGACAAGCTGGGCAAATCTCAGAGGCACAGCAGAGACCCGCCGGCCACAACTAACCCTTGTTAGTCAGTCAGGAAAGGGAACTGCCATGTTGGCCTTAGAGCTGAAATTCCACTGCACAAGGTGCAACCACTGTGAGCTTTCAGTTCCTTATCACCCTGCTGAAGGAACTTGCTGCTTCAGCTGGAGTGAGACTTGGAACTTTTGGAGCAGTCATCCTGCCCATGCTGGCAACAGCCTGGACCTGCCCCGAGGTCCTGGTTATACAAGCCCCTGTTGCTTCACGCTTTGTCCGCGCTGTGTGGGAGTGTTGGCGCTGGAGCACTGTGTTACGGTCACTAGATGGCAACATGATCCCGCACAGAGGCGGATTTCCTCTTCCTTTCCTTGGAAGACAGCTCTCTGTGGAAGGGCTGAGGGGACCGGAAGATTGCATTCAACTTCCTTGATGCCTCAAAGCCTTCTAAGATGGCAGTCGGTGAGCAGAGCCTTGCACCGTGTCACACGCAGCACCTGCAGGTTCCTGCCTGCCGTGTTCAAAGGGTCGCACCCTCTGCCTCTAGAGGCTTGGCCTTCAAAGGAACTCAAGGCAGAAAAAATTATTTGTGCATGGTGGCTCTCGGCACAGTGTTGCTCACCTGTAGTTTTCAGCCTCCCGTTGAAGTGCGTGGCTGCCTGTGTGCACAGAAGTGTGTGGGCACAACGCTGCTTCTGCACAGCTATTTACAGCAGTGGCCCTGGGCATCAAGGCTAACAGGATTCCAGTCTTCCTGTAGGCTGCTGATATTGCACTGCAGAGTTCTACTTCAGCTCGGTGGAGATGTGGACAGCAACCTTGCTGTGTTGTGTTTGTGCTTGCAGGTCAGAATTTCTCCCAGCCAGGGCTCATAGACTCATAGAATGGCTTAGGTAGGAAGGGATCTCAAAGGTTGTCTACTCCAACCTCCCCACCATGGGCATGGACACCTCTCAACAAGACTTTGTTGTCCAAGGCCTCATCCAGTACGGTCTCAAAACCCCCAGGGAGGAGGCATCCACAACCTCTCTGGGCAGCCTACTCAGATTCTCACCACTCTTGTGCTGAAGAACTTTCTCAGCTCCAAACCATTCCCCTCCCCCTTGGCCTGTCTCTTAGACACCCTTTTGAAAAGTCTCTCTGCAGCCTTCCTGTAGGCTCCCTTCAGGTACTGGCAGGCAGCTCAAAGGTCTCCCCAGAGTCTTCTCAGACCCTGCTAAATGGCCATGATGGCTCAGCAATGGCTGTTGCTGCTGGTGGAAACGTGCAACACACAGCCTGACATCAAGCCACCATCACAGTTATGCAAAGGTTGCCATAACAACTAACAAATTTCATCTGCCTTAGTTCTTGTTCCCACTCTTTCCCGAGCTGTGGGGTCAGGATATTTAACCACTGCAGCGTTCAGTGACAGTGAGATGAATACATGCAGGCTTCTGAGGTAACTCATGTCTTCATATAAGCTTAGCTTTATTTACTTGGCTGAAGGCACTGCTGCCTCTGGTTTAAGATGTGTCAGAATATTTATAACTTCTTTTGGAATACTACCTAGCTCCTGAACACTCTCAGACATGTCTTCACTTTCCAAAACAGTCATCAAGGGAATGAACATTCATTAGCTGTGTGTTTACAGTAAGTGGATCACAAAATATTGGCAGGGTCTGGCCATTTGTGTGCCAGCTGACTTGGGAACCTTTGGTGGCTGAACCTTTTAGAGTGATTGAGATTGATGGGAAATGATTTCAAGGGCAAGACTCCTGTCTGAGTCTGTTATCAGCTGTAGAGGCAATATCTTTCAAAGGTAAATTAGTCACCAAGTAGGGATAACTTCTCTGTGCTGAAACTCTGCCACCAACCTGCAGTGTTTTGTAAAGGAAAATGCCTTGCCTCTTGTGCAGTGAACACCCTCTTCTCTCTCTCTCTCTCTCTCTCTCTCTCTCCTTTTTTCTGAGGCTTCTCTGCAGCTTAAGTGCAGATGAAAGGCATGGCCTGGAAGCCTGACCTGCAGTGGGCAGTGTAGGGACAAAGCAGTTTCTGTCCCCAGACTTCAGCAGGTGGGTGAGAAATCTTACGCTTAAGCGAACCTTTCTCTCCCACAGCCGCATGTTAGCTTGTCTTTCAGCAAGGCACTTCTCTCTGCATCAGGTTACAAGCATCTGCATAAGTCCTTTTCAAGCCGTGGCCTGAAGCAGCTGGTCCTTCAAGACTGAAGAATTGCATCACGTTGTTTGGAAGTCCTCTGCTGTTGCAGGCTATTGGCTTCATAGTTTACTGTGACCAGGTCACAAGAACCTGCTTAGGGGCTGAAGGGATCTGATGGATACAATACACCTGGTCTAATGTGCTCCACCCACTGGTGGCCTCAGCCCTGAAAGGTCAGGGACAAACAGCCAACAAGGTGAAGGCTCTGTTGCCTGAGCTGGTGGCAATGAGCGAGTTTCTGTTGTCACTCCTGGTCACACCATTTTGAACTCCTGGCATGCATGGACATTTCCTGGTGCACAGGCCTCAACCTGGTTGAGGTTGTCAGAGTCACAGGTTCACAGAGTCACAGATTGCATTGGGTTGGAAGGCACCCTCCAAAGGCATCTTGTCCAACTCCCCTGCACTCAGTAGGGACACCTCCAGCTAGAGCAGGCTGCACAGGGATGCAGCAAGGCTGAGCTTGAATGTTTGCAGGGACAGGGCCTCAAGCACAGCTCTGAGCAGCCTCTGCCAGTGTCTCACCACTCTCACAGTGAAGAACTTTCTCCTGATGTCCAACTTAAATCTGCTCTGCTCCAGTTCTGAGCCATTGCCCCATATCCCATCACTCCAAGCCCTCCTGAACAGTCTCTCCCCAGCCTGCCTGTAGGTCCTCTTCAGATATTGAAATGCAGCTGTGAGGTCTCCCTGGAGCCTTTTCCTCTACAGGCTGAATAGCCCCATTTCTTTCAGTCTGTCCCCCAAGAAGAGGTTCTTCAGCCCTCTGAGCATCTTTGTGGCCTCCTCTGGACCCTCTCCAGCAGGTCCAAGTCCTTCCTGTGTTGAGGGCCCCATAGCTGGACACAGCCATGCAGGTGAGGTCTCAGCAGAGCAGAGGAGCAGGATCCTCTCCATCTCTGGCCATGCTGCTTTGGATGCAGCCCAGACTGCCCTTGGCCTTCTGGGCTGCCAGTGCCCATTGCTGGCTCCTGTCCAGCTTCTCACCAACCAGCATCCCCTTTGCAGATCCCCAGCCATATCATTTGCTTACCTTCCAGTGGTTCATTCATCTGCACTGCCACTTCTTCCACCATGACTAAGAAACAGAGAGAAGCATGAGGAAACAGTGTGCCAGTGTGAAGTCTTATCCTGCCCAGTGAAGAAGGCCAGCTTGCTTCAGGGTTGCTGCATTGGGAATCCATTCAAAGACTCTTCACTTGCTCCCCTGAGCAGCAGCCTGCGTTTCACACTGAAAACTATTTTCTATACCAGCCATTCTCTGGGAGGAAGAACTACCAACCTGTAATGCAGCTGTTGTAGCTACTCAGTGTGGTGGTGTTGCCTGCTCAAGCAGGTTGATCTTTTTGTTTTTCCCTGATGTCTTCATCCTGAACCACCTTATTCTTGACTCCAGCTAAGGATAACTGGAATTAGTAATGGCTAAATGAGCTCTTTACCCCTCATACTTTCTCTTGCCTCCCAGGCACGATACTAACTTGGTAAATCAGTCGGAACCTTGTGCAGAAGGGCAGAGTTAAAACCTGAGATGTAAGTCCCGATTTTTATTTTACTTTATTTATTTAACACTGCATTATAGCCCCTTAGGGGTATGTGCCTGATAGAAAGTGTAAATGCACGGAGCCAAACTCTCCTTGGGGGGCTCTGTTCTGCACGAGGTGTTAAGCAGCTGCACGACCACAATCTCTACTTGGAGTAATCCTACTGCAATAAATGGAATTACCTGGGTGGTGTAAATAAGAGCAGATTCTAGCCCCGAGGCCACTTGCAGTTGCTTTGATTTTCACTGCTGGCCAACAGATGGATTTTCTTCATTATTTATTTAGTTATTTCTTTAGAGCTCCCCCCTCCACCAGATAACCTGCCAATAAGATAGCCCTGTTGTGATGATCCTGGTATTTCCCCATGTTAATTAAATGAAATTGGTATTGAAACTCAGTAGTCATCCAGGCAATGTAGAAGTATTTGGGAAGCACTTTTATCCCATTTTCATTGTTGGCAGCGCTGTCCAAGGTATGCAGGATATGTGGGGAATTGTGGGGCCTCTTTCTTTTAAATCTCTGTGATGGTTTGGGTGTTACCTGTCCCTCCACTCCTGTGACTATCACCCAGACTAGACTCAGCTGACCTGGAAATTAGAATGAAGCTTTATATTTACATCTTAACACAATATACATGCAGATATTTACAATATCTACAGCTATGTACAGAAATATACAAGTTAAAAAGGTAGTACAGAAGCACAACACCTCTCCTAGAAACCAGAGTCTCCAAGAGGGGCTCTCAACCACCCTTCCACCTCCTTTACACCCTGTGCTTTATCACCTTACGTTCAAGGTGAGTTTGGAGAATTGGCCAGGGGAGTTAGGGAGCAGACAGGTTAGTTCCACAGACAGCAAGTTAGGGAGAGAAGAAAGGCAGCCAGAGCCAAAGAGCAACTCTGTTATGTATATTTATGTTCTTGTTTTTATACATCTCATAAGCCAATGAGTGAAGTAGACATCCCCATTGTTTCCTTTTCACAGCCTAGAATCTAATTCTTCTCACCAGAATATTCCAGCTAGCTTCAAACTAGCACTATTATTATTATTATTATTAATAGCTATTATTTATTTAATGTAAGAGTCTCAAAATTCAGCATGTCTGCTGCTTAGACCTCCTTCAGAAGGTGACAGCAACAGCAATGCATCACCTGCACTTGCTAATAGGTCTGTCTTTTTTAGCTGGATTCAAAGCCTGAAAATGATTCTCAGCTCTAAGGATGTGTCTCTGTGACATGAACTCAATCTTTCTGGGTGTTGCATTTATTAGAGCAATTGCTCAGTAGACTGCAAGAATGGCTGCAGGAGCTTTTCCAAAGTAACTGAGGGAAAAAAAAGCTTCAGTATTTGCTGTATTTCTTCAGGAGAACACAAGTGACCACAGGAAAAAAAAACAACATAGCATTTTGGATGTACTTTTGTGCAGTCAGTGTGTGGTGTGAAGGAGGTTTAGATGTATTTTAAAGCTGAATCCTCTAGAAATGTTTTACCAGAAATAGTTTAGGCTTTGCTCATGGTTGTAGTGATATGAAATCAAAGAAATATCCTGGCCCCAAATGGGTTTCTTTCAGGAAATAAATTTGGCCCCAGGTTTCAGGTTGCTGATCTTAACCTGTGCTTCAGTGTTTGCATGCTTACATGGCTTTCCAGTAAACTATCAGGGGTGCTCCAAGGTAAGCTCAATTCTTGATGCTCAGAGGGGGTTGTGGTTTTTTTTTTGGTGAGTCTGCATTTCATGGATAATAAGCTTTCCTCAGGCTTTCATTTTTGGCTGTGAAGGTGCTTCATCCAAAAGAGAGCCCTGATGCTACTTGTGTGGAAATCAGCTTCCAAGCTTCTCAGTGCTGGGCACGTCAGGCAGGCTTTTTGTGCATGAGGAGCTGATCTGCTTATGGCCTACACAACTGCTTCTGACTTAGTGTAAGAAAGGCACAGGGTTGCTGCTCAAGCTGCTCACCTCAGTTTCCCCACTGAGGACATGGCAGTGTCTGTTCTGCAGAGGTGTCCTGCAGCGTGAAGTCCTTTAGTGTGTGGGGAGGCACATTCCCACCTTCACCTTCAGAAGAAGGGGCAATGAGTGGAAGCTGAGGCGTAGGAAGTTCCTTGTAAACATGAGGAGGATTTTTTAACCTGTGAGGGTGACAGAACACTGGAACAGGCTGCCCAGGGGGTTTGTGTGGTCTCCCTCTCTGGAGATGTTCAAGATGAGCCTGGATGTGTTCCTGTGTGACCTGGTCTAGGAAATCCTGCTCTGGCAGGAGGGTTGGACTGGATGAGCTTTGGAGGTCCCTTCCAGCCCCTGACATTCTGTGATTGAGAGAGGAGTATTGAAAGGTGCACAGTTAGCCTAGGAATCACAGAATCGTAGAATCATTGAATCACAGGACTGTGGAGGCTGGAAGAGACCTCTGAGATCATCCAGTCCAACCACATGCCTGGAGCTCACAATCCCACCACTACTGCTAAGCTACTACCACTCCTAGGCGGTGTGAGGAGGCTGGGCTATAAAAAGATCCTCAGTTGGAGTGGAGTGGGAGAGCTGTGCCCTTTTGGGATGGAGTCTTCTGGAACCCTGTGTTTGAGGTGCAGCAGGATCCTGAAGTTACCAAGCAGCAGAAGCTGTTCGCTGAAGTGTGAGTAGTGATCTGATGTTAGCTTCACTGGCTGTTTTGGGGGCTGATGAGGGTGGGCTTGCTGGTGGGAGGAGGAAGCAGGTGCTTCCCTACAGGTGCTTCAAGTGAAGCTGTGGTGCTCCTTGGCCAGATGAAGCTATCTGCAGGGTGTTGTCAGGGTTGTGTGAGTGGCTGACTGGGTTGTGGGCTATGGGTGTGGGGCAACCTGAGCTGATTCTCTGCAGAGACACAGGCTGTGCTGGCTGAGACGCAGGAGCCAGGAAGAATAGTTCTGTGTCTTTCAGGAGCTGATTGATGCCAGAAGTGGTGGCACTGCCATTGAGCAATCCTTGAGCAGTTAACTGATAGATGTGGTGCATCTCAAAGTGGAAGCACAGGCGGGAGCATCTTGCCACAGTGTCAGTGAGGCTACAAAGTCAGATTCAGCACTGACCGTGCTGAACTTGGTCTGTGTCTACAGGGTTGTGCTGGAGTTGCTGTAGCCTCACCTGGCAGGCAGTTGTCAGTGGTTCCAGCAGCCAGCTTGGGACTGGTGTCATTGCAGAGGTTAGGGGGCCTGATGGATCTGAGCTGAATCTGTGTGGTCAATTTTTCATCTCTGTACCCCTTGGTATATTTTTGTGTAGTTGTCCATTGCTGTGTTTGTTAGGGGAGATACCCTCATCCTTCCTTACTCTAGCTGTGTAAATTACTCTGTGTATTACCATGTGGAACTCTAAAGCTACATAATTACTCAATCATTCTCCCTGCTTTAAAATAGTAACCCTCTGTCATTAAGCTGCTTGGAAAACACATAACTTTCCATGGCAGAGCTTTTCTTATAGAAACAGTTATTTCTCAGTCTGTCCCAGTTGCCAAGAGCTGGGGCACTACTAACTGAACACAAACAAATGGGTACTCTATTTAATACTTGGGTGTCTAGCTGGATACTTAATTAACTTTCTGAAATATACATGTGGAAAGGCAAATTGTCTTTGACATGTTAAACATGTTGGATAAAAGCTTAAACAGAGGGGCTGCAAAGAGTTCTGGTAACAGCCTTGGGTAGTATTATGAATAATCAGGCTTGTTTCTAGGTAGTAGCTTCATTGTTAGGCAGAATAAATGATTTTGCTCTGAAATCCAATACTGTTGCTGTACTTTCTTCATATAGCTCTCTGTCTCTCTGTCTATATCTCACCCTGATTGAAAGCACTGATGATCCTTTTTCCTTGGTTCCCCCACACGGTAAAAATTTACAATGTTATGAAAGTTATGAGGGAACACTTTCAGTGAAATGAAAGGGCTGAATGATAAATGAATTAATTGACAGACAGATGAAAATAAGTCTTCTGGTCATCTGAAAAATGATCTGCTCTAAAAGCAACTCTAGTGGCTTTCAGCAAATACCAGACTAATGTGGAAAAACATGGGCTGACTTTGTGCTGCTCTACAAACACAGAGTGCAGGCTCCAGAGTATTTCTTCCTCTTAGCTGAAGGGTAGAGCCTGCTCCATCCAAAGGAGAGTATCAGAGGTTGCAGTCACAGAAGGGACCTCTGGAGATTGTTGAGTCCAACCCTCCTGCTAAGGCAGGATCACCCAGGGCAGGTCATACAGGAACTCATTCAGAGAAGAAGACTCCACAACCTCTCTGGGCAGCATGCTTCAAGGGCTCCAATATCCTCATAGCAAAACCAAATTCTCCTCATGTTGAGGTAGAACCTCCTGTGTTCCAGTTTGTACCTGCTGCTCCTTGTCCCATCACAGGACTCCACTGAGAGGAGCCTGCCCCTTTCTTCTTGCCACTCACCCTTCAGATATTTGGAAATATCAATTGCATCTCCTCGCATCATTCTCTTCTCCAGACTAAACATCCCCAGGTCTCTCAGCCTTTCTTCGTCAGACAGATGTTCCAGTTCCTTCATCCTCTTTGCAGCCTCCATTGGACTTTCTCCAGTATACCCCTGTCTTCCTTGAACTGAGAAGCCTGGGACTGGAAACAATACTCCATCTCTGGTCTCACCAGGGCAAAGTAGAGGGGAAGGAAGACCTCCTTTGTCCTGCTGGCCACGCTCTTCATAGTGCACCCCAGGAGACCGCTGGCACCAGGGCACATTGGTGTCCTATGGAGAACTTACTGTTTACCAGGACTCCAGGGTCTTTCTCTGTAGAGCTGCTTTCCAGCAGATCAGATCATCTCTACGGGCTGGGTAAACCCTACAACTGCCCACAAAATCATCCAGCAGTTTAGTTGTGAGTCTCTAAAACTGCAAGGCAGGAGCATTTCTCCACGGGAACCTTTCCTGTGATCCAGGCAGATTTTGCTTCCTCCCTTGTTGCTCCCAGTCCTGCAGAGCCCATTTCTGTAGCACTCCTGTCTGCAAAGTCCTCTTATTTTCCAGTGCAAGCTTATGCTCCTGTCCTGCAGTCCTGTAGGAGCTTCCATGCTCTTGTGGACGTGTGCAAAGTCATTCGTGCTTGTAGGAGACCATCAAAGCCGAGTGCTTCTGTGTCATCCAGCTCTTCCTCTGCCTGTTGATGGCAGTCACATTCTGGTCCCAGGCTGTGACTGCTTGGGCAAGGAAGGAATTTCCCAGATGTCATCACAAAGATAGGAAAAGTAATTTATCTTGCCTGTGTCACAAGTCCCAGCCTGTTACAAGACTTGGGATGACTGAAGTCCAAAGTCTGCAGACCTGGAGAAGGTGGCAAAACTGAATCAGCCTCAGGAACAAAGAATTGCAGGCAGAGGGGAGGCAGAAAGGGGATTTATCCTGGTGTCAGTCCTGCTACTAGGGGGATTTCAGAAGACTTGGTAGCTCTACAGAAACTACCTGCCTCTGCCTGCCTTCCTGCAGGCACTGTTTGATTCTTACTGCTCTGTAGGATACTGTGGTACTGTGTACAGAGTTAACCCTCCAGGGGGAGTAAACTTGAACCTGACCCTAGGTGGTCTTGACCCCTCCCCAGGGGTGGCTCTGAACACTACCAGGTGATGGTTGGCCCACTCCCCCTTCCTATCTAGAGATCCATACAAGCAGGGGGACTTCCTGTTTCTCTCTCTGCACTCCCTGCCTTCCTGCTTACCAGCATCACCATCCTGTTCCTGGTTCTCTTTGTTTTACCACGTGGCCATCACCCACGAGGCCAACAAAGCCATCACCATCAAAATTGGATTGTATTTACACATTTTGTATTTGTTTTTTCCCTTCCCTATACCTTTGTAACTTCCCTACCTCGGATACCTTTTAAACTTACTGTTAAACTTTTCTTTTTAACTTCCAAATCGAGTGAGATTCGTTTATTTGGGTGTGCTTACCTTTTCCTCTCTCTCCATCTATTTCCTTTCTTTTGGGAAAGAAGGGGGAAGAGGGAAGGGCACTCCATAAATTGTTATTTGGTTCTATCAAATTTATTTGAGTCTCTGGGAATTTAAATTAGAACCAAGACATACCATCTCTACTGTTGCTTTGTTCATGTTTTGGATCATCCGTGGGGAGGGGCTTAACTCTTTGGACAGCAAGTGTGTGAGAATACTGGCTTTGCTCCAGCTGAGAGCAAGAAGATAGAGTTGTCTTACTTTCCCATTACAATTCTTCCTTCCCTGCCTCCTCCTTTCTTCCTTCCTCCCTCCCTTCCTCCCTTCCTTCCTTCCTTCCTTCTTTCCTTCCTTCCTTCCTTCCTTCCTTCCTTCCTTCCTTCCGTCCTTCCTTCCTTCCTTCCTTCCTTCCTTCCTTCCTTCCTACCTTCCTTCCTCCCTTCCACCAAGTTTCAAACATTTCTAGCTCCTCTCATGGCTGTTTTCAACCATCTGCAAACTCTGGCTTGTTTTTAATTCTATTTCCCTTCTCATTTGAGGACAAGACTGGACACAACCAAAATTCCCCGTGGCATCCCCTGAGACACATTCTCCTCTCTCTCTTCTTGTAATCCTTTGTTTATGGTGTTTCAGCCAATTCTCTATCAGGGCTCATGTGACAGTGTTTATATTCAACCTGAATGCAATTAATAAGTGTCAAGGCATCACAAGATGCTGTGTGAGCTGTGTGCTAAAAGACAAATGTTCTGTATCTAGGCCTTTCCCTCCAGGCACTAATTAGATAATATATGTTTGAAAGGGCTGAGTCTGTCAGTCAAGCCACAGATCTGTAAATCCACGTTGAAATTCATATGGCAACACTCATCAAAACACTTAAATATGTGCTTAAGTCCTTTCTGTGTTCAATCAAGTACAGAAGCATGTGCTTCAGATTCAGGTCTCCAGGCAGACCCATGGAAATTAATAAGAGAAATGGTTTCATCTCTATGCACTGGATCTCTATCTCAGTACCAGAGGTGCCTCCACTTACCAACAGCAGAGTCATTCTGGGTCTGACACTTCAGTAGGTATTTAGCGATCAGGGGGCTGGAACACCTCTGCTGTGAGAACAGGCTGAGGGAGCTGGGGCTGTTCAGCCTGGAGAAGAGAAGGCTCTGGGGAGACCTAATAGGAGCCTTCCAGTACCTGAAGGGGGCTACAAGAAGGATGGAGGAGACTGTTTGCAAGGGCCTCCAGTGATAGAATGAGGGGCAGTGGCTTCAGACTAGAGCAGAGCAGACTTAGATTGCATGCTAGGAGCAAGATCTTCACCATGAGGTGGTGGAATGTTGCAACAGATTACCCAGGGAGGTAGTTTGGGCTCCATCCATGATGGCAGCCTGTGCCACTGTCTCACCACTCTCCTTGTGTAGAACTTCCTCTTGAGGTCCAACCTAAGTCTCTCTCGCTTCAGTTTCAAACCACCGCCTCTCATCCTATCAGTCCAAGCCCTTCTGAACAGTCCCTCCCCAACCTTCATGTAGGTCCCTTTCAGATATTGGAATGTAGTTAGAAGGCCTCCCCAGAGTTCCAGATCCTCCAGTCCTTTCTAGGGAGTGTTGCCAGGGTGGCGGCATTCTGGTGCTGCAAGAACTGGTGAGTTAAAGCCTGAGGGAGCCATTCTGTAGATGCCCTGTGCTAAAACTCTGAGAGGATAATGTATTGTTGTGGTTGAGTGCTGCACTGTGAGTAGACAGGAGTGAAAGTGCTCCAAGAGAGTTCAATAACCCATCAATCTAGACCAAAACAGAGTTGTGAAACAGGCAGACAAAATCCTTTTACAACATTCCTGAATCCGATGACAGGGTTTAGTTAGATTGGAGTGACTTCTAACAGAAGTTAAACGTAAGCAGTGTAAAGTCTAGTGGGGAACTCCACAGCTTGCTTCTTCATCCCATTCCCAGCTGTCACAGAATCGCAGAAACACTCTGGTTGAAAAAGCCCCTCAGGACCACCAAGTCTACAAGGTGCACCCTAAATCATAGCCCCAAGCACCACCGCCAGATGACTTTTAAACACAATGAGGGTTGGTGATTCCACCACCTCCCTGGGTAGCATATTCCAGCACCTGTACACTCTTTCCATGAAAGAGTTTTCAGTAGTGTCCAGTCTAAACCTCCCCAGTGGCAGCTTGAGGCCATTCCCTCTTGTTCTGCCACTAATTACCTGTGAGAAGAGACCAGCAGCAACCTCTCCACAACCTCCTTTCAGGTAGCTGTTGTCAGCCATGAGGTCTGCCTTCAGCCTCCTCTGTTTCACAGTAATCACCCCCAGTTCCCTCAGTCGCTCCCCATCAGATTTATTCTCCAGGCCCTTCACATCTTCTTTGCCCTCCCCTGCCCTGGCTCCAGCATCTCCACACCCCTCTTGTAGTGAAGTGCCCCAAACTGAACACAGTACTCAAGGAGTGGCCTCACCAGAGCAGAGTCCAAGGGGACAGTCACTATCCTGCTCCTACTGGACACAGCGTTTCTGATCCCAGCCAGGATACCATTGCCTTTCTTTGCTACCTGGGCACACTGCTGGCTCCTATTGAATTGTTTGTCTATCACGACCCCAAGGTCCCTTTCTGCTGACAGCTCTCCAGCCACACTGCCCCAAGCCTGTAGTGTTTGGGGTTGTTGCGGCCCAAGTGCAGGACCTGTCAGCCTGCTCTGAGGGTGTGGAGTTTCACCCAAGGCCTATGTTAGCCAAGGTAAGCCTTTTGGAGAGCTCTGAGCAAGCCTTCAGGGGCAGACTTTGCCTTACAGTGTCTGCTGGTGCCCCAGCACGCTCAGAAGAGATGTTTTTATGTTCAGTAGAGTTAGCAGCAAGGCTGGAGGGCAGACTCCCAAAGCCCTGATGGCTGAGAACTAGGCAGTGGGTTGGCACGGGTTGGTGGATACGTGCAGTTCCCAGCATTGGTTCAATCTGCACTCTTTGGAGGCAGGCCCATCTCATGTGATGGTGACTAACCCCATCTGATCTTCCAGGCAAGTGGTGACTTGATGCCAGCATTATGAATTCTCTAGGGCAAAGCAAGGTCAAGTGCTCAGGTAACACAGGTGTTCAGAAATAATCTGTGGACCATCAGGAGCTTTTGTGATTTCTCACCTTCTCCTCCCCCTTATTTTCCTGTTGTTTTGATACTTCACACAAGATCTCAGAGCTTCCAGGTCTGGCTCCTTGAAACTGGAAATAGCCATCGTGCACAAGTGGATGTATCAAAGGACTCTCAAAATGGATCAGCAGGTTGTGTTCTCATCCTCTTTACTCATAAGGACCTGTTGTGTTTCACATCTATTTGTTCTTGTAGCCACTTTAACAGAAGATGCTACCATTAGCCAACAGCACCTCCTTAGGTGACTTCCTTTTGGTTTGTTGGTGCAGTGGCAGACAATAAATGCAGCCTGGTGTCTAGGTCCCAAAACAACCATGTTGCAATAGGTTGTACCTTACTTAATCTATCCCACTGGGCCGACTCTTGTTCCTGAGGAGGTGACTTGTTCTGATGTGCAGTTGTTGACCTTTTGTCAGTTTCTCAGCAGAATCTGGAGTGAACCAACTATGGCAATTGCTTGAAATCCATTTGCTGTCAAGATAAGTGAAAAATAACTATGCTGATAAACATAGGATAGATGTAAGGTGACCACCTTAAGGCCTGGGGAGAATCCTATCTGCACAGAACTGAATTGCTGATCTGGAGCTGCTGAGTGTCATTGCTCCTTAAAGGAGGGAAGGCAGGTTGACATAATGCCTATCAGATGTGTGTTGGAGGCTACCACTCTGTCCAAACACACTGTGAAGGATTATGGATTCTGGGCCTTAGAAGGTGAATTGGGAAGAAGAAACCCTTCCATATCACCACACTTAATTTCAAAGTCAGTTGCAAGGTTAATCCTAGGGGCCTTATGCTTTCCTGCTGCATGACTTCTGCTCCATGCTGGATCGGCTTTTGTCTCCTGAGACCTCCCAGATTTTTGCATCCTTCTTTAAGCACATATTTGGGCTAATTCTATCATTAAGTAAAAGGAGGATTTGGGCAGAGTGGAAGACTGTAAAATCACCTGTGGCTTACATCTGGTAAAATGAGAGATGACGCCGCAGAGATGTACCTGCACCCTTTGTGTTCCAGATTCTGGGGTGTTCAGCCATCATAGAGAACATCAGACCCAATAGCAGCTACTTCCTTCTGAGAAGGAAATGTTGGGTTTGGTTGAATTGTAATTGGAAATGGAGCTGGTGTAGGAGCTGGGACAGGTAACAAAAGAGAGGTAACCACCTGGTTGCCCTGCTGAGACCACACCTGCAATACTGTGCCCAGATACTGTCCTCCAGCTCAGGAGAGACGGGGACCTGCTGGAGAGTGTCCAATGGAGAGCCACGAGGATGGCTGGGGAACTTGAGCATCTCCCCTATGGAAAGAGACTGAGAGCCCTGAGTCTGTTTACCCTGGAGAAGAAAAGGCTGAGAGGAGATCTATCCAGGTGTACAAATATCTGAGGGGTGGGTGTCAAGTGCCTGGGGCCACTCTCTTTTCAATGGTCAGCAGCAGTAGCCAAGGAGCAACAGCTACAAACTGGAAGAGAGAAGGTTTCAGCTCAACATGAGGAGCTTTTTTTACTGTGAGGGTGCCAGAGCCCTGCAGCAGGTTGCCCAGAGAGGTTGTGGAGTCCCTTTCTCTGGAGACTTTCAGAACCTGCCTGGATGCAGTCCTGAGTGAACAAACCTAGGGGATCCTGCTCTGGCAGGGGGGTTGGACTCAAAGATCTCTTGAGGTCTCCTCCAACCCCTAAAAAATAACACTTTGTGATTCTATGATTCTGTGAATAATTTGAGTCCAAAATGTGCAGAACCTTTCCTTTCTACAGGCAGGAGAGGCAAGTTGAAACTTCGCTCTGTCCCATAGATGAGTTAAAGACTTACCATGCTTACTCTTTCTGTTTCTCTTTGGCTTCTTTCCCTTCCCCCTCTTCCTTTCCTTCTGTGCTATCTCATGAGTCAGAGTGGGTATCACATGTGATTAGTCTAGATGGTTGTTCATGTTGGGACAACTACCCTGTAGAACTCTCGTCAAGAGAAATCTGCCAGCTGAATGACCTGCAGCAGAGAGCGAGGTGACCTATTCCACTCGAGAGACTGCTGTGCAGTTCGGTGCTTGTTGGATGAAGAAGTGCGACCACAGTAATTAGCAGGAAGGTTCTGGATCTGGACACAGCCCATTAAACACAGGCTGCCCCTGTGAAAAGTCTGACCTTGGTAAATGAGAGTGGGTAGGCTGTGCTGGGGTGGTGGGATGAGAAAGGCAGGAGAGAACATGAGAGAGATGGAGTTTGTCACAGGCTAAGGCTGGGCATGGTTTTTTCCTAGGCTGCCAAAAGAATTGCATGCAGCTCTGAGAGAGAGAAGGACGTGAGTTAAAGCAGATTGACTTGCCTGCTCCAGCACACACACAGGTGCTCCTCAGACACCAGGGGAGTACAAAGGCAGCGAGTCCTTTCAGAAAGAGTTGTTCTGTAGGCTGCAAAGATGTGCGCTTGCCAGCAGGCCCCTGCTTTACGGGCGTGCGGGGGGGCTTTTATGGAGTGCAAGCGAAGCAGCCGGGCAGAGGAGAGGAAGAGGCATGCTTCTCACATGCCCATCACTCCTATCAACAAATGTTGCCTCAGAGGCAGAGGCTTGGGTGTTTCTTTTCCCTTCGGTGTTCTGTGTGCTCGTATTAGTCACACCCATTTATTTCTGGTATAATTCATGCACTATTTGAAACTTGGCAAGAGCAGGGACGTTATGGCCAACAGTCAGTCTTGCTTCAGGAGTTTCTATGAATATGAATGCCTGAAGTTCACAAAAGCTTACCCTGTTGCTACAGCAACTGATGTGTTGTGAAATCCTTGTGTTTTAAAGGCTGGATTCTCTAAATTGACTTCATCTTCAGTGGGATGTGTGATGCTGCTGATTTCTACCTGTAGTGCGTTCAGTGAAGTTGTGAATGTTGAGTGAATGGAGAAATTCAAGGACCCCATGGAATCACATTGCATCAGAAGCAATCCCAGCACTTCAGGGCAAAGTAAACTAGTTTAGTGTTCCATCTGGAGAGGGGCTGAGTGCCCTCATCTCTGGCAGGGTTCAGAAAGAGTTGAAGGTGCTGAGTAAACACATCTCAAGATGCTGCAGCATGGTGCCTTACCCATAGAGACTGCAGACACTGCAGAGCTTGCAGCACCTGCAGGCATGGGTCCAGTTGTAAAACACCAGGATCAAAAGTGTCTCAGAGAAACAGAATATTCAAAATAGGTTAGAATAAGTTTTATTTTCTTTGATTTTTTATTATTTGCTTTTAAGTTTACTTTATTGATTCGTTTAATGTCATTATTTTATTGTATTTTCTTGGAGGTTTAGTTTATTATAGTTTTATTTCATTATTTTATTTTACTTTTAGTATGATTTAGTGTCTTTCAGTTCATTATTTTATTGTTTTATTTTTACTTTAGTTTATTATTTTAGTTCATTATTTTATTTTTACCTCAGATAAATTAAATTTAGTTTTTTTAGTTCATTATTTTATTGTTTTATTTTTACTTTAGTTTATGACTTTAGTTCATTATTTTATTATTACCTCAGTTAAATTTAGTTTAGTTTTTTAGTTCATTATT
>WAAF01016613.1:1512837-1592608 GCA_013400475.1 Tricholaema leucomelas
AAAAATAATTTAGATTTTATTTTACATTTATATTTCACTGATATTTATTTGATACTTTTTGCTTTATTTTTTGTTTGATAATTTTATTTCATATTTTATTTTGTATTTTATTTGCATTCATTTGTTTATTTTATTTTGTATTTTAGATCTCTCAGTTATTTACTTCCCATTTTAAGGGGAATATCAAAACATGGTTTTGTTTTTCTGCTTGCCGAGGGATGCTTGAGCCTCAGCTGAGGATGATCCCTGCCCAGACAAAGCCCTGCACTGAAGTCCATATGTTCTATGTGCAAACAGGGGTCACTGCAGGTTCAGAGTCTCTCTGCCTCTTTGTGAAGGGCAATCAAATACACATCATAAACTAACTTGGGAGTGGAGAGGAAGTAGAAGCCTTTTTATTCCCCCCCTTCCTGCTGTTTTCAGTCAAACCAATCATAAAGTAACTGTAATAGCTTAACGTCGTCAGCCCCTCCAGATGCAAATGGCCTTTGCAAGTAGATGGGATCCTTTGTAAAGAGGTAGTGGAGCCTAATTTCCAGGTTGTCCCAGAATCGCAGAAGTTCTCAGCAGTGAACCTTGCAGTGCCAAGGCAGATGTGGTGCAATTCTGTGTGAGGTTCTAGCAAGCATACAGGCAGACCCAGACCATCTCCCTCGCACAGGGGATTTTGCATTAGATTGTGTGGCTTCCAGCACGTGGTGAGAGACTGTCCCCCAGACTTCCTCCAGCTGGCCTTCAACTGCTCTAATATGGATCCTTCCTGTGATCACAGGATCACACAGGCTCACAGGATGTCAGGGGCTGGGAGGGACCCAAAGAGATCATTGAGCCCAACCCCCCTGCCACAGCAGGACCATACAATCTAGCTCAAGTCACAAAGGAACACATCCAGACAGGCCTTGACAGTCTCCAGAGGAGGAGCCTCTCTGGGCAGCCTGTTCCAGTGCTCTGTGACCCTTACAGTAAAGTTCCCCCATGTGTTGAGCTGGAACCTGCTGTGCTGCAGATTCCATCCATTGCTCCTTGTCCTGTCCCAGGGAGCAAGTGAGCAGAGCTTGTCCCCCCCATCCTGGTCTCCAGCCCTCAGATATTTATAAACATTGATTAAATCCCCTCTCAGTCTTCTCTCCAGACTAAGCAGCCCCAGGTCCCTCAGCCTCTCCTCATCAGGCAGTGCTCCAGTCCCCCAGTCATCTTTACAGCCCTCTGCTGGACCTTCTCCAGCAGATCCCTGTCCCTCAGAAACTGGGAAGCCCAAAACTGAATACAGTATTCAAGATGAGGTCTCACCAGGGCAGAGTAGAGGAGGAGGAGAACCTCCCTTGATCTGCTGAACACACTCTTCTTAATGCACCTTGGAATCCCATTGGGCCTCTTGGGCACAAGTGTACATTGCTGTCCCATGGATGATGTTGTCAAAACACTGGAGGAGATGTTAAACCACCTAAGAACTGAGGACTCAGAGAGAGAAGTTCTTAAACCTTGACAGCAGTGAAAGGAAACCCAAAGGGTGAGTAGAAAAAGGACCAGGAGTAAAACGTTTTGAGTTCCCTGATAAGATCTCACCCAAGTCACCCTGTCCACCTTGGAATATCTGATTGTCACACAGCCACTCCCATATCTTCTCCTGCAAGCCTTCCAGCAAGATGGGTGTGCATGGCACCTCCTGTGTGCCAAACAAAGGCTTGGGACAGAAAGTTAATCTCTTCACTGCCCATGTGGAACTCAAGGGAGGGAAGACTAAATCCTTCCTCCCTCAGTTTCTGGGCCTTCTGGTGTCTGCAATTGCTGCAGTAAATGGAACCCCAGGCAGTGTGGGAAGCCGAACCTGGACTGGAGTCTTTATAGGATCCAGGTCCAGAAGAGGCTCACACCAAGCATCTAAAAATGGAGACAAATACTGAATTAGTGACTCCTCTTACCCTTTGACTTGGGTGCCTCTGGTATTTCAAGGGCTTAGGAGTTTATGTGATGCTGGGTCGTTCTTATTCTGCTAGTGGGAGTGTGTGAGGGAAGAGGAGAAGTCCCTGCAGGCTAAATGACCTTTTAGTTCTCTCTATGGAAGTGGGACAACTTGCAAAACTGTATTTTAATGCAAAGTTTGTTTGTGGAGTCTCCTTCTCCAGAGACTTACAAAACCCACCTGGATGCACTCCTGTGCAGACTACCCTGGGTGATCCTGCTTTGGCAGGAGGGTTGGACTCATGACCTCTGGAAGTCCCTTCCAGCCTCTAATGTTCTGTAATTCTGGAATAGGTAAAAGCATTTGAAACACAAGACTTCGATTTTGTGCTTGCACTTTAAGTATTTTTAAATGACCAAAATCCTTCTAAGATTTGCTTTGCCTTTAGTTAAAAGCTGCTCCCCCAGTTTCTGTCAGGTTTCTCTTTTTGTGCTGGTTTAGCAGTCAGGGATAAAGTAAAGCTGTGAGATTTTGAGGTGGGAAAGAAGAGGCTGCAGGCAAGAGGATAGGCTTAAGAGTCCCTTAAAACTTAAAAGAAAATGCATCTTTGCTGGAGGTTTGGCAGTAACCATGTGCAACAAACAGTAGTGTACAGTCAGCCTAAGCAATTACCTAAAGAGAGCAAAACAAACCTTCTGGTGGCCAAGAAGGCCAGCAGCTTCCTGGCCTGGATCAGGAGCAGTGTGACAGGTTGGACTTGATGATCTCAGAGGTCTTTTCCAGCCTGGTTAATTCTGTGATTCTGTGACTAGGGCAGTGATCATGCCCATGTACTTAGCACCAGTAAGCCACACCTCAAGTACTGGGTTCGGTTTTGGGCCCCTCACTCCAAGAAGGACACTGACTGGCTGGAGTCTGTCCAGAGAAGGGCAAGGAACCTGGGGAGGGGTCTGGAGAACAGGGCTGGGGAGGAGCAGCTGAGGGACTTGGAGTTGTTTAGAAGAGAAGGCTGATGGGAGACCTCATTGCTCTCTACAGCTCCCTGAAGCTCCCTGAAAGGAGGCTGGAGTGAGGTGGGTGTTGGTCTCTTCTCCTGAGTAACAAGTGATAGAACAAGTGATAGAACAAGACAATGGCCTTAAGTTCCATCAGAGGTATTTAGGCTGGATATTAGAAGAAACTTCTTGACTGAAGAGGTTCTCAACCGCTGGAACGGGCTACCCGAGCAAGTGTTTGAATCCTCATCCCTGAAGGTGTTTCAAAGAGGCGGAGAGGTGGTGCTGAGGGACATGGTTTGGCACCACCAGCTGTGAGCTAAAATTGGACTCAGTGGTCTTGAAGATCATTTCCAACCAAACCAATGTTATGATTCTACTGGCATATTCAACAACAGTCCAAGTTAGCAGGTTTTTACGTTCCTCTAAGCCTAAACCAGGGTGGTGGGATGGGATAATCCGTCTTTGGCAAGGATTCCTGCTTTTCTTAGGGTAATTATGTTTTAAAGGCAACCACAAGCTTTCTAACTACAAGATGGGCATCCGATAATTAAAGATATGGTTGAAGCAAAGTACGTGCATTTCCTAATTCACACACAGGAAAAGACTCCTCAACAGTTTGGAGCTAGAAAGGGAAACTGCAGATGAATCAGAGTCACTGTTGGTAGTTTGGCTTCCCACCTATGAGACCAGTGATCAGGTACGGCTGTGCTGCAGAGCTCAGGGCTAGCTTTAGAGACGTGTGGCTTGCTGGAGCCATTCTGGGACTCTCTTCCTTTCCTTCTCTCCATCTGCCCCCATCACGTTAAGCTGTGACCTATCAGCCAACACAAATGCGCTTGCTGGGTTTAGTAGGTGTCAGATTCACTTCTCGCCTGTGCTTGTGAGGGCAGTTCTGCTCTGCCAGTTCCCTGCTGCTTTGTTACATCTTTTCCACTCGTGCGGTGAATCTGTTCAGGAGTCTGAGCTGTCTTAATTCTTTTTTACTCTGTTTGGTGTGGGTTGTTTTCAGCTGTGCTGGTTCCTTAAACTAGTCCACATGTATGACAGTGGTTATTGTGGTTAAATGTGGTGAGGCCTTATTTGGAGTACTGTGTCCACTTCTGGACCCCTCAGTTCATGAAGGACCTCAGGGAACTGCTTGAAAGTGTTCAGCACAGAGCCACCAAGCTGCTGCAGACAATAGAAGAACTCCTGTGAGGCCAGGCTGAGGGAGCTGGAGATTGGGGCTTGGAGCAGAGGAGCCTGAGGGCTGCCCTCATTGCTGCTGCCAAAGATGTGCAGTGCAGTGTCAGGAGGACAGAGCCAAGCTCTGTTCAGGGGTGGCCAAGGGCAGCACAAGGGGCACTGGGGGCAAGCTGAAGCAGAGAAGGTGCCGCGGGAACAGAAGGGAAAACATTTTCCCCATGCTGTGAGCGTACTGGAGCCCTGAAGCAGACAGCCCAGGGAGGTTGTGGAGTCTCCTTCTCTGGAGATGTTCAAAACCCACCTGGATGTGTTCCTGTGTGCCCTGCTCTGGATGACCCTGCTCTGGCAGGGGATGATCTGGATTATCTGTGGAGGTCCCCTTCAGCCTTTAGCATTCTACGATTCTATGTGCAGGAAATGAGGTTGGGATGTGTGAGTTGTGTTACAGAGATTAAGGTGGGATCAAAACAGACTTGAGCTGTTGTGTGACCTTACTCTCAGGCTTGGAGAGAGCTTAGAAAAGGAAGGACTGGGTTGCAAATAGAGATGAGTTCTGCAGGTAAAGACATGGGGAATTTAAGTCCTAGCGTGGAGAGGCAGCCCACACATTGCTGAGGTCTTGGCCTAGTAGAGGCAGGGTTTGGTTTAGAAGTTGGAGGGGAAAGTGAAGTTTTAGAAGGGCTAACTTGCTTCAGGCCAGCTCTGAACTAGACTCTGAGCTGGCTTCTTGGTGGTATATTAGCTTGCACAAAGGCCTGGGCTGTTATAGTGAGTGTGCTCTGACACCCAACCTAAGTCATGGAAATGTCCCTCAAAGTGCTGGACGGAGGATTGCAGCATTGTTCTTTTGAAAGTGGTGTCCAATTGCTGTGTTCCTGCTGCACAAACAAAACTGGAGGTCAGGATGAGGTCACTGTAGAAGGTCTTACGCAAGCCTGTCTTTATTCTGCCTGGTGTATGACTACCTGTCTCTGGGTGCAGGCAGCAGGCAGGCACTGCAGTTTGGAGAGGCATCTCGAGGCATCCTTTGTAGCCCTGGCTGCTTGTGTCAGCTGGCTGAGAGCTGTTGCTCCCTGTGCTTCCAGAGCAGGAGCATTTGGTGCTTGTAGCCAGTGCCAGAGATCAGCAGCTCAGCCCTTCCCTGGGACAGGCTGTTCCCCATGCTCTTGTGTCCGCTAGATTTCCGCCCAGACAGAGAAGCTGTTGACTTTCCAAGGGGTGGGTCTTGGCCTTCCCTTGAAATGTCTGCCCGTGCTCATTCAAAGATGGGGTGTGGGTGCACTCTAAGGTTTCTGGCTCCCCTAAAGGAAACAAATGCAATGAGGCTTTAGGGTAATGATGAATTGCTGTCAGGATCAGGAGGCGAGCAATGCTCTGCATATCTTAATGTGGTGTAAGTAGCTCCACTGGCTCCTCTCTCTGGCTTATTTAGTTGGCAAATAGGAGCAAGTGTGGAAGCTTGGAAGGTTGTTTTGCCTGAAGCTTGGCTTTCTAACAAACAGCTGGCCCCAATTCCAGGTCCAAGGAGTTTGCTCTGAACACTCGAAGGAAGTGCATACTTTGCAAGTGTTCCACTGAAAGTCACTGTGATGCTCTGCAGAAATGTAGCTTTAATGAAGTTTGTCTGTTTGCAAACAGGAGGAACAGCAAAGCAGTTTGAAATTGTCAGTTTATTTTATTCTATTTATGTTTTTCTTTCCACTTTGAGATGCTGAGCTCATCTCATCTTCTAACTTCATTTGTTAAGCACTGAGGTATCTCTGGCCTCACTCCTTGGGATGGCCAGGGAAAGAATATCAGTTCAAGTGGGTTGCTAGGTTTAGATTTTTGGTTTCTTTCTTTTCATCCTTTGGAGCTGAGAAAGCTCTGTGGGAAAAGAGCTGCTCACCTGGGTTTGGATATTCTCTGTCTGTAAAGAGTAGCATTACACAGGACTTGCTGTCACTGGGCTTCTGGTACTATTCCTCACTATATCTAACTTTCCTCTGAGAGAGAGGTGAAAAGGCCTTATGGAAAAACAAGAATCAGCTGAGCAGTAGGAGGCACTGGATCCCTTTGTGCTGCTCTCCTACTCACTGGGCAAGATGAAGCAGTAGTATGAGGAGAACTGAGAAGTGGTGATCAAGAGCAATTGGACTGTGAGCACAATGCCTGTAATTAGTGGGAGAAGTATTTTTTTTCTACACGACTGTTCTTGCTAATGAGAAGTTATTTTTCTTCACTTCTTGAATTGTAAGTTTTAAGGGGGAGTAGAAGCAGATAAAAAGTACTAATCAGTGAGCAAAGGGTGTTCTCTCTCTTAGGTGGTGCAGGCTTGATTTGCTCCTGTTTCCAGACTTCTTGAATCCAGTTCTGGGCTGATACTGTTAGGGCAAAAGAGGCGTGCAAGCAAAACCAGAGCCAGGAGCTGAAGCAGCGGAGGATGGGAGCCAGTTACCCACATCTGGCCTCTAAACACTGAAGGGAAGTGGATGAAAGAGTTGTGCAGCAGGGAGTGTGACCTGTGGAGACTCGAGGCAGAGCTACTACTACTTCCAGAGAGGAGAGGTGCTGTCCCAGCTCACGGGATCACAGGATGTTAGGGGTTGGAAGAGATCCAAGGAGATCATCAAGTCCAGCTCCCCGCCAGAGCAAGACAGAGCAGGACAGAGCTGCCTTTTTCCAAGGCAGGTAGGTATGCTGGCTGAAGGAGTCTCCCCTCTTAGCTTCTCACACAGAGAATGGTGGGAGTTGGAAGGGGCCTCTGAAGACCATCTATTCCAACCTCACACCCAGAGCAAACACAGAGGAACATGTCCAGGTGGGTTTGGAATGCCTCAGGAGAAGGATACCCCACAGCCTTTCTGAGCAGCCTATCTTAGTGCTCCACCAGTCTCAAAGTGAAGAATTGCTGCCTTATGTTGATGTGGAACCTCCTGTGTTCCAGTTTATGTCTGTTGCCCCTTGTCCTCTTCTTGGACACCACTGAGTACAGGCTAGCACCTTCTCCTTGGCACTCACTCCTTAGATACACCAATTTGCAAGTACCAGCTAACTCCTCTGTTATTCTCAAAACTAAAAAGATGACCTTAATGTACCTAAGTGGGTTAACCCCAGGCCACCCAGTGCTGATAGGAACCTTGGCTCCTGCCTTTCTGACCATGCTCTCAAGCAAGTATTTCAGCCTACAGCTTGGAGCAGGTGAGAGACCATGGCTGCAAGTAGAGTCAAAGCTCTGCAGAGGCCATTCCACCATACAAAGGGAGTCACAGTCCTGTTTAATACCATTGTGTCCTGGGTAGGTCACAGAAAGCAAAGTTCCCCAACCCAGCCTGTGTGAATGATTGGACTGCCCACTGTATCCTGCTTCCAATAAGCTTCCAGCTGGACTCTAATTAGAATCATAGAGTCATGGAATCATTTCAATTGGAACAGACCTCTAAGGTTGTCAAGGCCAACCATTATCTAACTCTGCCAAACCTGGTGCTGCATCATGACCCTCAGCACTGTATCTCTGTGCCTTTTAATTAGGCAAATGCCGTCCTGTATCAGCCCAAAAATTTGGGCACAATGTGGATTCAGTTCTTTTCCCATAGAAGCCAGATAAAGTGGGATCTCTGCTTCCAAGCTGGCTCAAGGTCTGTGCCACTTGAGGGTGAATCACAGCTTCAATCTTCAGAAAGAGGCTGGATGAGGCACTTGGTGCCATGGTCTAGTTAATTCGAAGGGTTAGGTGATAGGTTGGACTCGATGGTCCTAGAGGTCTTCTCCAACCTGGTTAATTCTGTGAAAAAATTCTGGGAAAGCCCTTTTTGACTGAAATGTTTCAGTGACAGCATCACTGAGAAGACTCCTGGGGGACCTTAGAGCTGCCTTCCATAGCTGAAGGGAGCCTACAGGAAGCCTTCAGAGAGACTTTTCCCAAGGGTGTCTAGAGACAAGACGGAGGTGAATGGTTGGAAGTCTCCTCCAAACTGGTTGATTCTATGATTCTATGAGGGAGAGCAGGTTTAGACTGGATCTTGGGAAGAAGTTTTTCAGTGTGAGGGTGGCAAGACTCTGGAATAGGCTGCTCAGGGAGATGTTCAAGGCCAGATTAGATGAGGCATAGCTGAGAGGTGTTCCTGCCTATGGCCGAGGGTGAGGAACTAGATGATCTCTGAGGCCCCTTCTGACCTGAGCTGTTCTATGATTCTATGATCTTGTTCTGGAATCAGTGTAAAAGTGTAAATGAAAAAAAAACAAACAGACAAAGAAAAAGAAAAGAAAACTGCTCTTGATTCTGGTCCCATTATTTTTAAAAGGTTATTTATTTGTTTGTTTGGGGTGGGGTGGTGGTGTTTGCTTTTTTGGTGGTTTTATTTCCAGAGAATGAAGGAATCTGGGCACTTCAGATGTCTGGCCTGTGAGCAGCTGGCCAGGTTTCAGATACATGGACATCTTTCCAGTTTTCAGAGAGGCTTTATGTGGGTTGAGGAGAGAGCTGATAGATGAGCTTTGGATATCCTGCCCTGCCTTTCAGATATTTTTCAAGTGTTTAGAGAACAGCATGAAAATAAAGGACTGGGGAAAAAAAAGCAGTGCTAACAGTTTTCACTCTTTCCGTGGTTGCACAATAAGGGCAGCACTGAGGAAAGAGCTGAAAAGTTACATTATCGTTGTCAGAGCAGTGAAAGTGTCAACATTGATTTAGGAACAAAGTCACACAGACAATTATATTTGTTCCTGATCCTCCTCTGTGATACTCCAGTCTGTTTACACAGCATTACCCAGACTGACATTTCCTCTGTGTGTCCAAATTAGTTTAATGTAAGACTGCAATGTGTATCGGAGGCAGAGAATTGCAGCTCATACACAGTGATCTGCCAGAAATTCACCATTGCTGCTGATTAGCCTTTATTAACACTGCTAACAACTGGGTTCCAGCAAAATGTTGTTCCAGATCACATTAGACTGGTGATGAGTGCAACGTTTCTATTGTTTGGGGCTGACACGGATCTGCTGAAAGAACGATTACCTGCGAGGTGCAGACGGGGCACAAGATGTGTTTGTTTTTTGCCTCAGCATTCTAGACTCTGAACTGTGTCACATTGGCTTTCTATTTCAAAGAAAAGAAAAGGTTATGTTTCCAAAATCGGGGTGGGGGGGTGGGGGGGTGGGGTGGTGGAAATGTTCTGGATAATAAATAAATCCTTTCAGCTTCAAAGAGTCCACTGTGGTAAGGATGAATGAAAACACAGAGTGTAGGAATAGGAGGAAAGTGGTTTTAAGTAACAAGACTGAATAGCAAAGCCCATCAAAGCCATTAAGGCATAAACCAACAGATTTTCAAAAGTGAGAGTTGAAGATTATTTAGCATGGTGTGGAGGCTTTGCAGAACCCATTTCAAATGAGGAGGGAACAAAAGAATGAGCAATTGCAGCTTTAGGGGAGATTTATTTCAGAGGAAGGGAAAACACTAGCTCTCTGATACCAATTAACCAACAAGAGGACGGCGTCACAAGCCCCCGATATTAAAAATGTAAATCCCAAGCCCAAGGGTGCCTGAAATGCAGGTCATACAATTTGAGGAGGGAATGCATAAAGAGATAACGAGCCTTGTATTCAGTCCACATCGGCTGTCTGATTATCTTCTTGCCTGCTGCCTATTCTGCTGGCTTACAATAGGAGAGTGTCAGGAGAGAGGAGCAAGGAGGCTCCGTGGGTGAACCAGGATCACCTTGGGAAGTGGTCCGAAGTTGATCAATTGTCTGCCACAAAGGTTAGGAAAACAGAAGCTTAAAGCCTGGTGTGGTACTAGAAGGCAAAGAGGTGAGGGAGAAGCAACATAAAGGGATTTGTTTTGGTTTTTTTTTACCCTACGACCCTGGGGCTTTGTGTGTGTGGGCTTGAAATCAGTGCTTCCTAGCAGAGCGCATGACCAGGAGTCTGTGGAGCCTCTGGGAGAGTTAGGAGGTATTTGCTTGCTCTCACAAGAGGTCGTGACCTCAGCTGAGACTGTGACATCCAGAAGGAGGGTTTCAGGGTGTCATGAGCAGCATGGGAATCCTGTTGCAGATGCGTGGTTTGCAGCTCAAAAGACAGCATGAGCCAGATGGAGCACAAGGATTCTGGCTGGGAAACTTTGGACCAGCTGTTTGCTGTGTTCAAGGGGGCTGTGGGCGTGAGTGGGACAGCTAATGCTAAGCATCTTTATTAGTAATGATGCAATTAGGGCCCATGTTGTTCCCTTGAGGATCTGCCTGGACTGAAAAGCTGTATCTGGAATCTCTCAGGCCTTGGGCTTGAGTCCAAGCGGAGCAACATGGGATGCTTTGATAATACCAACTCATTTCCATGTTGTCAGGGCCAGAGGTGAGTGCTGATGGGTAGGTGAGCTGAGCTTCTAGCACTAGGAGAATCATGGCCTTGTTCACCACAGGTTGCTTGGCTTTAGTGTTCAAGGTTGAAAAACGAGCAAAGACTTTGAATGTCATTTCCATGTCATTGCTGTGGTGGATGGTAGCAATCTGATGCTGGAGGAGAAAGACTGATGTTGCATAGTCCAGAATGTAGCCTCAAACACAAGACTCCTGTGCTGTGAAGAACCTCTGATCACAGAAATGCTATTTTGGGATGGTTGTAGTAAGAATAACTGAAGAGATTCATGGTTCATTTGCACTTGTATTCAACATGCCTATTGTCTGCAGAAATCCACGGCTTTAAAGCCAAATGGCAGATGAGGATTTACTAACTTTGTGTTGGTGACACCGCAGGATTGTCTACTCCCGCAGCAGAAATGGTAAGCCTCAGCAGTAATTGTTGCAAAATACTGTTATAGAGTTATAAATGTCATTAAACAATGGACTGAGGTAGTGCTGTGCAACTTCACTATCTGGATTAAAAAAAAAATTACATGGAACAAAAGGATTCTATTTAAAACCAAACCCTTGGCACTGGCTTCTCCACTCTCCTTCAGTGTTTAATTTACAGCTGTTTCCCACTTGCTTTAGACTCTTATCTCTAAGCTTTATTTCTTCTTACATTTTTATGTTCTGGTGGAACATTATTCTGTATTGCATCCAGTTCAGGTGACCCCCCCAGCAAAAAAGGGACATGGAGCTGCTGGAGCAGGTCCAGAGGAGACCATGAAGATGCTCCTCCCCTATGGGGACAGGCCAGGAGAACTGGGGTTGTTCACCATGGAGAAGAGAAGGCTCCAGGAAGACCTTAGAGCAGCTTTCCAGTATCTGAAAGGGACCTACAAGAAAGCTGGGGAGGGACTTATTACAAGACCTCATAGTGATAGGATGAGAGGGAATGGATTGAAGCTTGAGGAGGGCAGATTGAGACTGCAGATTAGCAAGAAATTCTTGACAGTGAGGATGGTGAGACACTGGCACAGGTTGCCCAGGGAGGTTATGGATGCTACCTCCCTGGAGGTGTTCAAGGCCAGGTTGGATGAGGCCTCTAGCAACCTGGGCTAGTGGGAAATGTCCTGCAGATGGCAGGGGAGTTGAAAATAGATGATCTTGAAGGCCCCTTCCAAGCCAAACCATTCTATCAATTCACAGGTCCACAACCTTTCCTTGGGGAATGCTAGAAGTGGATTTTACAGTGCTGCTGGACAGTCTGAAGTTTGGAAGAGCAAAAGCTCTAATGGAAGACGAAGCAGGTGCTTTGGCTTGGAAGAGCAAAAGGTCTAGTGGAAGAGAAAGCCTGGCTGCTGAGACTGTGTTGGGTTTTAATAATTGTGTTTACCTTTCAAAATAGAAAAGAATTTACTGTTTTTACAGAGCCCATAGCAAAGTTGATTTCTAGGAGTGAATAGATTGGATTCCATATTGTAACATACTGTGCAAGAGCTAGCCAGAACTGGGGTGGTCACTGTTTGAACCTCTACCCTCTCTAAAGTCATTCTGCACATCAGTAGTGTGCTTCAAGGACATTTTGACCATGTCAAGAACTGAGGCAGGCGATTTCCTGAAGATGCACCAAGTGGGATAGAGGTTGGAGATTAGGAAAAACCTCTTCACTGAAAGAGTTCTCAACCACCGGGTCAGGCTGGTGGTGGCATCCTCACTCCTGGAAGTGTTTCAGAGAGGCAGGCATGTGGTGCTGAGGGACATGGTTCAGCCTCAGCCTTGGTAGAGTTGGATGATGGTTGGATTGGATGATCTTGGGAGTCTTTTTCAGCCGACACAATTCTGTGATTCTGTGCTTTCAGTAGGCAGCTGAAGGAGGTTGGGTAGAGGAGAATGATACACTTCGGTCTTGTGTCCTACATTCTCCCCAGAATGGCGGTGGGGTGACAGAGCTTTGAGTGGCAGCTCAAGTGTTTGATGATCTCCGTTTCAAGCTGGTCGTTTCCCTCTTCTGAAAGCACTTCTCCTTTAGAAAGGTTTCAAACGCTGCGCATTTGGAGGGCTTCAGATCGTCTCTGTACTGGCCGCTAGAGGGAGCAAGTGGCCAAGGTAATGCTTTGCTTGAGCGCTGGGAAGCGTTTGTGAGCTGGAAAGGATGCAACCAGCCTCCCCCATCCTGGGTCATTCTGTCCTAGAATCATAGAGTGCTAGGTGCTGGAAGGGACCTCCAGAGATCAACCCCGGAGTCAAACCTCCCAGCCAAAGCAGCATCACCTAGGGCAAGTCAAATAGGAATGCATCCAGATGAGTGTTGAAAGTCTCCAGAGGAGACTCCACAACCTCTCTGAGCAGCCTGATCCAGGGCTCCATCACCCATATAGTAAAGAAGTTTTTCCTCACGGTGAGATGTAACCTCCTGTGTTGCAGTTTGTATCTATTGCCCCTTGTCCTACCACAGGACACCACTGAATAGAGTCTGGACCCTTCTTGACACCCATCCTTCAGATAATTGTTAACTAGATCTCCTCTCAGTCTTTTCTTTTCCAGGGGGCCACTTGATGCCCTGTCCATGTTGACATCTTCTTGCTTTCTTAATGTGGTTTAGAGGCTTCATCACCAAAGAAAAATTAGGGAGGCAAAAGCCCATTTAGAACTTAGGCTGGCTACAGCTGTCAAGGACAATAAAAAATGTTTCTACAAATATATCAATGCCAAGAGAAGGGTCAAGGACAACCTCCAGTCCTTATTAGATAGAGAGGGGAACATAGTGACAAAGGATGAGGAAAAGGCAGAGGTGCTTAACACCTTCTTTGCCTCAGTCTTCAATAGTGGGACAGGTTGCCTCCGGGACAACTGGCCTTCTGAGCTGGCAGGTGGAGCCAGGGACCAGTATAGTCCCCCTCTAATCCATGAGGAGGAGGTAAGGGACCTGCTGAGCCGCTTGGATCCCCATAAGTCCATGGGGCCAGATGGGATCCATCCTAGGGTTCTGAGAGAGTTGGCAGATGAGCTGGCCGAGCCACTCTCCATCATTGATCAACAGTCCTGGCTCACTGGAGAAGCCCCTGGAGACTGGAAGCTGGCCAATGTGATACCCATCCACAAGAAGGGTCGAAAGGAGGAGCCAGAAAACTACAGACCTGTCAGCCTGACCTCAGTGCCAGGCAAGGTCATGGAAAAGGTCATCTTGAGTGCCATCACAAAGCACCTACAGGATGGCCAAGGGATCAGGCCCAGCCAGCATGGGTTTAGGAAGGGCAGGTCCTGCCTGACCAACCTGATCTCCTTTTATAATCAGGCTATTCACCTGGTAAATGTGGGGCAGGCTGTGGATGTAGTCTACCTGGACTTCAGCAAAGCCTTTGACACTGTCTGCCACAACAAGCTCCTGGCTATTCTAATAATTAAATTCTCCTATTTCACCCAGCAGATGCTCCTCCTTCTGACGGAGCAGCACACTTCAGCTGTTGCAGTGCTCTTAGTACAGCTTTTTGTTCCTGTGGGCAGAGCTCACGTGAGATTCCAGCAGCCTTGCTGGGAAGATCACAGAATCACAAAATGCCAGGGGCTGGAAGCGACCTTGAAAGCTCACCCAGTCCAACCCTTCTGGCAGAGCAGGATCACATATACCATCTCACACAGGAACACATCCAGGCAGGTCTTGAATACTCCACAACTCCCCTGGGCAGCCTCTTCCAGTGTCCTGTCAGCCTCATATGGAAAAAAATCCTCCTCATGTTTACACAAAACTTCCTATGCCTCAGCTTCCACCCAGTGCCCCTTGTCTGTCACTGGGCATCACCCAGCAGAGCCTAGCCCCTAGCACTCACCTTTACATCTTTGTAAACATTGATGAGGTCACCTCTCAGACTCCTCCTCTCCAAGCCCCAGCTCCCTCAGGCTTTCTTTGTAACAGAGCTGTTCCATTCCCTTCATCAATTTCGTGGCTCTGTGCTGGACTCTCTCAAGCAGCTCTGTTTCCCTCTTAAATTCGGGAGTGCAGAACTGGACACAGTACTCCAGATGTGGCCTCAGCAGGGCAGAGGGGCAGGAGAACCTCTCTTGACCTACTATCCACAGCCCTTCTAATCCACCCAAGAATGGCATTGGCTCTCCTGGCCACCAGAGCACATTGCTGGCTCATGGTCAACCTCCCATCAACTAGGACCTCCAGGTCCCCTTTGCTGCCTTCCAACAGGTCAGTCCCCAGCCTGTAGTGATGCCTGGGGTTCTTTCCCAGGTGCCAGACTCTACACTTGTCCTTGTTGAATTTCATTCCATTTCTCCCTGCCCACCCCTCCAGCCTGTCCAAGCCTGGCTGAATGGCAGCACAGCCTTCTGGTGTGGCAGCTACTCCACTCAACTTGGTGCCTTCAGTAAACTTGCTAACAGTGCACTCCGTGCCCTCATCCAGGTCATTGATGAATATATTGAACAGAACAGGTCCCAGTACTGATCCCTGTGGGATCCCACTAGTAACAAACCTCCAACTGGACTCCATCTCATTGATCACAACTCTCTGACTTCTTTCCTTCAGCCAGTTCCCAATCCACCTCACTACCTGATTATGCAGACTACACCGCCTCAGTTTAGCCAGAAGGATGCTGTGGGAGACAATGTCAAATGGTTTACTGATGGAAGGATTTTGCCAGTGGACTGCAGACTCTTCCAAAACAGTGGTGGAAGGAGTGTCTGAATTTCCGGCAGTCCTGAGGTGACATGCATGGGATTTCTGGAGCAGCTGCATTGATTCATGTTAGTACATCTGTGATGAGCTTCTGTCGCTCACACTTGATACTGGGCAAGGGTTAGGGAGGCCTCCTTTCAGTAGGGCTGATACATTTCAGAGGTGGACATTCTTCTTACAGGCTAATGAAGCAGATGAAGAAATGGGATGAGAAGTTTAAGGGAATCTCTCACTCATTGATCTATTAACACAGCTGGCATTTCTTCTCATCACTGACACCATGTTTCCCAAATCATTTACCTGAGCAAATAACCAGGCAGGCATGTTAGAGGTGGCTGTAGCACTACACAAGAGTGGGCTGTGAAACAAAGGAACTTGCCAGTGCCTGAGATCCTGTCTCAAAGCTGCAGCTGCTGAGGGAAAGGGATTCTCTACTTCATAAAATGTTACATACTGCAAAGTGAGCGACTCATCAATATGGGATATTACCACCAACTCTTAATGCAGCTCTCCCCTCCCAGGGCAGAAGAGCTGGGGCCTGATTCTGTTCCCATTAGAAAGGATGGGAGTTTTGTCAGTTATTTCAATGGAGACTGGATCAGCCCTTGGTTATTTTTATGGGCTGAATGTCCTGCATCCAGAGCTTCTGACATTACAGAGACTTATGTTTGTAATAAGAGACATATTGCTTTGGATATAAATACAGCCACAAGCATCGAATAGAAAAGAAAAATGTTGAAGCAGTTTGAGCCAAGTTTGTCCCTGTTGCAACTCCAGAAACTTAGTAGAATTCCAGCAGGGATAGCATAGGAGCAATAGACACCAATACTTACTTTTCCTACTGACAGAGCAGTAAATTTCGGTTGCTGCAGTGCCCTTAGTCCAGCACATTGTTCTTGCAGGCAGAGCTCATGTTAGCAGTCACAGAAACTTTCCATTTGGAAAAGGCCCCCAGGATCATCAAGTCCAACCAATATCCATACTCACCCTTAAACTATATCCTCGAATATCACATCCAAACAACTTTTAAACACATCCAGGGTTGGTGACTCCACCACTTCTCTGGGCAGCTCATTCCAATGCCTGAACACTCTTGATGGGAAAATAAATGTTTCCTAATGTCCAGGCTAAACCTCCCCAGTCACAGCTTGAGGCCATTCCCTCTTGTTCTATCACTGTTTACCTGTGAGAAGAGACCAGCACCAACCTCTCTACAACCTCCTTTCAGATAGCTGTAGAGAAGCCAGTCTTGCTGGAGAAAAGGTTATGGAGCAGATCATCTTGAATCATAGAATCATAGAATCATAGAATGGTTTAGGTTGGAAGGGACCTCAAGGATCATCCAGCTCCAACCCCCCGCCATAGGCAGGGACACCTCCTACTAGAGCAGGCTGCTCAAGGCCTCATCCAGTCTGGCCTTAAACACCTCCAGGGAGGAAGCATCCACAACCTCCCTGGGCAACCTGTGCCAGTGTCTTACCACCCTCACTGTAAAGAACTTCCTCCTAACATCCAGTCTAAATCTCCCCTCTGCCACTTTAAACCCATTCCCCCTCATCCTGACATTACCAGACCTTGTCAATAGTCCCTCCCCAGCCTTCCTGTAGGCTCCCTTCAGATACTGGAAAGCCACTCTAAGGTCTCCTCGAAGCCTTCTCTTCTCCAGGCTGAAGAGCCCCAACTCTCTCAGCCTGTCCTCATAGCAATGTCATCGTGCAGCAGGTACAGGACAACCAGGAAATCAGGCCCAGTCTGCATGGGTTCATGAAGAGCAGGTTCTGCTTGATTAATCTGATCTGCTTCTATGCCAGGGAAGCTCCGGGAAAGGCTGTGGGTGCTGTCTACTTAGGCTTTAGTAAAGCCTTTGACACCACTTAGTCTGGAGAAGAGAAGGCTGAGAGGAGATCTGATTGAGGTATACAAATATCTGAGGGGTGGGTGCCAACAGGCAGGGGCCAATCTATTTTTGGTGGTCAGCAACAATGAGCCAAGGAGCAACAGCTACAAACTGGAAGAGAGAAGGTTTCACCTGAATGTGAGGAGAAACTTCTTTACCATGAGGGTGCCAGAGCCCTGGAGCAGGCTGCCCAGAGAGGTTATGGAGTCTCCTTCTCTGGAGACTTTCCAAACTCACCCGAGTGCATTCCTGTGTGAACTACCCTAGGAGATCCTGCCTTGGCAGGAAGGTTGGACTGGATGATCTCTGGAGATCGCTTCCAACCTCTGAAGCTCACAGGATCACAGGCTCACAGGATGTCAGGGGTTGGAAAGGACCCAAAGAGAGTCCAACCCTCCTGCCAGAGCAGGACCATACAATCTAGCTGAGGTCAGTGAGGAACACATCCAGACAGGCTGTGTTCCAGGCTGGGAGTAGAGTGGCTGGAAACTGCCCAGCAGAGGAAGACCTGAGGGTGCTGGTGGATAAGTAGGTGAAAGTGAACCAGGCTGTGCCCAGTTGGCCAGGAAGGCCAAAAGCATCCTGGCCTGTATCGGGAAAAGTATGGCCAGCAGGACCGGAGAAGTGATTGTCCTCCTGTACTCAGCACTGATGAGGCCACACCTTGAGTGCTGTATTCAGTTTTGGGCCCCTCACTCTAAGAAGGACATTGAGAGGCTGGAGCAGGTCCAGAGAAGGGCAGTGAAGCTGGTGAAGGGTCTGGAGAACAGGGCTGGGGAGGAGCAGCTATGGAAACTGGGGGTGTTCAGCCTGGAGAAAAGAAGGCTGGGAGGAGATCTTCTGGCTCTCGACAACTCCTTGAAAGGAGGCTGGAGCCAGGTGGGCATTGATCTTCTCTACTAAGTAACATGGGACAGGACAAGAGGAAATGGCTTCAAGTTGCAGCAGAGAAGGTTTAGATTGGATATTGGAAAAAAAAATATTTACTGAAAGGGTTTTAAAGCCCTGGGACACACTGCCCAGGGAGGTCACTGAGTCACCATCCCTGGAGTTGTTTGAAATACATGTGGGTGTGCATGTGGATGTGGTGCTTGGGGATGTGGTTTAATGGCTTTGGGGCCTTGAGAAACTTCATAGAATCATAGAATTTTCAGGGCTGGAAGAGACCTCAAGGACCGTCTAACTCGCCTGCCATGGGCAGGGACACCTCACACTAGATCAGGTTGCTCAGGGCCGCACCCAGCCTGGCCTTAAAAGCCTCCAGGGATGAGGCTTCCACCACCTCTCTGGGTGGCCTGCTCTAGTGTCTCACCACCCTCACGGTCAAGAACTTCTTCCTAACATCCAATCTGAATCTACCCACTTCTAGCTTTGTTAACTTGCTTTAGTGGGAGGTGTCCCTTCCCATGACAGTGGGATTGGAACTAGATGATCTTTAACCCAAACCATTCTGTGAGCCTATGATTAGTGGTAGGCTTGGCAGGACCTGGTGATCTTAAAGGTCTTCTGCATCTTATACAATTCTCTGAGTCTGTAGGAGCAGCATAGCAATGTAAGTAACTGGTAATTGAATAAGCTTTTAATTGTCCTAATCTAACCCTCAGCCTCTCACTCCCAAAATTACTGGCAGGAAACATGAGTATTCAGAAAGCCAGCCATCCCACTTGCTACCACACTAGTGTGACAACAACAGCGTGACATGGCAGAGGATTCCTTACACTCCTCGTGCATGGGGACCCCCCAGATCAGTCACTATGAAGTATGTGCCCACACTGGAGAATTTTTTCCTGTCACGTGTTTTGTAGCATCCCACTTTGTGACTCCCATTCCTACAGTCTCTAAGCAGCCTTCTTTGCTCTCACAGGTACCCTTTGAAGTCACAAAATCACAGAATGGTCTGGGATCTCCAAAGGTCACCCAGTCCAAGCCCCTCTGCAGTAAGTGAGGGCATCCTCCACTAGAGGATGGTTCTTATAGTGCAAGTGAGGAGTCTGAGTACAGATGAGTATGAGAGTCGCAGAGGACTTCACCCTAAAAGTGTTAAGTCGAGGATGGAAAAACTCCCGAGGCTTACATGAGCTGCTGAGCAATGTCTCTTAGAGGCCATGTGCAGGAAAAGCAAGTCATGGAGTTGTAGCAGATGAGGTGAGCATGGTCAGGCAGAGAGCTGAGGGAACAGGGCCACTGATCCTGCTGTTTTGCAGAATCTAGAGAGAAGCTTTCCTGAGTCCAGAAATGAAGTAGTCTCAAATCTTCTGTCCTCAAAGGTTAGCAGCCTGTGGATTTGAGAATACAGTGGAGTCTCTGTCCAGCTCCTTTAATTCTGAGCAGACCTCAGCCTTGTCTGCATGGGGGAATTGTTTCTAAAGCCAGTTCCCTGGTTTGTTTTTTGTTTTCTGATCTATGAGGACAGTGTCTGCCAGGAATCTACAGCTACATAGAGCAAAATGGTAGATGTTCAGGTGGGTCAGGGGAGCTGAGATTCTCAAGAAGCTAAGTCTCTCTTATTTTGAGGGCCTGGTGGAGTTTGGGTATGACATCAATGTTGTGAAGCTGCTGCCTGCTCTCCCTGGAGGAGAGTGTTATGTCTCCATCCAGATCCTGGCACATCCCTGTTTTTATGCCAGCTCTGCCAGCGTTACAGAGTTTTAGTCAAGCATGATGAGACATGACAGGGCACACTTTATTGAATAATAATGCCTGCCTAAGTGCATTTTCCATCTGCATTTTGAAGTCACTCCCAAACGTGGCTTTGTGTGTCTACAGCAGTGGGCACCTCGTTCCTGTTTACACCTTCTGCACATTAAAGGACAAGAGGCAAATGGATTCATATTAGGGGAAGAAAAACAAGTGCATACCTGCTGCAGAATCTGTCCTCAGCAGAAACTGTGCTAATTTAATATTGGGAAGGATTTTTTTGCCTTTTATTTTTTTTTCCACCTTAGCATTTTCCCTCCCTTCTGTATTTTTAAAGCATTTCTATTATTTAAAATGGATCTTTATACAGCAGAGGTCTTTAGGAACCCACAGGAGACGAAAGCCTGTAGCAGCCCATCCGATGCTGACAGTTTAAACCTAAGAAGCTCTGACATTCCTGGGAGTCCTTTTGAAGTGGCTGCAGCTTGAGGAAAATCCAGCTGTTCCAGAAAAGGAGACTTTTCAATTAAACAACATCTTCCTTTCCATCAAAGATAGATTTTTAAAGTCTTTTAAATTGGCTTTACACTACTGGTATTAAGCAAGGACTGGATATCACCTCTTGCCTTTGGGCTTTCTGCCAGCTGGTTAGCAGGCTGGAACCAGAGGAATGGGTTATTTCTTTTAGGGGAGGAAAAAGAACTGGCCACGGGATTGAGCTTATTAAATTGTTCAGGTCTGCTTTTATTCATGTGTTTGCAGAGCTGGCAGGTGTACTCACAGCTGAGAGAATCTCACTGGCAAAACAGCCTCTTTCTGACATGGGCTCTCTTGGGGTGTTTCCAAGCTCCTGGCTGGGATTGATGCTCCCTCCTCCCTACCAGGTACAGACGCCCTTTTGTTTTCTTGCCCCCAATTTGGTCTCTCTTCTCCAACTTGCTTTCAGCTCCGTGCATGTTTCACTGTGTTGCAAAACCATTAACGTGTCTGCTATAGGCAGCTGAGCTGACTCCTCTCTTACACATGCACTGTCTGTTAAGGAACCACGCAAAAATGAGGCAGCACACCTCTAAGCCACCTTTTTGTTGGTGTTTTCTTATCTCTGTGCCTTGAAGATATCTATGTAAGTGTTGCCATAGCGGGACATTAAGGTGGAGCTGCTTCTTCCTTGTGACTGAAGGACAGAAGGATTTTGCCTTGCTTTTCCTCCCCACTCTTTAAGCCCTATTTTGCTGAAGCACATCTGTCTCCTTCCTTCTCTGCTGTGATACTCTGTATTTCAAAGAATGGTTTGGGTTGGAAGGGACCTTCAAGATCATCCAGTTCCAAACCCCTGCCATGGGCAGGGACACCTCCCACTAGAACAGGTTTCTCAAGGCCTCATGCAACCTGGCCGTGAACACCTCCAAGGAGGGAGCATCCACAACCTCCCTGGGCAACCTGTGCCAGTGTCTCATCACCCTTACTGCAAAGAACTTCCTAACATCTGGTTTAAATCTCCCCTCTGCCAGTTTAAAGCCATTACCCCTCATCCTGTCATTACAAGATCTTGTCAGTTGTCCCTCCCCAGCCTTCCTGTAGGCCCCTTCAGATACTGGAAAGCTACTACAAGGTCTCTTGAAAGCCTTCTCTTCTCCAGGCTGAAGACCCCCAACTCTCATAGCCTGTCTTCATAGCAGAGCTGCTACAGCCCTTTGAGCATCTTCATGGCCTCCTCTGGACTTGCTCCAACAGTTCTATGTCCTGCTTTTGTTGGAGGCTCCAGAAACGTACACAGTAAGAACTGTACACAGTACATTTTCCCTTTCACTGAATCACAGAATGTCAGGGGCTGGAAGGAGGCTCAAAAGGTCATCCAGTCTAACCCTCCCTTCCAGAGCAGGATCACCTAGAGCAGATCACCCAGGAACACATTCAGGTGGGTCTTGAATGTCTCCAGAGAAAGTGACTTGACAACTTATGGCTATCTTTGTGTTGGATATTAACAAAGGCAGGAAAAAAGTGTCTTCAGTTATGCTTATTCACAAGGGAAAATTCCTTTGTGTGGACTCTGAAAGCTAGGAAACAGTTAAAAACTAAAGGTGTGGAAGCCATCTTAGATCCTTATACTGCTAATTCTGTAGCTTTTCATCCAAGCAGATCTGCTTTGGATTTATCTTTGCTTCTTTACAGCTTCTAGATAGTGGAGGCGCACCAGATTGAGATGTTAAGGTCTGGAAACCCATTTGTAGGTGAAAATGTGGGCTTGTGGTGGTGGGATCCACTCTAGTCCCTGTAGTGAGAATGTTGCTGACTTAATACTGCTGCTGTTAGTCCAAGGCTTTGCAAGCAGCTGTGACAGCTGAAAATAAACAAGATGTTTTTTTTTTTTCTCAGCTCTGTCTGCAAAAGGCATCTCACATCTTGTGTCTCATGTCTTCTCAGCCTGGAGAAGAGAAGGCTCTGGGGAGACCTAATAGCAGCCTTCCTGAAGGGGGCTATAAGAAGGCAGTACCTGAAGGGGGCTATAAGAAGGCTGCAGAGGGACTGTTTGCGAAGGCCTGCAGTGATAGGATGAGTGGCAACGGTTTGAAATTAGTAGAGCAGATTCAGACTGAATATTAGAAACAAGTTTTGCACCACAAGGGTGCTGGAACACAGCAACAGGTTGCCTGGGCAGGTATCCTTGGAGATAGTGAGGGTCACAGTCACCAAGGCTCTAAGCAGCCTGTTTTAGTGAAGAATGTCCCTGCTGACTTGCAGGAGAGTTGGACTGGGTGAACTTCAGAGGTCTCTTCCAACCCACACTGTTGTAGGATTGTCTCCAATCAATTAAAGGTGAAGCCAGGTGGATTGGGTTAAAGTGGGAGTGGTGCCAATGATCAGTTCATCAATAATTGGGTTAACAAATGACAGCTGAGAGTGAAACCAACTTCTCTGAAGTACTGAGAAGGCCACTTACAACAGGATGATGCCATCCTTTGAGGACATGCAGAAAATGCCTTGGAGAAGGAGGCTGCAGTTAATGCCCTTCCTCCTTTCTTGTCCTGTAGAGTTTGAAGGCTGTTTGTACTCAGCAATTACTGGGATGGCAAAGCTCCAGTGAGAAAAGTGCTTGAAGCTTGCCTCACTGAAGAGTTTTCAGGCTTGGAGCATTGCTGACTCGAGGTGGCTGGTGAGTAGGGCAAACTGAATGTGTGTTTGTGCTAATGATGGAGAGGGACTTTGGAGGCAAGGAGGATTTGGCAGCAGACAAGAGAGGTTTTGTACTGGGAGAAGAGAGCAGGAGAATAGAGATGGGTGTAGTAGTTTCAAGTTGCAATGGAATAGGAAGACAAGGGTCAAACAGCCACTGGAGGACAAGATGAATACTGTGAACTTGAACAGATGATTTGAGCTGAGCAGTCTGACTTGAGTCTCTACAACTACTTGAAGGGAGGTTGTAGTCAGGTGGGGTTGGTCCCTTTCTCCCAGAGAGCCAATGACAGAAGGAGGGAACACAGCCTCAAGCTGCACCAGGGCAGGTTTAGGCTGGATATTAGGAAGAAATTCTTCAGAGAAAGAGTGATTGGCATTGAGATGGGCTGCCTGGGGTGGTGGTGGAGTCCCCATCCCTGGAGCTGTTTAAAACACTGGATGAGGTACTTAGTGCCATAGATTAGTTAATGAGAAGGTGTTAGGTTGGACTTGATAATCTGGAAGGTCTTTTTCAATCTAGTTGATTCTGTGACTGGAGGCAGGCTTGGGGAGAGCTTCCTGATAACATGACCAAGTGCTGGGTCCTATCCTTCGGTCACAACAACCCCAAACACCACCACCGGCTTGGGGAAAAGCCCAATGGAAAGGACCTGGGGGTGCTGGTGGATGACTGGCTGAACATGAGCCAGCAGTATGGCAACGTGGAAAAAGAAGCCAGGAGGCTGTTGACCTTAATCAAAACCAGTGTACCCAGCAGAAGCAGGGTAGTGATGGTTCCCTTGTACTTGGCCCTGGTGAGGCCACAGCTTGAGTGCTGCATTCAGTTTTGGGCACCACAGCATAGGGAAGACATTGAGGTGCTGTAGAGTGTCGTGAGCAGAGCAAGGAGGCTGAAGGGATTTTGGAGGGTGTTGTATGAGGAGTGGCTGAAGTTGCTCTGATTGTTTGGTCTGGAGCAGAGAAGGCTGAGGGGAGTTCTCATTGCTCTCTACAGCTCCCTGAAAGGAGGCTGGAGTGAGGTTGGTCTCTTTTCCCAAGTAACCAGAGATGGGATGAGAGGAAATGGGCTTAAGTTGTGCCAGGGGAGGTTTAGGTTGGATATTAGGGGAAGTTACTGAAAGAGTGTCAGAAGAGGCTGCCCAGGGAGGTGGTGGAGTTGCCATCCCTGGAGGTGTACAGGAAATGTGTGTGTGGTGCTTCAAGATGTGGTTCAGTGGTCAAGGCAGTTGGGTTTCAGTTGAACTGTGTGATCTTGAAGCTGCCTGCTTTTGGGTTTTCCTCAGGGGCAAGGTGAATTTAATTGGTTAGTATTGGTCCCTTAATAAGTAGAACCATCCAAGAATGAAAGGCTCCTGCAGGAACAGATAGGAAAGTTTCAATTTACCTTTTGGAGTAATAACTTCATTGCTTTGGTGTAGAGCTTTTAGAGATACCAGTAAGAGTTAGAGCCCAAGCAAACAGCAGTCTGCTGTTTTTCTGCAACAGCTACTGTGGGATGCCTGGGTACAGGGAAGGCTTCTGGTCTGCTAAGAGAAGAGCAATGTAACTCCTGGTTCACCTTGAGAAGTAAGAAATGAGTCTAGTAAATAGAAGATGAGGAATTAGGCTTTTGAAGGGCACGTTTTCAAAAAGCAGGGAGTGGGAATCAATGCATCTGTTAATTGGAGAGGTAGAACATCTCTGAGCACAGGCTGAGAGACTCTGGGTTGTTCAACCTGGTGAAAACTCAGAGGAGGCCTTAGTGTAGCCTATCAATATTTAGAGTGAGCTTGTAAGATGGGGTCAGTCCTTCAGCAGGGCATATTGTGGTAGCACAAGGAGTAGTGGTTTTAACCTAATGAAGGGGAGATTTTAGACTAGATATAAAGAAAATTTTTACACCAAGGGTGGTGAAACACTGAAACCCAACCCAAGGAGGTAGCAGATGCCCCATCCTAGAAAAGCACAAATACCAGAGTGTTTGCAGCAGAGTAAATGAACCTCTGCAGAGTTAGATCCTTTAAAATTCTAGATTGAACTCTGAATTGCACTCCAGCTGATATTTCAAATCGCTTACCAACCACAGATCTGATAGCCTTGAGCTCTGTGGTAAAGGGTTGGACTTGATGATCTGTGAGGTCTCTTCCAACCTTGGTGATACTGTGAAAAGGAATGTCTAGGATCTCAAATGCTGTCCTTAATTGATATGGTAGAGGAGAGAACCACCTTGCAGTCTACAACTGCCTCAAAGGAGATTGGAGAGTAAGAAAGGGTTTGCAACAAGTCATAGCATAAGAGGAAACACACTCAAGTTGTGCAGGTTGGGCAGCAAGTTCTGCATGGGGCAGCAATGTGCCCATGTGGACAAGAGAGCCAATGGCATCTTGGGGTGCATCAGGAAAACTGTGGCCAGCAGGGCTGGGGAGGTTCTTCTGCCCTGGTGAGACCACACTTGCAATACTGTGTCCAGTTCTGGGCTCACCAGTTCAGGAGAGGCAGGGACCTGCTGGAGAGAGTCCAATGGGGAACCAAAGCATGACTGGGAGACTTGAGCATCTCTCCTGTGGAAAGAGACTGAGAGCCCTGAGTCTGTTTGGTCTGGAGAAGGGAATCTGGAGTGGAGAGGAGATCTGATCCATGTGTACAAATATCTGAGGGGTGGGTGTCAAGTGCTGGAGCCAGTGTCTTTTCAGTGGTCAGCAGCAGTAAGCCAAGGAGCAACAGCTACAAACTGGAAGAGAGAAGGTTTCACCTGAATGTGAGGAGAAACTTCTTTACCATGAGGGTGCCAGAGCCCTGGAGCAGGCTGCCCAGAGAGGTTGTGGAGTCTCCTTCTCTAGAGACTTTCCAGACCCTCCTGGATGCTTTCCTGTGTGAACTACCCTTGGGGGAATTCTGCCTTGGCAGGGAGGTTGGACTGGACGATCTCTGGAGGTCCCTTCCAACCTCTGATATTCTGTGTGTGACATTAGGAAAAATTCTTCACAGAAAAGATTGTCAAGTTTTGGACCAGGCTGCCCAGGGAAGTGGTGGAGTCACTACCCCTTTGGGGACTCAATAAACTTGGTAGTGGCTTAGCAGTAGTGGTGCAGGATAGTGAGCCCTAGGTGAGCAGCTGGACTGGATGATCTCAAAGGTCTCTTGCCACCTCAACAGGTCTGTGATTCTTTATGGGAAGCCACATCACTCAGTGCAGTGTTTCTGCTGTCACTGCTGCTGCTCCCACTTAATGAAGCTCTTCTTGATGTTCTTCAAAAGCTGAGTTTGAAGGTTTCTGTCACAAATCGAAGAAGCCAGCTGGGGTAAAAAGTGCCAGACCCACAGCAACCCTGCCCTTCGATCTTTGCAGCCGTAAAACCATGCCAGAAGAGAGACATTTGGTAACACTCTCACAAATGAAATAAGATAAGGAGGGGTTAATGGTAGAGGTGGGATTATTTTTGAGTCCCAGAATCATTTTGGTTGGAAAAGACCTTTAAGGTCATTGAGTCCAACCATTCTCTAATGCTACCAAGTGTGGGGCTAAACCGTGTCCCGTGAATGAAGTATTTTTGGAAGGCACAATATCATGGCTTTTATCCTGACTTTGTACAATGGTGTTTGTGGTTACTCAGCCACCACAGCAGCTTTTGCTTTGGGAATATAATCACCTACTAATGCAGTTTATTACCTTGTATATTTCTCTGCCAAGAACATTATACTTTAAGTAGAGGCTTTGGAGTAATAACCCCTAATTTCCACAACTTCATTGCTAATTTCCACAATTTCTACCTCAAACATTTAAACTCTAAGATCTCTGTGAGTCCCTAGATTGATTCAGCTTAATCTCTTAATTTTTTGTGCTCCTTCATCCTATGCTAACATCTTGGCTAGCAGGTTTCTATCAAGGAGTGACAATGGAAGGCCCTTCACTGTTGGTGAATTCACTGACCAACTGAGGCAGATAGAGTACAGCTTGTTGCATTCTGCCCTAGTTTCTGCTATAAAAACTATGGCTACAGAGATAAAAGATAGCATGAAAGAACTGAAGGAGGAACTTAAAACCTCCATATCTAATCTGGCTCTTTTTTTCCCCCGATGAGATTATAATTTGCTTCTCCAAGTCATGAGTTATCAATCTTCCTAGAAGTTACTCCCCCTGCTGTGCACAAGTTAAAATAAAAGGGAGCTGAAATATGCTGGATCACAGCAAAATTCTTTGGGCATAATTTTCTTCCAAATAAGTTGCATGTGTGTTTCCCTCTTTAGTATTTGCAGCGTAGGGCAGAGCTGCTCTCAAACTCTATCGCAAAGGAGATAGATTTACACACACTTGCCAGTGACTGCTTTCATTGTAGTATTGTATACCATAGCAAATCAGGGGCTGTTGGTACATATTTGGAGTTAATTTGACACTGAAGTAAACAAATCAAAGTGTGTTTATAGAATAATTAGACCAGATTCACTTGGTATTGGGGCGAGGAAATTTTGTCGCTGCTGTTGAAGTGCTCTTCTGTGGTTTGTTCTGGGTGGTTCACAGAATTCCCTAGCAACACAAGGAAAACTCTGTTACATCACTGTCATGGTAAAACCTTGCTTTGTACAACAGCCACAGAGCAATTATTCATGGATGCATAGAAGGCTTTAGGTGGGAAGGGACCTTCAAGATCATCCAGTTCCAGTCCCCCTGCCACGGGTAGGGACATCTCCCACTAGTTCCGGTTGTTCAAGGCCTTATCCAACCTGACCTTGAACACCTCCAGGGAGGGGGCAGCCACAGTCTCCCTGGGCAATCTGTGCCACTGTCTCCCCACCTTCACGGTAAAGAGTTTCTTCCTAATATCCAGTCTAAATCTGCCCTCCTCAAGCTTGAAGTATTAGAATGGAATCAACCAGGTTGGAAGAGACTTCCGAGTTCATCCAGTCCAACCTAGCACCCAGCCCTAGCCAGTCANTCTCCTCACAGGGTTTGTGTTCCAGGCCCTTCACCAGCCTTGTTGCCCTTCTCTGGACACCTTCCAGCCCCTCAACATCTCTCTTGAATTGAGGAGTCCAGAACTGGACGCGGTACTCAAGGTGTGGCCTGACCAGCGTTGAATACAGGGGCAGAATAACCTCCCTTGTCCTACTGGCCACACTGTTCCTGATACAGGCCAGGATGCCATTGGCTCCTCATCTTCAGCCTACTGTCCACCAGTGCCCCCAGGTCCCTTTCCTCCTGGCTGCTTCAATCCATTCCCTTTTTGATCACTAGAAGACCTTGTACAAAGTCCCTTTCTGGCTGTCTACAGCTACCAGAAAGGAGGTTGTGGAGAGGTTGCTGCTAGTCTTGTCTCACAGGTAATTAGTGACAGAACAAGAGGGCCTCGAGCTGTGACTGGAGAGGTTTGCACTGGATATTAGGAAAACTTCTTTCCCAGCAAGAGTGGTCAGGCATTGGAATGAGCTGCCCAGGGAGGTGTTGGAGTCACCAACCCTGGAAGTGTTGAAAAACTTTGGATGTGGTGCTTGGGAGTATGGTTTAAGGTGCACCTTGTAGAGTAGGAATATTGTGGGAGTTGGTGATTCTGAGAGGCTTTTCCAACTGGAATGTTTCTGTGATTGCTGTAGCCTCTCTCAGATACAGGAAGGCCTCTATAAGGTCTCCCCAGAGCCCCCTTCTCTTCTCTATAAATCTTAATCAGTGTTGTTCCATGACTTCATATTTATGATTCTAGAAGTGTAAGCAAATGCATTTGTGAGTTAGAGAAAAGAAATTGACAAGATTTATTTTCATCCAGCTGAATATCAAAGGCCAGCAATAGACCCAAGCTACTTGTCCATAGTCTGTGTATTGTTCTACACTGTATGAACCCAATGCTGTTAATAATCACTAATACATGGGCAAACTGACATAGAATGGGTTGGGTTGGAAGAGACCTTAAAAATCATCCAGTTCTAACCCCTGTGCCCTGGGCAGGGACATCTCCCACTAGCCCAGGCTGCTCAAGGCCTTATCTAGCCTGGCCCTGAACAACTCCAGGGAGGGGCCAGGAGAGCTAATGCCATTCTGGGGTGCATCAGGAAAACTGTGGCCAGCAGGGCTAAGGAGGTTCTTCTCTCTCTCTGCTCTGCCCTGATGAGACCACACCTGCAATACTGTGTCCAGTTCTGGGCTCCCCAGCTCAGGAGAGTCAGGGACCTGCTGGAGAGAGTCCAGTGGAGAGCGATGAGGATGACTGGGGGACTTGAGCATCTCTCCCATGGAAAGAAACTGAGAGCCCTGAGTCTGTTTAGCCTGGAGAAGAGAAGGCTGAGAGGAGGTCTGATCCATGTGTACAAATATCTGAGGGGTGGGTGTCAAGTGCCTGGAGCCAATCTCTTTTCAGTGGTCAGCAGCAGTAAGCCAAGGAGCAACAGCTACAAACTGGAAGAGAGAAGGTTTCACCTGAATGTGAGGAGAAACTTCTTTACTGTGAAGGTGCCAGAGCCCTGGAGCAGGCTGCCCAGAGAGGTTGTGGAGTTTCCTCTGGAGCCTTTCCAAACCCTCTTGAATGCTTTCCTGTGTGAACTACAGTTGGGGGAGATTCTGCTTTGGCAGGGACGTTGGACTGGATGATCTCTGGAGGTCCTTTCCACCCTCTAAGATTCTGTGACATCCACAACCTCCTTGAGCAACCTGTTCCAGTGTCTCACCACCCTCACTGTCAAGAATTGCTTCCTAATCACCAGTCTAAGTCTGCCCTCTTTCAGCTTCAATCCTTTCCTCTTATATCACTACAAGCTCTTGCCAAAGTCCCTTCTTGGCTTTCTTGAGGCCTGTTTCAGATGTCAGAAGTTCTCCCCAGAGCTGCCTTTTCTGCAGGCTGAACAGCCCCAACATCTCATCTGATGTTTTCCAGTCATATTATTGTGTGGTTTTGCATCCTTGGAGAACAAGTAACTGTAAAGGGAAGATGAACTGAGATCAATGTGAAGAGTGTTACACTCAGCCTTTCCCTCAAAACCTGCATAGAACTGCTTGAAGAAATGATAGTCCCAAACCTGAGTACACCTTTGGTTTAGGTTTCCAAAGCAACAAAGACCATTCTTTATTTTCATTCCTCTCTCATGGTTTGTGATACCGTTTGTCACTTCTGCTTCTCTCCAATACGGGGCAGCTGCTTTTGGTCAGTTTGTGCCTAACAAAGAATGTGTGGGTTCATTGGGGTCAGTTTGGGAGTGCTTAGCTCTTCTCAGACATTTTCAGAAAGTTTTCCTTTCATGTATGCTCAACAAAAAAAAAGCTGTGTGCAAACTTGTGTCTGAAAATAGGTGTTCCTTACCTCTGTGGAAAGGGAAGATATTAAGAGAAAGAATCATGTAGTCATTGAGGTTGGGAGTGACCTCAAACATCAGCAAATCCAACCTTCTACCCAACACCTCTGTGTCCTGGGGGTATGGAATAACAGAATTAAGCAGGTTGGAAAAGACCTTTGAGATCATCAAGTCCAACCTATCACCTAACACCTTCTGATTCACTAAACCATGACACCAGGTGCCTCATCCAGTTTCCTTTTAAACATCTCCAGGGAGGGTGACTCTACTACCTCCCCAGGCAGCCCCTTCCAATGCCAATCACTCTTCCTGTGAAGAACTTCTTCTTAATATCCAGCCCAAACCTGCCTTGGTGCAGCTTGAGACTGTCCTCTTGTTTTGTCCTTGGTTGCCTAGGAGAAGAGACCAACCCCACCTGGCTACATCCTCCTTTCAGATAGTTGTAGAGAGCAATGAAGTCAGCCCTGAGCCTCCTCTTCTCCAAGTTGCACACCCCCAGCTCCCTCAGCCTCTCCTCACAGGGCTGTGCTCCAGGCCCCTCACCAGCTTTGATGTTCTTCTCTGGACATGTTTCAGCATCTCAACATGTTTTTTAAAATGAGGGACCCACAACTGGACACAGTACTCAAGGTGTGGCCTAACCAATGCCAGTATAGGGGCAGAAGGACTGCCCTGGTCCTGCTGGGTGCACTATTGCTGGTACAGGCTAGGATGCCATAGGCCTTTGTGGCCACCTGGGCACACTGCTGGCTCACGTTCAGTTACTGTCAAACAGTCCAGTACCAGTGTGTTAACAAAAGGAACAAAAAGAGGCAGAAGAGAAAAGAATTAGAGGTAAAATCACAGAATCATAAAATATTTTTTGAGGGGAAAATACCTTTATGATTCTTGAGCCCAACCATCCAGCTTTAGCAAGGCTAGTGCTAAACCATGGCTCCCAGCACCACATCTCTGACTCTTTGAAGCTCTTCCAGGGATGGGGACTCAACCACCTCCTGGGCAGCCTGTGCAAGGGTTTGAGAATCCTTATTGAAACCACTGAGAAGTTTGCCTCAGGCTTTAGTAGCTTCATCCCCTCCACCACAACTTTCTCTTCTAATGGCTTCTTACCTGTACAGTATCCTTTGAACTCTTCAGGATACTTTTTTGCCCTTTTTTGTTTAGTAAAAGAATGCTCACAGTAAACATCTCCTGATGGCAGTTACTGCCCTAAAATGATTTAATTCTCCAGTAAATTGCTTCAGAAAGTCACAGTGCCTGAAGCTTAATAAAAGAGAAAATCCCCACATATTTGGATGATGTTTTGTGTGTGTGAGCCACGAAGCTTTATTTGGAAGACAAACTTACAACATGTGGTGAGTATTCCCTCACTTTGTGTCTATTCTGTGGGGCTGGGATCCCTGTGTCCCAAGACACTCTTTTTCAACCCTAGACTTTCTATTCCAGAAAATGCTGTGAGCAGCTGTATGCTCAGGTTGTAGGGCTTCATAGGTTGACAGCCTGTGATGCCACCCTGGGACTAGGCATTCTACAAGCAGCTAGAATCATGCCTGTTTCCTCATGGAACTAGATTCTTTTGTTGTTGCTGTAGAAGACTTAAGATCATCAAGTACAATCTACAATCTAAGACCACTACGATTGTTAAACTATATCTTGAAGTGCCATTTCCTCAGGTTCCATGAACACCTCCAGCAATAATGATTCCACCACCTCTCTGGGCAGCCTGTTCCAAAGCCTGACGATGCTTGGAGGAAAGAAGTTTTTACTGATACCCACCCTGAAGCTCCCCTGGCACAATTTCAGGCCATTTCCTCTCATTCTATCACCTGATGCTGGGGAGAAGAGTCCAACCCCCATCTCACTCCACCCTCCTTGCAGGGAGCTGTAGAGAGCAAGTAAGGCTTCCCTCAGCCTCCTTTTCTCCAGACTAGACCACCCCAGTTCCCTCAGCTGCTCCTCACCATCCATATTCTCCAGACCCTTCAGCTTCATTGTTTTTCCCCAGTGGGCTCTAGGAGGTATCCCAGCACGCATCAGTGGACACAAGGCCACTGTTTAAGTGCCACAGGTCTGATTCTTGTTTACACTGAAGACCTTTACTAAGTGTAGTCAGGTGAGTGGCCAGGCACTCAGGTAGCTAATGCTTTAGAGTTTCTCACACATGCAAGGGAGGAGCAAGCTTACAAGTTTAGAAAGCACAGCTCATGTAGTCTCTTCCTAGAGGTGTGGCAAGTTTTTAGTGATAGAATAATTAACAAGTGACTTAAGTGTCTCTTAACCCTTTCCCTTTTTGGAGTAGAGAAACTACAAAACCAAATCTGGAATCTCCTGTGGTGCTTCCTTTGTTTATGTAAGATGCTATATATATATATAGATATAAAAAAATCAATATCTAATTTTTCTATTACACTTTAGCACTGCATCTTCCTAGGCCTTCCAGATCATATCTTATTGATTCTACCTTTAATGACTTTGAAATTTGCAGTGATTTGTTTGTGGAGAGCAGTGGGTCTGCTATAGATTTCCCCGTGCTGGTTTTGACGCCGATGGTGTACTTGGTGAATAAATGAAATAAAAATAGCTTTGCCAATAAGCCTAAAAGCAGAGCCACTTCCAATGCTTGCTCTGTAACTACCACCTTCTGCAACTGCTGCCTGCACCAAATTAGTTAGTGGGATTAAAGAATATATTCCTCTTTTATCCCATGTTTGAGTACTTGATCACAGAGGCATAGTTTAATCCAAACATCAATAGCACCTCATCAATTCAGTCAGATGCAGCTGTCAAAGTGGACTTTTGGTTTGTTTAGGGCTTTAAGACTTATCCCTTTTTATTTTAAGGTCATAGAATATTTTCTTTGATTTTTGATGCTGAAATCTTTCTTCTAAACTTGAGAAACATCTGTTGAGGTTTTAATGGGATGACTTTTTTGCCTTCAGATTGGAGTTCGTCTTGCAAATCTTTTGGCTTTTGAACAACAGGATAAAAGTGCAAACCTGTCTTCCTTAACAGTTCTAAGCCCTGCTTGGTCAGCAAGTGATTAAACTAGTTAAAATGGAGCAGCAGGCAGTGCAGTTGGACTTAAGCAGGCTTTCTGTGGACTGTGATTTTGAATTGGTTTTGTTTCACCTTGGCATTAGCAATTTCCCTTTACCCCCCAGCACTTAGCTGAGGATCTGAGTGGCAAATTGATGAGAGCTTTCAAATAATGAGGCAGAGTGATATAAGTGAGCGAGGGCAAAGCAGAAAGGAATTCAGCAGCTGCCTTAAGCCTTTGGAGGGCTATGGGAGAAGGTACTGGTTAATGTGTTTGGAGGTAAGCGGCATCTAAAAATACATGCTCCTAAAAGACTATACAGACAGCTGTCACATCTGCCTTGGAATATATTAGTCATTATCCTCATTAACAGATGCAAAATCATCCCTCTTCTCATAATGTAAGCATTTCGTATCAGGTAATTTGTAGTCATTTTGAATGGGCCTGGATTCTTCAGTTGCCATCTGGTGGTGTTTTGAGGCAGGACTCGACTGAATATTGCAGCATCAGGTCCAGATATCTGCACAGAATGTCAGGGGCTGGAAGGCACCTTGAAAGCTCATCCAGTCCAACCCCCCTGCCAGAGCAGGATCACCTGTACCAGATCAAGCAGGAGCACATCCAGGCTGGTCTTGAGTATCTCCAGAGAGGGAGTCTCTGCAACCTCCCTGGGCAGCCTGTTCAGGAACTTCCTTGTAGCCTCTCTCACTTTATTACCTACTACAGCCCAAGATCACTTTGCCAGAAATCTAGCACGTGAATTCCCTCCCCCACCCCCTGAAGAACAGCATTGTCTTATCAGCTTTTTTTGTAGCTGATACCTGTACATGTCTAAGATGTTTGATGTCACGTCCTTCTGTCGCCTTCACCTTTATCTCAGTGGCAAGGTTACCTAGATGGCAAACACAGGATGAGACTTTCTGGATATGACTCCTCCTTCCCTCCATACCCCCGCCAGCTTATAGAGAAGAACATGTTGTTCTGTAATTACAGACAGCACTGGCACAACGTGTAACCCTCTGAAAAGTACAGCAGAGCTGCCATCCATAAGTACCCAGAGCGAAGTACAGCACAAAAAAGCACCAGAACCTGCCAAGTTCCTTGCCATGTACTCTTCCTTCTGACAAGGTTTCCAATTAGCAGCTTGTAGAGCCCTGGACTGTGGTCCTTTTTTTTCATGTAGCATGCATAACTTAATTCCCCAGAAGAGGCTGGAACTGCAGAGGAAAGGAAAGTACCCATAGCTTTGTAATCATAGAATCAAGTAGGTGGAAGAAACCTCCAAGATCATCCAGTCCAACCTATCACCCAGCCCTATCCATTAAACTAGACCAAAACAGTTTACTGACAGTGTGATTCTGGGAGGAGGAAGGAAAAGGGGGGCACTGGAGAAAGGGAGAAGTGGTTAGAGTGGGTCTTGAAAGAGACAGGATCTCACTGGATCTCTATTTTGTTGAAAAGCAGAGGAGTCTAACACTTCCTCCCTGTGTGCAAGGTTAACCTCGAGCAGTAGTACCTTCAGACACAGATGTGTGTTCCAGGTGGAGCCCTGTGTCTGCTCAAGTGCTCCATACAGCAAAGATGCTAAATACACACTGCTAATGTTTCCCAGCATCTCCATTTGATGCAAACAGAACAATCCTCACCTACTTGGCCTGAAAACACATTGGTGTAAGCCCTTGTAGTACAGTCCTGTCTCCAGGTAGTAACCAGCATCTCATAGCAGAGGAGGCATCAGTATCATGCAGTTTTTCACCTGACGAACACACCCCTTGACTCGTGGTGTGCAAAAGGGGAGCTTCTTTGGGTTTGGGGTTTAGTAATCCATGATGTATCTGTGTGGAGTACATCAGCCTTCTGATAACAGCACAGGTCATGTTAGGGAGGTCCCCAATGGCCAGCAAAATGTGTGGCCAGGCAAAGATGGGGAAGGCTTTCCCAAATTCCTATGCTCAGAAGAACATCATAAAACACATACCAGCCTGAGAGCTCTTCTAAAACTGAGAGAGCATGGCCATGGCCTTCTGTCCTGTTTCCTCACAGTCCAGAGTGGAATCACAAGAGAGTTCCTCTGTGTTACATCAGGATGATCCTGGTCTGTTACTAGCTGGTGTACGTAGAACCATGAAGTTGCTTCACCTAGAAGTCCAACCTTCAAACATACTACATAAGTACAAAGGCTCGTGGAAGGTGCATTTGCTTTCACCTCCCTGTCTCTATTCCTCTACTAGGAGCTCCATTGGGAAGGGATAAGCTGATTTGTGGTGAATGTATACACAGCTGCAGTGGAAGCCTTGAAGCAAAACTGTGGTAAAACAACTACAGCACTGAAAGTGCCAAGAGAGATATGAGCTCTGTGGGCAAGCAGCTACATTTGTGACATGTAGGTGTGGCTGCCACTGTGAAAATTGGCCTAATTCTCAGTGATGAAGCAGCCAAAGCTAAGCCTTCACCCATTGCATTGGCATGAGAACCCTAGAGAGCTTTGCTCGTGCTGAACCGTCTATAGCCCTGCATATATCCTGCTCAAAAAAGTAATAAATGCAGCATTGAGGGGAGGGAGCAGATTCCTGTGGATGGTAGGGCTTGGTGACCTTAAAGGCTTTTTTCCAACCTTGATTCTATGGAAAAGTCAAAGGGCAATGTCTAGAGGATACTCTTGGGGAGATTCAACTGGGCTCCAGAAGGAAATTGTTCTCCATGAGAACAGTTGGACATGGTAATAATCTCCCAAGGGAAGCAGTGGATTCCCCTACACTGGGCAGTTTTAGGACTCAGCTTGACAGGGTACTGGGCCAGCTCATTTCAGCTTTGCTGTTATCTGGAGAAGCTGGACCAGATGGATCCTTGGATCACAGGCTGTTAGGGGTTGGAAGGGACCCAAAGAGATCATTGAGTCCAAACCCCCCTGCCAGAGCAGGACCATAGAATCTAGCTCAGGTCCCACAGGAGCACATCCAGACAGGACTGGAAAGTGTTTAGAGATGGAGACTCCATCAACCTCTCTGGGGAGCTTGTGCCAATGCTTCATGAGCCTTACAGTAATAGAAGCTCTTCCTCATGTTGAGGTGGAGCTTTCTGTGCTGTGATTTATACCCATTACCCCTTGTCCTATCACAGGGCACAGCTGAGCAGTTTGTCCCCTCCCTCTTGATCCCCAGCCCTCAGATATTTATAAACATTAGATCTCCTCTAAGTCTTCTTTTCACCAGACCAAGCAGCCTGAGGTCCCTCAGCCTCTCCTTACAGGGCAGTGCTCCAGCCCCTTCATCATCTTCATAGCCCACCCTTGGACTCTCTCCAGTATCTACTGTCCCTCCTGAACTGAGCAACACTAAATGCAACATTCCAGGTGAGGTCTCGGCAGGGCAGTAGAGAGGGGAGGAGAACCTCTGTTGATCTGATGGCCACACTCATCTTAATGCCCCCTAGGATGCCATTGGCCTTTTGGCCACCAGGGCACATTGCTGTCCCATGCAGAATTTGTTGGCCACCAGCACTCCCAGGTCCTTCTCCATAGGGCTGCTTTCCAGCAGATGACCTCCCAACCTATACTGGTGCAGGAACAATCAACCCGGGAAGGGGTCCCTTCTAACCTCACGTTCTGTGATTGTGTGACTCATTTTAAGGATCCAACCACAGTCAGTTTTCTTGCACCTTGTCTAAATTGCTGGAGAGGGAGAATGGACCCTCCATAAGGATCTGTCTACAGCTGCCTGAAATGAGATTGTGTAGATGCTGCTGCTGGTCTCTTCTGACAGGTAAATAGTGATAGGACAGGAGGGAATGGCCTCAAACTGCAGCTGGAGAGGTTTAGACTGGACATTAGGAACTACTTTTCCCAGCAAGAGTGTTCAGGCCTTGAAATGTGCTGCCCCAGGAGGTGGTGGAATCTCCAGCCCTGGATGTGTTTGAAGGTCATTTGGACATGCTGCTTGAGAATGTGGTTTAAAGGTGAACTTCGCAGAGTAGGGAAAATGATCAGACTTGGTGATCCTGAGGGGCTTTTTCAACTGGAATGTTTCTGTGATCTATAAGCATTTCCCCTCATCTCCTGCCTGAAGCTGGGCTCTGGAGGAGAACACTTCACAGGGGTAGCTCAGGGAGGTGCTGAGCATGTTCTCTGGGGTGTGGAAAGGTGCGCTCAGCACTCTGGGCTCTGCGTCCTGGGGAGCATGGCCGCTGCTCTGACTGGAGGGGGAGATTTGGAGGGGTGCTGCTACAGGGAGCAGTACGGCTGGGTGCTAAGTTTGTCAGCACTTTCCTCCTAATCCTCTGGTAAAAGGACGAGATGTTGTGAATTTCATACATAAAAGGGAAAGTATCACATTTTCCCTGAATTCTTCAGGAAATTGCTTTCATATACAACCCCAGAATCTGGCTGCCTTACAGAGACGGAGTGTCATTTGCATGCCATTTCCAGGCAGTAAAAGCCGACCACTGACTGCCTACTCTACATTAGCAATCTTCAGGGATCCTCTGAGGGTCACCCCTGAGGTCAGGTTTGTTTAGTCTGTTCCATAACGGTGTAAAGTGGACTTGAATGTATGCACTGCTCAAATAATACACAGCCTGATTGATGCTTGGGCATCAGTTAAGTGTTGTATATACGTTGCAGTGTTTAATGTTGAAAGCAGCCTGCATTTGCTAACAAATTGTTGGTACAAACAACCTGATGTGGCTTTGAAAAGTGAGTTAAAACATGGAATGAAATGTACCCTCGAAATTATAAGAAGAGAACCTTTTTTTATTTTATTTTTTTTTTAAATGGGGGGTGGTGGAAATCCCCTCTGAGCCCTCCCTGTGTGTGGAATTCTTCCTGGTGTTTACTTTTAATTCACTCACTGATTGCCTGGCAGTTCAAAAGCCAGGTTCCTTACATTGCATTATTCAGAGATGGCTTAATTAAAAATAAATCATGTCTCCTGCCTGCTGCTTAAGCAGCACTGTGCTGATTGGTTTCATAGAGGCCTGGATGATACTGCAGCCCTTTACAGATCTTTCAAAAGGAATAATAAAAGTAAAGGAGGGGAGAAAAACCAACGTGAAGTCTTTTTCATCCTTAATGTCATGATTTAGAAGGCAGGAATTATTACTCAGCACAGGGTTAGGAGAATAAAGGGAGAGTAGAGACAAGCTGATATATGAGTGACTTTGTTCTTTCTTCATTTTTAAAGTACTGTAAAAGTAAAATCTGCTCCTAAGGCTACCCTTACCATATTTTTCTAGTGCTTCCCTATCAGTAGGGCTTCCATGATGAAAATATAAATAAATGACATAAAATTATACTGCTTGGGACAAACCTGGGTGAGGCAAAATGTTTTTATTGCCATTTTTATGGAGAGGCCATAAAGTTATAGCCAATTAGTGATAATAGTTTTCTCCTTTTTTAATTGTGTCATGCACATGGAGTCAGAGGTATTCCCCCTCTTCCATCCTGTGATCATTGCTGGATCAATATGCCTGTGATGCAATTTTTCATTTCACCCTTGCATTAATAAGCTTAATTATTTTGAGGAATTGTTGCCAGAGAAGAAATACAAAAGCCTGGCTCTTCAGAAAGCTGAGGGCTGCCCCCATTCATGTTTATCAAGATGTAAAGGGTGAGCACCAGGAGGATGCAGCCAGGCTCTGCTCAGTGATGCCCAGGACAAGAGCACCTACAGGATGGCCAAGGGATCGTGCCCAGCCAGCACGGGTTTAGGAAGGGCAGGTCCTGCCTGACCAACCTGTTTGCCTTTTACAGTCAGGTTCCCTGCCTGATGAATGTGGGGAAGGCTGTGGATATAGTCTACCTGGACTTCAGCAAGGCCTTTGACACCATCTGCCACAACAAGCTCCTGGCCAAGCTGGCAGCTCATGGCTTGGACAGAGTCACTCTGATATGGGTCAAGAACTGGCTGGAGGGCTGGGCCCAGAGAGTGGTGGTGAATGGTGCCACATCCAGCTGGCAGCTGTCACTAGTGGTGTTCCCCAAGGATCAGTGCTGGGCCTGGTCCTGTTCAATATCTTTATTGATGATCTAAAGGAGGGGATTGAGTCCAGTATCACCAAGTTTGCAGATGACACCAAGTTGGATGTAGGTGTCAATCTATTAGAGGCAGGAGAGCCTTGCAGAGGGACCTTGACAGGCTGGACGGGTGGACAGAGGCCAATGGGATGACATTTAACAAGGCCAAGTGCAGGGTTCTACATTTCAGCCACAATAACCCCAAGCAGCACTACAGGCTGGGGACAGAGTGGCTGAAGAGCAGCCAGGAAGAAAGGGACCTGGGGGTGCTGGTAGATAGTAGCTGAAGATCAGCCAGCAGTGTGCCCAGGTAAGCAGGAGAGCCAATGGCATCCTGGCCTGTATCAGGAACTGTGTGGCCAGCAGGACAAGGGAGGTTATTCTGCCTCTGTACTCAGCACTGGTCAGGTCACATCTTGAGTGCTGTGTCCAGTTCTGGGCTCCTCAGTTCAAGAGAGATGTTGAGATACTGGAACGTGTCCAGAGGAGGGTGACAAAGCTGGTGAGGGGCCTGGAGCACAGCCCTGTGAGGAGAGGCTGAGGGAGCTGGGGGTGTGCAGCCTGCAGAAGAGGAGGCTCAGGGCAGACCTCATTGCTGTCTACAACTACCTGAAGAGAGGCTGTAGCCAGGTGGGGTTGGTCTCTTCTCCCAGGTAACCAGCAACAGAATGAAGGGACACAGTCTCAAGTTGTGCTGGGGGAAGTCTAGGCTGGATGTTATGAGGAAGTTGTTGCCAGAGAGAGTGATTGGCATTGGAATGGGCTGCCCAGGGAGGTGGTGGAGTTGCCATCCCTGGAGGTGTTCAAGAAAAGCCTGGATGAGGCACTTAGTGCCATGGTCTGGTTGATTGGACAAGGCTGGGTGATCTTGGATGTCTCTTCCAACCTGCTTGGTTCTGTGTTTCTAAGAGGCACTGGTGGAAGTTGAGGCATAGGAAGTTCCATGGAACACGAGGAGGGATTTCTTCCCTGTGAGGGTGACAGAACCCTGGAACAGGCTGCCCAGGGAGGTTGTGGAGCCTCCTTCTCTGGAGATAGTCAGAACCCTCTGTGGGAGTTTGAGGGGGTCCCAGGCTCCCTTAGGAAAACTAGAGACCAAGATGGACCAGGTATTACAGCTTATAAGGCAGTGCCTCACTTCTCTCTGGGCAGAGCACATATCCCTACTTATCTCATGGTCTGTGTGGGGGAGCAGGCAGGGAATTTTGAGCTGCCTCATGCGGCCTGCTGAGGCCGTGTAGGCCTAAGCTGGGGAGGGCAGTACCAGCCTACTCTCAGGCCTGCTGAGGGTGGAGGATTTTAGCTGGTTTTAGTCTGATGGACTTGGCTTAGCTTGTGAATGCGTTCATTCTGCCTGATAGCTTTTTGCATATATGCACTGGTAAAAAGAATCTCCCTTTAAACTTCCAATTGGTGTGCACTATCTTCATTCTGAACTCTTCAAAAGGAGTAAGAGTCTCTTCTGTCCTCTAGTCCTGGGTATCTCATGGCCTCAAGCTGCTACACCCACCTGGATGCGTTCCTGTGTGATCTGCTATAGGTGATCCTGCTTTGTCAGGGCTGTTGGACTAGATGAGCTTTTGAGGTCCCTTCTAGCCCCTGACATTCTGTGATTTTGTGGAAATGGAGTTCTGGGTTAAACCTGAGGTGGGACAACAATGGAAAAGAGAAGAAAGCAGAGAATGTTTTGCTTTCCATTCCAGTAGCTCACAAGGACTCTGAACTTCTCTACTTACTGTGATGCAGAAGCTGACAGATACCTGTGGATGGGGTTTTTTCAGCTCACTAAGGCAGAGTCAGCATCCACCAACACATCTGTCTCTCTTTGGTTTGGGGTTTTTTTTTTTTGATCACTGGTAGCACAAAATGATCTGAGTCATTGTCTAGCAGAGCTGATAAGCTATGTCATAGTCCAGCAGAACTGTCTGTTGTGCTTTAGAGGGTGCTGTTTCCAGAGAATCACAGAAACATCCAGGTTGGAAAAGACTGTCAGGATCCCAAGTCTGCCCTACTCTACAAGATTCATCTTAAACCATATCCCTAAGTACTGCATCCAAATGACTCTCAAACACATTCAGGCTCAACCACCTCCTTGAGCAGCCAATTCCAGTGCTCATTCCATTTGCAGGTGCACCAGAAGTGATGCTTCCTTTCCTGTGCTCAGTATGACTGGCACAGCCAGCTGAGTATCTTCCTTCATCTTGCAGAATACAGCCCCATGCTCTGCTGTCAACCAAATACTCCTGGCCAGTTCTCTCAGGGAATCAAACCTGCCTTGTTGTAAAGGTTTGTGCCTCTGACCCAGGCTCATTGTGCTGTTGATGGAGAAGAAAATTCTTCCTGTGATAGATGCTCTCTGGTGTGAATTTTCTCAGCCATGAGGCCTCACCTGGAATACTTCAGTTCTGGGTTTCCCAGTTCAAGAAGGACAAGAAACCTCTGCAGAGAGCATCCAGCAGAGGCACTAAAATGCTGAGGAGACTGGAACCTTACAAGGAAGGGCTACCTGGGGCTCTTGAGCCTAGAGGAGAGGAGCCTGAGAAGGGATCTCATTAATGCTGCTCAATATCTAAAGGACGAGTGTCAAGTCAGACTCTTTTCAGTGGTGTCTGGTGACACAATACAAAGCAATGGACACAAAACAGAGCACAGGAGGTTCAAGGAACAAATTCTTCTCTGGAGCAGGCTGCCCAGAGAGTTTGTGGAGTGTCTGTCCTTGGGGGTATTCCAAACCCACCTGGATATGTTCCTACATGATTTACTTTGGGTGATCCTACTCTAAAAGGGAAGTTGAACTAGATCTTCACAGGTCCCTTCTGACCCCTTCCTTTCTGTGATTCTATGTGTGGAACTGCTTTCTGTGAGAGCAGTTCAGGTGCCTCTGGGCTGTGCATTGCCCCATGTTCTCTGGAGAAGGTTCTAGTTGATCAGAAGGTGAGCAGAATTATGGTCTGGGCCTGTCTGGGAGAATCTGAGCACGACAGTTTTCGTGTCCCCCTATGCTCCCCTTTATTGCCCTCTCCACAGCATTAGAATCATAGAATGGTAGGGGTTGAAAGGCACCTCCGGAGGTTGAGTCCAACCCCTCTGCCACAGCAGGATCACTTGGGGCAGGTCACACAGGAATATGTCCAGGTGGGTTTTGAATGCCTCCAGAGGAGGAGGCACCACAGGCTCTCTGGGTGCCTTCACAGTAAAGGTTTTCTTCATGTTGAGGTGGAACTACCAGTGTTCCAGTTTGTATCCATTGCCCCTTGTCCTATGGCAAGATGACACTGAAGAGGGCCTGACCCCTTCTTGACACCCACCCTTCAGACATTCATAGGATCCTCTCACTCTTCTCTTTTCCAGACTGAATAGCTCCAAGTCTCTCAGCCTTTCCTCATAAGACCCTTCCAGACCTTTCATCATCCTTGTAACCCTCTGTTGGACTCTCTTCGGTAGATCTCTGTCCTTTTGAACTGGGGAGCCAGATGGGGTCTCACTAGGTCAGAGTAGAGGGCGAGGAGGAGCTGCCTTGACCTGCTGGCCACACTTCTTTCTTGATGCATCCCAGGATACAATCAGCCTTCTTGTCCACAAGCACACGTTGCTGTCCCATAGGTAACTTAGTTTTCTGTCACCCCAGTAGGGAGAGCTTCCTTGCATCAACCATAGCTAGGTTAAGCTCAGGCTCTGCTTGGGATTTTTAAAGTAATTTTTTTTAACCTTTCTGTTTGATGATGACCTTCTGTAGCTTTTATTCCCCCTAGGATGTGGTTCAGGAGAAGGATGAATTTGCCTCTGAGCTGGCATGTTCTGACTTTTCAGTAACTTTCAGAGATGACACAGGGAGTCCCTTGCCAAATCGCAATCATGCAGAAAATGCAAAATGGAGATCACCATGTAGATGATTTTATAATGTGGTCAGATGAGAGCAGCTGGCATAGAAGCCAGAAACTAAGCAGTCAGTGCAACAAACTCTAGATTGTTGCAATTTGATTCAGGCAAGGGAATTGTGTTATTTTTTTGGCCGTGGCCTTGATGCTCTGCTTGGAAATGTATGATGCTATTGTACCAAGCAAATCATAGCAAAAGGCTGCTTGTGTTTATGTTGGCTAAAGGTTTAACCAAGTGTACATGGCAAGCTTAATTTATTGCTGCTTTAACTTCGTTTAGTCACTGAAGGGCTTTATTTATGCTGGTAAATTCAATTAGTGGCTAACAGTGACAACACAGCCAAAGAAATGGCAAGAGTCATTATCACTAAATCACTTTGTTGCTGAGTTCCCTTAATTAAGCAGGGGTGGGGGGAAATTGAATCCCTGGACATTCAATAGAGAATAGGGTGGTAAAAGAGTGATTAATTGAGATATCAGTTGCTTTCCTTTAGAAAACTAGACTCCTGTAACCCACTACTGCAAAATAAGTGAAAGTAAAACTCAGGCAGCGTCTGAACTGCAGAATTAATTGGAGGCATATTAAAAAAGTTTTATGGATTCTCTATAAAGTAAAATAAATAGCAGGAAAGTGAGACCCTTTATGCAAACATTTTTCATTACAGTATGTGTCAGTCCCTTAGTGAGAGCTCATTAACTTTTTAAAAATTACCTTTAATGGGCTACTCATTATCATCACCATCAAATGCTTCACTTGTCCGACATTCTAGCGTTTAGAAGAGATTAAAGGCAAAATTACCCTCTGGATACAGGGCATATTCAGCTACACAGGCCGGGGAGGGGGGGGATAATTCTATAAAGTCATGGCTTATAAACAGTGAAAATTAGGAACATTGAAAGCAGCCTGTTCTTAAAAGCTTGGGCGCTGTGGTTTTGAGCAGTTAAAAGATGAGAAGTCTTTAACTTTTCTAGTTTTGAAGTCCATTATTGGCAAGATATCTGGTTATATGCAGTTGTGAAACAGCCACTCTGAAACCTGGTCTCTAAGGCTATTGTTTAGGAGACTTGAACAAGTTACTGCTTCCTTTGAAGTAAAATTTTGAAGGTAATGAGGTCTCCTCTGCAAAGCTTTACGTGAAAGTTGCTTCAAGAGGGAACTCTTTCATTCTTACCCTGTGGGATACAGAAACCACTCTGAGCAGGAGCAAAACCAGCACTGGGTATTATCATATTTATCTTTTTTAATACAAACATTTTGGGCTTGTTTAAACTGGTTGAAGCTTCTCAGCTTCAATGGAAGTACACTTACTTACACTATCAGAGAAGTTGGCAGCCACTCTGTTTTTTTTTCCTGAGGATGGAGATTGGGAAGAGTGGAAACTCAGATGTTAAGAGTTTGGGCATGTTTGGATTTATTGGTGACCGCAATGCTCAGATGTGCTGCTGTGATGAATGGCAAAGGTCACCAAGGTTGCAGTAGCAAGGTAACTCCCAAAGCATGGCTGTCATGGTAATCTGCTCCTCCGAGGAGGAAAGCAATGTGGATAGAAGGTTGGGCTTGATCTTAAAAGCCTTCTCACAACCTTAATGGTTCTATGTAACAAGGATTCAGATGGATGAACTCTGATGGTGCTAGCTGATTTGTGCCAGCTACGGGTTTGGACTTTCCTTACTCTGGGTGATCTGAATAGATCAGCAGTTTGCTTGCATCACCAATATTCAAAGGTGCCCTTGGATTGTGGTGCCCAGGAGGCTGAAGACATGACACCACCCTTAAGTAGATGAGGCTCTTTGGTTTAAGCATGCTATAGCGCCTTGCTAACTCTGCCTGATTGTGGTGAGATGTCCTAGGAGTGCTACTTCTGCCAGTAAAAAGATCCTGGAACTGTTAAAATGCTTCACCTCTGCACCTTTTCACCTGTTTCTTCCAAGAACTTTGAGTTTATTTTTCAAGGCTATTGAGCTGCAAGTTATGGTGCTGTATTATCAGGTTCTTGGCTTTAACTGGAATAAATTCTCTCTGGTGAGCTGGGGTTTGGTTAGAGTTCTGTCTCAACAGTCCTTACTTTAAAGATGTTCTGAAATTGTCTAACCTACTCACAATGCTCTTTTTTATATTTTCAGATGAGAAGATTCTCCAGAGGCTTCTTTTCTGGCAGTGTATGTCTGGTGCAGGAGATATCTGAAGATGGTTGAGAAGCTGCAAACATCCTGATTCTGTGATGCAAAATAAAAGAAGTTTTAGGACATTTCACAAGATGGAGCGGGAATGTTCCCCAGATATCCCTGAGATTGTGCCTGGTAAGTTTTAATAATCTGAAACTATATGAAGTTTGCTCCAAAGAATAAGATGCATGCCCTTCTTCTTTCTCATACTTAAACCTTTGAGTTGTAGCATTGCATACACATCAGGAGATCCTCATGGCATCCAGATGCTCTGAAGAAGAGCACAATCAAACCAAAGCTTTGTGACTGAAATGGTGCTTTCATCTCTAGAGAGAAAAGCCCAAGGATGACCTAGACTTTCTTGGTGTGTATTGGCTCTGTATTGGCTACCCAAGCTGAGGCAAATACATTTCTTCAAATGAAAGAAACCAAACCAACAAACCCATTCCTGTTTGCTTGGTATGCAAGTCTGCCAAGTGAGTATCCTGCCATGAGCATCAGAATACCTCTTTCTGGTCCTGAACAATATAGGACTCTGCTCTTGTGAAGTCTTGGGAGGGCAAAATACATTTCTACATAGTTCTCTTTCTTTGCAGATGGAAACGGAAATATCCATTTCACATGGAAACACTTTTGTTACCTTTGAACCAAATCAGTGTTCTGTCTCTAGTCTGATTTTATTCCTAAGCAGCTGTAGTGTCTGGATACAGCTCTTTTATGAGCTAGATTTAGAGTGAGGTGATATCTCCTCCTGAGTTGACACAGTGCCTCATGGGAACAGTAAAACTGTGTCTTGTGGTTGGACTCGATTTTAAAGGTCTTTTCCAACAGAAGTGATTCAGTTTTTCTCTCAGGTGAGGTTGCTGCATGTTGACTAGGAAAGGGTGAACTTCCTTAGTCCATTTGGCAGTTTGCACCTGGAAGAGCTATAGGGATGAGGTACCCGCTCTGTGGTCCTGTCATGGTATCAGTGATCCTGAGAGCAGCTCTGGCTTGCTTGAATGCTGGCAGAGGAGAGCCATGGCAGCTGGGCACTGGCCTTTCTGTGGGACTGATGCAGATCATGTTATTCCTGGGCACAATTTGGACTCCTGAGTTGAGCTGCTTTGAAAGTTGATTCAAGTAGATATACCTGGGCTGCAATAACTTTAGTGCACAAATACACAGGAAACAGCTAAAGCTGTCTTATTGTTACCAGAGGTTTGACTGACAAAGGTTTGATGATAGCTTCCAATTTCTCTCGCTTCTCTTTTGAGGTACCAGTGGTGCAGCTACTGTTTGCTGTTACCCTCTGTTCTATATACAAGTGCTAATAAAATCAAGTGCAGCAAACAGAGCCCTGGAGGGTTCTGCAGCCATCATTTGCTACAAGCCCACTGTTTGGTGATACGCAGGCCAGCTGTGTGTCTTTGGAGCAGCAGAGAAACATAGAATTTTTATCATGCTGGTGCATTCTCTTGCTGCTACATCTTTGCTGCATTTGGAAATGAAGACAGTGTAATTACCTAATGATTATCTTGTCAGCTTGTAGCAGAATGCAAAATTCAGATTGAGGCAGGGCACGAGAGTACATTTAAACACCGGGCTCTTGTGATATGGCATTTTCCATGCTTAACTTGGCTCTGTAGTCATAGAATCACAGAATGGTAGGGGCTGGAATGAGCCTCTGAGGATCGTCTAGGCCAACTTGCCTGCTAGAGCAGCATCACCCAGAGTAAATCACACAGGAACATGCCTGAGCAGACTTGGAATGCCTCTTGAGGAGACACCACAACTTCTCTGGGCAGCCTGTCCCAGTGCTCTACCACCTTCATGTTTACATGGGGAAGAGAAGACTCTGGGGAGACCCAGCAGTGGCCTTCCAGTAGCTAAAGGGAGCCTACAAAAAGGGTGGGGAGAGATTGTTTCCAAAGGCCTGCAGTGAAAGGATGAGGGCTATTGGTTTCTTAGTAGAGAAGGAGATTTAGATTAGATGTTAGGAACAAGTTCGGCGCTAGGAGGTTGGTGAAGAGCACTGTAATAGGTTGCCTGGGGAGGTAGCTTGAGCCCCCATCTCTAGAGATATTGAAGGTGAGGCTCAACAGGGCTCTGAGCAATCTGATCTAGTGGAGGATGTCCCTGCTGATTGCAGAGATTGAACTTTTAGAGATTCCTTCCAACCCAAACCATTCTATGATTCTGTAAGGGTGGCAAATACAGTTTCCACAGACTGGGAAAAAAATTGCACAGTTGTGTGGTGAACAGAAATGCCAGTGTCCTTCATGCAATCCATGCCAGGGCTAGAGTTCAGAACGGATGAAGGGAGCCCAATGAAAAGCAGAGAGCAGCAGCACACAACTACACCTTCCCACACTGCCCATTGCCTCACCAAAGGGGTTCAGAAGGTTACCATCACTGTGGGAGGTACTGGTAAACTGATGAGTCAGAGACCTGCAGAGCTTTGTCCATACCTAAAATGGATGGTGGGAAGTGTTCCCTTGCTGCAACACAGGTGTTTCCTAGCCTGGGGAGCAAAATGGTGCATGAAATGGATCAGCTATTCAGGACCTAGTGTCACATCTTGAATAACATTAACTGAGCCTTCTCTTTCCCCCTGCATCTACAGTTCAGTTCCTTAACGTGCAGCTCATCTCTGAAGGGCTTTCTTTGTTCTCCTCTGTCTCTCCTCTTTCGGAGAATAATCCCTACATGTAGGGTGGCAGCAAGGTGAATTTTCAAGTCTTTTTTGACACTTTCCTAGGTCAACCATCCTACTGGCCTTCCACCCTACTGGCCTTCTAGCTTTATCTTCATGGCTAACATTACACCTGTCTTCTTCTGGCATGCTCCCTTAGCATGATATGTGTGGGTCATTGCTAGATCAGTAGGACTTCCCACCAGCTCAGAGCAAGAGCGAGTTAGTAACTATGAACATCTGTGGGAGCTTTCAGGCAGTGAACTGCTTGAAGGCCACAGCCTCTCAGAGATGTCCCTTCTCTGGTGGTGTGTGTGCATGGACTACAGTGCCTTAGGGACATCTCTTAGGCATGAAATGTCTCTTTACATGAATAAGTCTCCCCCTGTACATCCTTACTTTCATCTCTCCCTCCATTCATCTCCCCTACCACCTCCCCATGAGTCTCTTTCCCTTTATGCCAGCTGTTGTTTCTTAGACATCTCTGTGATGGGACACATCACAGAGAGCTTCAGAGCCACCTGCACAGGGCAGACCATGGCCATCTCCCACAGTGGCCCCTCGATGCTGAAGCTTGAATATTCATGCATGAGTCACTGCATGCTCATCTCGAGTCTCCTGTGAAGTCATGCATGAAATGGTCAGGTTCTTCTGCATGACCATGTGTGTCCTGGTTGTGCAGTCATGTCTGAGCTGATGGGGCATCTACAGCCCATTGGATACCCATGTGTGAGCTAACTGGGTGCTCAAGAATGAATTAATTGTGTCCTCTTGCAGGGGCTAATTGGAAAATCAAGTGTAAGTTCTCAGGACACTCATGCATGAACTGGGCACTCATGCACAGACTACTTGGGCTGTCTGACATAAATGAATTAGGCACTTAGGTGTGAGCTAATTGTGCACCCACATTTGAATTCATTGGACACTCAAGAATGAACTGATTGGGCCCTCATGCATGAACTGATGAGCCATTGGGTGTGAATTATTTGTATGCTCATGCATAGACTGATTGGGCACTCATGCACAAACTTATTGGGTGCTCATGCATGAGCTTACTGAACATCCAAATGTGAATGAGGTGGTCATCCCCAGGCACTTCATTGGACACTCATGCATGGCTGCAGAAAGCCCTGCACCTTATGCCTGGAGAGTCATAGGAAATCAGGCTGGTAGAATGTTAACCCTACAGTCTGATCCATAGGGATTGGAGGGTTAGAGTTTGCAGAAAGTGCATGTAGTCAAGATTGGGTAAGACTGACTTCAGTGATCTAGTCACAGAATGGTAGGAGTTGAAAGGGACCTCTAGGGGTCTAGTGCAACCCATCTTGGTAGAGCAGGATCACCTGGAGTAAATTGCACAGGAACAAGTCCACATGGATGTGGAGACTCCACAAGCTCTCTGGGCAGTCTACTCCAGTGCTCTGCCACCTTCACAGTGAAGTGTTTTTTTTTTCCTTACATTTGTGTGGCACCTGCTGTGTTCCAGCTTTTGTCCCTTTCCCGCTGTCACTGGGCACCACTTAGAAGAGTCTGGCTCCATCCTCCTAACACTCAACCTTTAATGACATTGGCATTAATGACATCTGCTTTCAGTCTTCTCCAGACTGAGCAGCCCCAGGTCTCTCAGCCTTTCCTTTTAAGGCAGATGTTCCAGTTCCATCAGCACCCTTAGTGGCTCTCTGCTGGACTCTCTCCTTGTCCTTCTTGAGCTGGGGAGCCCCAGAACTGTATGCAGCATTCTGGATGAGGCCATACCAGGGCAGTTGTTTAGTTTCTCTCAACCTAGTCCCACAGGTCAAGGAGTGATGCTTGGAATAGATACAAGTTCAGACCATGATGATGATAACAACCTCTTTAATCTGGCTGCCTAGGGGCAGTAATAGAACTTTACTGGGTGCCATATACACTTTGTGATATTAAACCCATACAATCTGGTGCACATATTACTATGATGTTAATCCCTACTCTCTGTTCTGAGTTGAATCATGAAGTTTATAATTTCTGGATATTAGGAGGGTGAGGATGTTGAAAGTAGAGTTTGAAATGTGCTTCTAGGGAAACAGCTCTTAAATATGTGTTTTGGAGAAGCAGGGTGTGAAAGGTATTGAGATTAAATTGCAGGGTTTGCCACACCTGTGCATGGGCTCCTAATGAGCTGATGCATGAGTGCCAGTTCAGTCCATGCATGGAATGGGTGCCAGATTAGCTCATGCATGGGTGCTCAATTAGTGCAAACTGAAGTGCTCAAACAGTTCCCACATGAGGGCCCAATTAATTCCTGTTTGAGAGCCTAATTAGTTCTGGATGAGCACCCAATTTACTCATACGTGAATGCTCAATTAGAACATGCATGAGCACCCAGGAGTGCTCAAGTTCACACCTGTGCCACACTGAGCACAGGCAGCAGAGCCTGGTGTAGGAGGTGACGTGAACTGCTCTGTGCAGGTGACAGCTGGCTCTCAAGTTGATGTGCTTTCCGAGAATATCAGGCCCTCAAGGACCTTGTAGTGTCCCAGTGCAAGCAGCCTGAGGAAATGCAGGTAGAGACATTAGATGATAGAGAAGATATTCATGGATGTGGGTGCTCCATACCCAAAGGGCTTTTTGCCTTGTAGTGCTGCACTAGTCCAAGTTTATACAACATGGTGCACATCCCTACTGCCTGGTCCAGAGAGGGAAGAGTGGAGGTTGTGATTGGTGTGCATGAAGATTGTGATCATGGTGAAAGAAGAATTTATGGATTGACGCTGAAACAGTTCCTGTGTGGCTGTTTCCACAGAGGTAAAGGCTGGAACTCGGGCATAGACTGTAGGGTTTGCTTGCTGCATTCACATGTGAGTGCCCAATGTGTTCATGCATGAGTGTCCCATGAGTTGAGGCTTGAATGCCCAATCTGTTCACCCTGAGAACACAATTAGTTGATACTTGCCTGCCCAGTTACTTCTTGCATGGGTGCCCCATGGACTTGTGCATGAGAACGCAATGGCTTCACGCTGGCGTGCCTGATGAATTTACTCACCAGTGTGCAGCTCAGCTATACATAAGCTCAGAAAAGTGCCACTGTTAGGACCCCCCAAACTGTAGAGAGATGCAGCTTAAAGATGAACCCCTCTGGGCAAATCAATCCAAGGTGAAAAACGGTTCTTTGGTTCAGATGGAAAAGCAATGGAAACCGGTTCTCAATCTACACTTTCCTATCATTAGCACAATTTCAACTTGGGTCCTCCTTCAAGGTCCAAGAAAAGCCATGTGTGCAATGCTGGCTTTCTCTACTCAGAGTTCTACCTAATCCAGTCTTTCTGTTGCCATATGGGGATGTCCTGGATTTTCGGAGACAGAATTCCAGGCCACCCATGGGCTGCAGGTCACCAACAGTCCCGAGTCAACCAGCATGGCTGACCTGAGTTTGTTAGAAGTGTATCTCAGACCATGAGCATCACAGTCAGCGTGAAGTCTACAACTACTTGAAAGGAGGCTGTAGTCAGGTGGGGTTGGTCTCTTCTCGCAGGCAACCAGCAACAGAACAAGGGGACACAGTCTCAAGTTGTGCCAGGGGAGGTATAGGCTGGATGTTAGGAGGAAGTTCTTGCCAGAGAGAGTGATTGGCATTGGAATGGGCTGCCCAGGGAGGTAGTGGAGTTGCCATCCCTGGAAGTGTTCAAGAAAAGACTGGATGAGGCACTTAATGCCATAGTCTAGAAGATTGGGTTGGACTGGGTGATCTTGGAGGTCTCTTCCAACCTGGTTGTTTCTATGATTCTAAGTTTGCTGATGAGAACAGAGCTTGTGCTAGAGCTTTGTGCTTGAACCTGCTTCTCTTTCTTTCTTCCCCCCCCTCCACCCCTTCTCACCTTGTGCCTCTTCATTCTCCTGTTCTCAAGGACTGCTTTCCTGTATATTGAGACTGCTGCACCTTTGCTGGACTCATAATGGTGTTGGTATCAATTTGGCCATCTCATCGAATTAATTTTCATTTCAACCTATGGATTTTCTCTCCTTTTTCCTGATCCCCCGTCTCTACTGGGGAGGGGTCACCAAGTGATTGAGCAACTGCTGTAGTTTAGCCCCAGATATGGGCAAAACATAGACAGTTTGCTTGGTGCCCAAGGTTTATTTGGGATCTAATCTCAATAGCTTACCTGGGAACTTACAGAGCTTTAATTTGAGAGCTTCAGAAGGTGGAGGTTTTAGTTACTCCTAACTGTCATCTGCAAAGTGCACTCAGTCTCCTCGTTTGGACTGACAGAGATCAATATGGCCATAATGTAGCTTGTCACTCCAAAAGCTGCCAGTCTGAGAGGCAACCAAGTAGCTCTCTCTGTAGCTTGACTGGAAAATGAACAGGATACCATAAGCTTGTCCATCTGCCACTTTTGATTGCATAATACCTGACCTGATGCATGCAGAGTTGTATATTTGGACTGCATAATTCAGTGACTTTGTTACAGATTTTGAGCCATTCTTATTTCAAGTGAAAACCACTCTCTGTTCCATCTGTGGTACTTTCTTTAGCCCAACAATACCCCTGATGTGGCTTGCCTGTCACTGGTTGTGACATTTGGATTGTATGGCTTGGGTGAGCACAGATCTGTTGGAGAGAGCATTGCTGTACAGAAGGGCCCACAGGGTGGTGGTCAGTGGAGTTAAATCCATCTGGTAGCCAGTCACCAGTGGTGTTTCTCAGGGCTCAGTGTTGGGACAATTTCTCTTTAAAATCTTTATTGATTACCTGAATGAAGACACAGAGTGTGTCAGCAGTGAGTTCACAGGTGACACCGAGTTAGGTAGCAGTGTTAATCGTCATGAGGGTAGGGAGGCTCTACAGAGGGACTTGGATAGATTGGATCCATGGCCAATGTTAAGGAGATGAGCTTCAACAAGGACAAATGCCATGTCCTGCACTTAAGCCACAACAACATCAAGTAATGCTAAAGGCCAGGGGCAATGTGGCTGGAAACTGCCAGAAGAAAGGGACCTGGGTAGGGGTTGTAATGAACAAGCAACTCAGTATGAGCCAGCAGTGTGCCCAGGTGGCAAAGAAAGCCAATGGCATTCTGGCTGGGATTAGAAATGCTGTGTCCAGTAGGAGCAGGGAGGTGATTGTCCCCTTGGACTCTGCTCTGGTGAGGCCACACCTCGAGTGTTATGTCCAGTTCTGGGGACCTCATTACAAGAGGGATGTGGAGGTGCTGGATCCAGGGCAGAGGAGGGTAGCAGAGCTGGGAAGGGCCTGGAGAATAAATCTGATGAGGAGTGACTGAAGGAGCTGGGGATGGTTAGTGTGAAACAGAGGAGGCTGAGGGGAGACCTCATGGCTGTCTACTACTACCTGAAAGGAGGCCATGGAGATGTTGCTGCTGGTCTCTTCGCACAGGTAATTAGTGATAGAACAAGAGGGAATGGCCTCAAGCTGTGACTGGGAAGGTTTAGACTGGACATTAGGAGGAATTTTTTTGCAGCAAGAGTGGTCAGGCCTTGGAGTGAGCTACCCAGAAAGGTGGTGGAGTCACCAACCCTGGATGTGTTTAAAAGTCATTTGGATGTGGTGCTTGGGTCTATGGTTTAAGGTGCACTTTGTAAAGCAGGGTTATCAGTTGGACTTGGTGATCCTGAGGGTGTCTTCCAACTGGAATGATTCTGTATCAATTTTGGGGATGCTTTTTGCAACCACACAAACTGATTTTGGTATTTTTTTTTGTTTGTTTTGTTTTTTTTATCACAGTAGGCTAAGGGGCTGAAGGGAAAGGCAAAATATCAGACATGCTTGGGCATCTCCTGGTGTGGTTTATTGTTCTGGTTTCTCCACCTCAAAATGAAAGAATGAGAAGCTAGGGCTGTTTGGACTTGACGATATGGAGAGCAGATCTCTCTTGGGGCTTAAGCTTGAACAATTTCTTACTCTCTGGGTGGTGTCCTTGATTTAGTGCATACTTAGCAGGTGTGACCTGACAGGAATAAGGCAACCTAAAATAGGAGTAGAGAGGAGTCAGTCTCTGTGAAAGCAGGTACAAAACAGGTTATTGCACACAGAGCAATGCAGAGGCATTTGCAGGCTCTGCAGCTCTTTTGGAAAGCGTCTCTCAGATATAGCTTCTATTTCAGTTTAAGCTGGAGGCAAGGGGATGTATCTGTGCACTCATGCTCCTTCCCAAGCAGGAGGTCCTTGCTTGTCTTGGGTCTCTCTTAAAACATTTACTCATAACATGACCTAATCATACCTTGGTGATGTAGGTTTAGGGGCAGGGCTGGATCTCATGCTCTGCAGCACTGGAGAACAGGGAGGAAAAGCTCATACTCCTCTCCAGAGATGTGATGACCTAGTGCACTGTTGATGCTGCATCTAGTGCACTGTTGATGCTGCATCTAGTGCACTGTTGATGCTGCATCTAGTGCACTGTTGATGCTGCATCTAGTGCACTGTTGATGCTGCATCTAGTGCACTGTTGATGCTGCATCTAGTGCACTGTTGATGCTGCATCTGGCAGCTAAGCAAGAAGCTGCATTAGCAGCATCTTCCCATCATACTGTTAGGGCTGCACTGCAACTTAGGGCACTGAGTTAGTGCCAGCATAGCTACATGGAAGGAAAAGATACTAATTAAGGATGGAGGACTAAAAAAGCCTGGTTTTCATCTTGATCTGGTAACACCTTTGCTACCTACTATTAGTGCTGCAACATAGCGGCTGGATGGCAAAGGGGTGTGCTGTCCATAAAGTGAACTGAGAGGGCTTATGTGCTAGTTTGAAGCTAGCTAGAATGTTTTGGTGAAAAGAAGTAGATAATAGGCTGAGAAATGAAAACAATTGTGAGGTCTACTTTGCTCACAGTCTTGCTGAGATGTGTAAAGAAGAAAGGCAAAACAAAGATTAGGGCACTTCTCTCTGCACTTCGTGCTGGGCTGTTCTCTTCTGCTTTGCCTGCTGGGGAGAGCTGAGGCTGCTGGCTGAACTCCATCTTGCTTTCTAACCTCACCCTCCATTTGCTTTGCTGGTTTCACCTTTGCTTCTTAATCCTCTTGGCCGAACCTCCATTCTTCCTTGGGACTGGGGTAAGGTTGAGAGGGGTAGGGGGAAGGTGAGGGGTGGTTGAGAGCCCCTCCTGGGGACTCAGGTTTCTGGGAGGAGAGTTGTGTCTGTATTACCTTTTTTCCCTTGTATATTTCTGTATCTAACTGTATATACTGTAAATATCTGCTTGTAAATTGTGCCAGCTGTAAATACAAGCTTCATTCAAAATTTCCAGAGCCGGCTGAGTCTAGTCTGGGTGATTTCTAAAGTGTGGGGGGGCGGGGGACACCCCAAACCATCACAGCTTAGAGTAGTGTGGGAAGCAAAACTGAAAAGGGAAAGGTCTGTTATAATTTCAGGTAGTAAAAAAATATGTTGTATCTCTGACACATTCCTGGGGCTGCAAGGCATTTGAAATAGGGCTGTGTAAACTGCTGCATCCTGAAGACAAGTCGTGCTGCTTTGGTGTGATGATTGGATATACCTTTGCCAGGAAGGATGAAAGAACAAAGTGATGTTCCATTTGGGTCCATAGTTCTCTCTTCTCCTCTCTGACCCCTAAGTTAAACAAGGATGGAGGCTGTATAGGGTTTAGATGTCCTCTTGTGTTTGATCTAGTCCCTTTCTCTGCAGAAAATGAGGGTATAGATGAGCTGGCTTCTCAACATTAAAATTTGTCACCAATGGTTGCAAATAAATGTCAGAGGATTGAGAACTTTCTCAGCTGACAGGTGGCTTTTGAACCTTGCTGTAATAGGCACTGCTTTTGTCTTCAGCACTTTTTTTTTCTTCTGCCTCAGTCTTGATAGAGTTTACAAGGAGCAGCAATGGAGTGGACAACACAGTCCATCAAACCCTCTCTCCTGTCTCACACTCTTGGCTGTGAGTAGCAGTGAGAACTGATGTGGAGCCTGAGGATTTAGAGCTGTCAGGCCCAGGCCACAGCCCTCTTCCAGGAGTTTAGCTGGCTGGGTTAGAGTTCAGCTGACAAGAGTCCAAGGTCAGCTCATTCACTGATAAGAACTGCTGTGAGGAAAGCTAGAAGTGACTGTGTGCCCCCTCCTCTCTTCTGGGAACAGTTTTAAGCTGGGGCTTTACTGCTGGCCCCCGTCCATGCTTCATTGCAGCCTTGCAGCAGCTCTATTTGTGATGGTTTTGTACAGCCACAGCTCTAACCCAGACCTCGACCTTCTGACTGAGCTTTCTGGCTTGACATAAGGACTTGCCTGAGTGATCACTGGACTGTGACCGAGCCCTGTCTCTCCTCCTGATCCTGACTTGGACCTGCTGATTTCTGTCCTAGCTTTGAGTTGGTGAGGTCAGTGCTGGTGTCTGCCTTATGCCCGTCTGGTCTCAACTTCCTGACCTTTCAGCCCTCTCTGCTCCCTGACAGCAAAGGTGAGGGCCAATGGTAAAGCCTCAGCTTAAAAGCAGTTCCCAAGGGAAATGAGGGACAGATGCTTGCTTCTGGCTTTCTTCAGAGCAGCTCTTATCAGTGAAGGAGCTGACCTCAGACTCCACTAAGCTCTTTAGTTTAGCCAACTAAATCCTAGAAGGAGATGCACTCTTTGTCCTGAGAAGTGTATTGTACTTGGCTGACCACCAGTGCTCCCCTCTGTCTTCATAGAATCACAGAATGTTAGAGGCTGGAAGGGACCTCCAAAGCTCATCCAGTCCAACACCACTGCCAAAGCAAGATCACCTAGGGCAGGTCACACAGGAACACGACCAGGCAGGTTTTGAATATCTCCAGAGAGGGAGACTCAACAGCCCTGTTCCAGCGTTCTGTCACCCTCACAGGGAAAAAAATTCCTCCTCATGTTACATGGAACTTCCTATGCCTCAGCTTCCACCCATTGCCCCTTGTCTGTCATTGGGCATCACCCAGCAGAGCCTGGCTTCAGCCTCCTGCCACTCACATTGACATATTTATAAACATTGATGAGGTCACCTCTCAGTCTTCTCCTCTCCAAGCTCAACAGCCCCAGCTCCCTAAGTCTCTCCTCCTTGTAGTAATCAAGAAGGTTTCCTCTCTGTCTCCTTTTCTCTAGACTGAACAACCTCCTTCTCTCAGGTTCTCTTCACAAGAGCTGTTCTCAGGACCTTTCACTGACATTGTTGCCCTTCTCTGAACCCACTCCAAGACCTCAATGTCTTTGACCTTTTGTGAGGAAGAGTGCAAAGCCAAGTTGAAAGAAGAGAAAGAGGAAACCAGATTTGTTCTCACTTTCATTGATGGCACATCTACAGTACATATGAAGAAAGTGATTTTCTTTTTTTTTTTTTCTTCTCTTCCTCCCTCTCCAGAACTCCTAATGCTGCCCCTACTCTAGGTTATGTTCCTAAGTGCCATCTTGACAGTTGCTTTACCGCATCCTAATCACACAGAATTTAAGAAAGATGTTGAGGTGTTTGAATGTGTCCAGAGGGCACCAAGGCTGGTGAGAGGGCTGCAGCACAGCCCTATGAGGGGTGACTGAGGGAGCTGGAGGTGTTCAGCCTGGAGAAGAGGAGGCTCAGGACAGACCTCACTGCTGTCTACAGCTTAAAAGGAAATTGTAGCCAGGTGGAGGTTGGTCTCTTCTCCCAGGCACTCAGTGGCAGAACAAGAGGACACAGTCTCAAACTGTGCCAGGGAAGGTTGAGTATGGACATAAGGAAGAAATTCTTTGTGGAAAGAGTAATTGTCCCTTGGGATGGTCTGCCCAGAAAGGTGGTGAAGTCACCATCCCAGGAGGTGTTTAAGAGGAGGCTGGATGAGGCACTTAGTGCCATGGTTTAGTTAATTAGAAGGGTTAGATGATAGGTTGGGCTTGATGGTCCTGGAGGTCTTTTCCAACACGGTTAATTCTATGATTCTGTAGGGACTGGAATGGGCCTCTGCAGATCATTTAGTGCAAACCTTTCTGCTAGAGTAGGATCACTTAGATCACAGAGGAACATGCCCAGGTTGGTGTAGAATGACTTCAGAGATGGAGACTCCACAGCCTCTCTTGGCAACCTGTCCCAGTGTTGTGCCATTAGTGTACTTACTGATGCTCTGCAAGACAAGGACGTGACAGCTTTCTCCTGAGACTCTACTACTGGCATATTTAGGCATTCAGGACTCAGGGCAAAATGGTGTCTGAGAGCCCTATAGTTAAGGCACAGTTTAAGGTAAATCTCCAAAACCAAAAGGATTGTTGAAATAGTAGCAGTGTGTTTTGGGGGAGAAACAGGGATTAATTTAGAGGTGAATCAGCCTGCTGGAAAGGTTGATGCAGTATGGAATTGAAGGAGTGATGATGAGGACACGGTGGTAAGGGTGAATGTGGGGAGTGGAACTGTCAGATAGACCTAGTTTAAAATAGGTGTGAAAGAATTAGTGACAGCAAGAGTAAATTAGTCTGCACTGAGCTCCGTATAACCTCCTTGAGAGCAGCGCCTGAGCTGGGGAGTGTCCCACCTCACCCAGGTCCCTCTGCATTCCAGACAACGCTGAGGTGAAGAGAATATAAATAGAGTTGGAAAGGAAGGGAAGGAGCCAACAGCCTGTCTCTAGAGGAGCTAGGAGCAAAACTGCTGCCATGTCTCTTGAAAGTCATGAAAAGCCAAAGTCTTGGTTTGCTCTCCTAGGCAGAACTCCTAGGGTAGAAAGTGTCTGAAAGGCTCTGAAGGTGCATCTGCAGAGCCAGCCTGGTTGAGCTGAGCCTCGAGCTCTGATTACCACTGTGCGTGGCAGGAATTTTGCATCGCCCCTAAAGCAATAAGAAGTCTTGAAAGGTTTCTGTGGTGTTAATTTTAGTTCATCTGAGATAATCCACATAGGGCTTAAATAATGCATGAGATTTATGTGTGGTGTATCTCAGCTTTAGTGAAAAGAAATCTGCCTTGTTGACACCAAGCAGCCAAACCAGGAGACAGGACAGAACTAGGTTTTTTGTTGAAGTATTGCTGCCTGTTTCTTCTTCTGGCTTTCATCTCTCCCTCTTTTTCCCACCTCCCTTTTTTTTTTTTTTCCTTCTTATTTTTTTTTGTTGATTGGTGTCACCTCACATGCTTAGGATGTCTGCCTGTCTGCTCAGAGTGTGAACACATTCCTCAGAATGCTGATTTGTTCGTTTCACACCAGTGTCAAAATGACTTATTAAATCCAGCACCTCCTGATACTGGGTGCCTGATGTGTTGCTAGCCAAACATTAACTGACAATAAGCATATGCACCTGCTGGGCCCTAGCAAACTCATTTAGCTTGATAAAAATGGCATGGCAATATGCTTTAAATCACTGCCCTTGTCATCATTGTTCCTTACTAGCTGCAGACCCCTTGCCTGTGCTTACAGCAGGCGTTAGGATGCTGTTCCTTCTAGCCTTGATTAAGCAGGTTATTTTTTTCCAACTGTAGACATCTTTCAGCAGTGGCAGTGTCATTTCATCAAGAGATGGATTTTGCTCTTAATTAGCCAATGTGCCACCAGGGATGCTTGAGAGTCATGGGTGTGAAAAAGCCTCCAGCTGAAGATCATTCTCTGGGATGCAAAAGAAAACCAAAACCGTATCAGTGACTTGGGAATAATTGGCAGCTTGGGTGACAGTGAGTTGGCTCTAGCAGTGACAATATGCTCCAGTGTAGGATCAGTACCTGCTTCTGTCTAGTTTCCAACTGGTTCACCTCAGACTCAAGAGCAGTTCTGTATGTAACAATGTAGAATGGAAGATCCTGGGGGTGGAGAAACCATTCCCCACATTTTCTGCTGTCACTGGTGAGCTGCAGAGCTTTCACAAGGCATTGGGAACATAGATTTTGCCTTCTCTTCAGCAGAAATACACCTGCAGCGGCCACCTTTCTACAGTTGAGCCATCTTACTACAACAGATCATGGAGTGAAAATATGAGCACATCTGTCTTTTAAGCAGCTTCCAAAGTGCTTCAAACTGGCCTAATTTTTAGGGCGTGGAAGGGATTTTGGCCCAGAATAAGAGAAAAAAATGTTTGGTTGGCTTTGATTTTGTCTCTTGAGAAGACAAGGAGTTCATTGACTCCTGTTTCTAAAGAATGTGATGTTCTTTGCTGGGATACATATACTATGAGAATAGACTTTCAGAAATGTCTGTCAAATTACTTATTTCACATTTCTGAGATGACTTCAGAATAAACTGCTTCAGAGCTTTACCAGAAGTGGTGTCTGAAAGAATGATTTAGCCTGGCAGGATGCAAATAGGCTGATTTAGAAATAAGAATGTAATTAATAAAATGGTTTAGTGTGATAAAGTTTTCCAAAGGGACAATTAGATGTGTGAGGGGAAACCTTTTCTTCAAGTGTGAGAATATAAGAGTCTGTAAATCATGTTGTGCTACCTAAGACTCCTGTAGCATTGGAAAACTGTCTGGCTGAAAGGGACCTGGGGGTTGTAATTGATAAGCAACTAAACTGAGCCAGCAGTGTGCCCAGGTGGCAAAGAAAGGGAGGTGTTTAAAAGACAGATGTGATGCTCAGGGACATGGTTAATCATCATGGAATTACAGAACATTAGGGGTTGGAAGAGACATGTAGAGATCGAGTCCAACCCCCCAGCCAAAGCAGGATCACCTGGGGCAGGTCACACAGGAAAAACATCTAGATAAGCCTCGGAAGTCTCCAGAGGAGACTACACAGTTTTTGGGCAGCCTGCTCGAGGGCTTCAACACCTTCACCATAAAGAAGTTCCCCCTCATATTGAGGTCCTGCAGTCCAGTTTTCCCCCATTGTACCTTGCTTTGTAGAGCTAGAGAACATTTTCACTCCATGATGCTGAAAGTTTTTTCCTGGCTGGGATTAAAAATGCTGAGTCCAGCGGAAGCAGGGAGGTGATTGTTCCCTTGGACTCTGCTCTGGTGAGGCCACACCTCGAGTGTTATGTCCAGTTCTGGGGACCTCATTACAAGAGGGATGTGGAGGTGCTGGATCCAGGGCAGAGGAGGGTAACATAGCTGGGGAAAGGCATGGACAATAAATCTGATGAGGAGTGACTGAAGGAGCTGGGGATGGTTAGTGTGAAACAGAGGAGGCTGAGGGGAGACCTCATGGCTGTCTACTACTACCTGAAAAGAGGTTGTGGAGAGGTTGCTGCTGGTCTCTTCTCACAGGTAATTAGTGACAGAACAAGAGGGAGTGACCTCAAGCTGTGACTGGGAAGGTTTAGACTGGTCATTAGGAGGAAGTTTTTCCCTTCAAGAGTGGTCAGGCCTTGGAATGAGCAGGGAAGTGGTGGAGTCACCAACCCTGGATGTGTTTTAAAGTCATTTGGATGTGGTGCTTGGGGCTATGGTTTAGGGTGAACTTTGTAGAGTAGAGATTTCAGTTGGACTTGGTGCTCCAGGGAGGCTTTTTCAGCCTGAATGTTTCTGTGATTTATGGACACAACCCACATTCCTAGGAGCAATCAAAGCTTGATTAACCTCATTTGTTAAACGTGTGCTTGATCCCAAGCTCACTGCAGTTGCTGGCAAATCTTGGGATGTGATTCTAATTGTCAAGAACAACTTGCAAGTTTTTAGCCCATCTTCTAGAGAAATCCAATCTTTCAGCAGTGAAAGGTGTTCTGTTCCAAATGGAATGAACTCTAACACGTCCCTCACACTGTGAGCTTGTCAAGTTGTAGTAGAAAGACATATCATCAGGCATTCAGAGGTGCTTGTCTTGTAACAGCAGAGCAGAGGCTGTTGAGTTGGTGTGAAATGAAATGAGGAGGTGGTTGGGCTTTGTAGGGCTATCTCCTCTAGATAAAGGGCAAGTGACCTTTTCACATCAAGCTTAGAGAGAAGGCTCTAGTTAAAGATGGTATGCAAAAGTGTTGGAGAGTGAGTGGTTCATTAAGGGCACCTCCTCTGCTCCGGCTTGCACATATTGCCCCTTGTTCTGTCTTTGGACATCCCTGAGCAGAGCCTGGCTCTGGCCTCCTGATACTGTGAATATCTTGATGAACATGAATGAGGTCACCTCTCAGCCTCCTCTTCTGTAAGCTCAAGTGGCCTCCAAAAATTCTATACCAAGCATAAATAGAATCGTAGAATAGTTGAGGTTGGAAGGGAACTTAAAGATCTTCCAGTTCCAATCCCCCTGCCATAGGCAGGGACACCTCCCACTAGAACAGGTTGCTCAAGGCCTCACCCAACCTGGCCTTGAACACCTCCAGGGAGGGAGCATCCACAACCTCTCTGGGCAACCTGTGCCAGTGTCTCACCACTCTCACAGTAAAGAACTTCTTCCTAACATCCAGTTTAAATCTCCCCTCTTCCAGTTCAAATTCATTACCACTAGTCCTGTCATTACAAGACTTTGTAAATAGTCTCTCCCCAGCCCTCCTGCAGGCCCTCTTCAGATACTGGAAGGCAAGTAGAAGATCTGTTTTGAGCATTGTTTTTCCTTTGGTTAGTTGAAATTCAAAGAATTAAAGTTTTGACATTTCCTTATCTGGAAGGCTGAACCAGGGTGGGGAGCTTCCTTGCCATGTCCTTAACTTAAGCCCCAGGAAGGCAGCACACCTCCCTTCCAAGTTGATGAAGTCCATTCCCTTCAGGACTGGATGACCTGGACTGCAGCACTGCCTTAAGAGAAAAGGCTGAGAGCCCTATGACTGTGTAGTTTGGAGAGGAGAGGGCTGAGAGGGAGCCTAATCAATGTTTATAGATATATGAGGGCTAGGGGTCAGGAGGGAAGGGGCAGCCTGTTCTCGTTCGTGCCCTGTGACAGCACATGGGCAATGGATGTAAACTGCAGCACAGGGAGTCCCACCTCAACATGAGGAAGAACTTCTTAACTGCAAGGATCCCAGAGCCCTGGCATGGGCTTCCCAGAGAGGTTGTGGAGTCTCCTTCTCTGGAGCTTTTCCAACCCTGTCTGGATGTGTTCCTGTGGGACCTGTGTCCTACTCTGACATGGGGGGGGTTGAACTGGAAGATTTCCAGATGTCCCTTGCAACCCCTAACATCCTGTGATCTTCAGGGTCTCTTCCAACCAGATATATTCTGCAGTTCTCTCACTATCCTTGATTCAGTTCCAAGAGAAACCTTCAGATAATTACTCATAGGAACTACTTTCTTTTAATGAACTCTTTTTTTTTTTTTTTTTGAGTTACCCTACCTGGTAGTGCTGTCTGTAGGCTAATCTTGTAGACTGTTCATGATGTGGTACAACAGCATGAATCACTTAAGTACCCAGAGTGCTGCTTCTCATGCATTGCAAGCATATCCTTTATCCTTCCACAGGTAACGTATTCATGATGTAGCAGGTAGTTATTGATTAATCTTTCCACTTGGTTTGTAGCTTGCATAAAGATGTAATAATGCAAAATAGCTTTATTCAGTTTTTTTTACCAGTCAGTGTCAGCCTTGAGTACTGGCATGGAGTGTGGGCACCAGGTTAGAATTCTCCAAGAGGTTGCACCTGTCTGTGTTCCTGATATAGTAGTATTGCTTATACCTGAAGTGTCAGAGAAGAGGAACCACTCAGCATCCATTTCCCTCACACTCTAGAAACTTGGGATTGCTATCAAGATGAGCTTGGGGAGCTAATGCCATCTTAAGACTCCAGCAAATGGTAGGAATGAAAGGGAAATGAGAAAGGAAGATGCTTCAGGCAGCTGTTGGCATCTGTCTTGAGATGTAAAGGGGGTGAATTTTCCAGGCTTGTGAAGAAATCTTGAACAAGCACACTAAAGGTCGGAAAGACAGTAATAAACCAAGGCTTTGCAGAAAATGCATCAGTGTTTCTGGTGACCAGGGACGTTTTTGTGTGTCATTCAAGTAGCATATCCATGTGAGGAATGCTTTATATTCAGTATTTTATAGGCCAGCCAGGGAAGTAACTGAATATATTTGCTTGGAGAAATAATGGAAGACTCAGAGTAGACATAAAAATCTGGTAGGATACTGGGACATGGGGGCTTTTGGGAAGTGTTCAGCAATAAGAGTGAGTGAGTTAAGCCAGTGCTGATGGGTTAGAAGACTGTGCCTTGTTTAGAGGGAAAATTTAAGCTCATCTCTTGTTTTCTTCTCTGGTATGCAAGGGAAAGACAAAGGGAGGTGATTGTCTCATTGTACTCTGCTCTGGTGAGGCCACACCTCAAGTGTGGTGTTCATTTTGGGGCACCTCATTACAAGAGGGATGTGGAGGTGCTGGACCCAGTGCAGAAGAGAGCGAGGAAGCTGGGGAAGGGCCTGGGAAATAAATCTTATGAAGAATAACTGAAGGAGCTGGGGATGGTTAGTGAGAAACAAAGGAGGCTGAGGGGAGACCTCACGGCTGTCTACAGCTACCGGAGTGGAGGTTGTGGACAGTTTGGTACTGCTGTTTCTCATAGGTAAATAGTGATAGAACAAGAGGAATGGCCTCAAGCCGTGACTGCGTAGGTTTAGACTGGACATTAGGAAATTCTCTTTCATGGTAAGAGTGGTCAAGCATTGGAATATGCTGCCCAGGGAGGTGGGGGAGTCACCAACTGTAGGTGTGTTTAAAGGTCGTTTGGATGTGGTGCTTGAGGATATGGTTTAAGGGTGAACTTTGTAGAGTAGGGATAATGGTTAGACTTGATGTTCCTGGGGATCTTTTCCAACCAGAATGTTTCCATGTGAAGTGCTGGCAATGTTTTTGTGGTGGTTTGCAAACAAACAAAGGCTCATCACTTCTGAATTGCTCTCTGCTTCCATAGGTTTTGATTTCGCTCTTCCCATTCAGCAAACTGCTCAGATGTGATATTTGAGTTGATGGAGGCAAGTAGTAAAGCAGAGTGGAAGTATGGTTATCAAAGAAGACACTGAAAAGATGTGGCAATTGGGCTGGGTCAGGCTTCCAGAGTTACAATAAGAATCCTTCAAATAAGCAGCAAATCATTCTCATTTTTAGTGCCTATGAGTGTGTTAAAGTAAACCAGAACTGACAGAGCTACTCAGAGGCTCTGTTTGAATCAACAGTGTTGTCATTCAGACCACAGAGAAACTCTTCTGCATACACATGTTTTTTGGGGCAGAATTCCTTGCTTTTTGCATCAGTATTACTAGGAGAATACCCCTAAATAACAGTTGTTAATAATGTTGAAACTGACATGACTGTACCAATTTACACTGAATGCTGTTTTACCTCAAAGCACTTTAGAATGGAAGGAGCCTTAGGAAAGCTCTTACAGATTGACAGATTGCATTATGTTGGAACGGATCCTCAAAGATCATCTTGTCCAAAAGGCAACATAGATATCTCCAACTAGATCAAGTTGCCACTGAGTCTGATCCTGATTTTTCTCCAGGGATGAGGCCTCAAGCACAGCCCTGGACAAACTGATCCAGTGCCTTGCCACTCTCACTGTGCAAAACTTCCTCCTAATGTCCAACCTAAATCTGTCCTGCTCCACTTTCAAACCACTGCCCCTCATCTTACTGCTCCAAGCCCTTCTAAACAGTCTCTCCCCAGCCTTTTTGTAGGTCCCTTTCAGATGCAGCTCTAAGATGTCCCTGGAGCCTTCTCTTCTCCAGGCTGATCAGTCCCAATTCTTTCATCCTGTCTTCATAACAGAGGTGCTACAGCTCTCCTGTCAACCTGACAACCCTTGTCTGGACTTGCTCCAGCAGGCCCACATCTCTCTCATCCAAAGGCACAACTTGCAGGTTTGTGATGAGCAGTAAATAGTTAAGTGCAGCTTGAAATCTGTGGGTTTGTGGCACTGCTGTGCACTGCATTCTGGTTAAAATCTGTTGTCACAGCTTTCTCATCTGTGTAATCAGCTGTGATATTGGTTCTGTGTAGCCCCTCCTGTCTGCTGTCTCCCAGTTGCTGCTGGGACCATGCAGTGTAGTAGAGAAAGGGAACAGAAGCATGTGCTTGGTCTGAAGTGCTGTTAAACAGACATCTCTTGGCCTCTTGCAGCATAGGATTTATTCTGCAAATGCCACTTGAACTAAAATACTCCCTTTCCTCTCTCTGACAGAAATAAAGCACAGTAATTCCTCATGAAAATGCACATGATGTGCTGCAGTAGTTACAATGAGTTAGGGTGAAGTGGCAAATGCCTATTCATAAACAATTAAAGACACAATAGCTCTGGGAGGTCATCATTGCAATTACAGTGCTGCCTGTGTTGTTGTAGGCAAGTACCTGGTTGTAGTTTCCTGTTATCTTCACAGAGAATCCCTGTAAAGGGTTAACCCTCTTGCGGGGTGGATGTGCACCTGACCCCAGGTGTAGTGGTTAGCCCACTCTCTCTTTCTGTCTAGCCCCACCTATGAAAACAGAGGAACTTTCTGTTTCTCTCTTTTACCTCCCTGCCTGCTAGCCCCACGCTTGTTCCTGCTGCTCCTGTTTTGCTACGTGGTTATCCTTTCACATGGTGGACAAACCCTTCCTGATTCTACCTCCATCCATTGCAATCAATCTTGTTGTATATATGGTTTTTGTGTCTTGTTTTGTTTCCTTATACCTCTTGGTAACGACTCTACCTTAAATACCTTTTATATATTGTTAAAGTTTTTTTCTTTTAACTTCCAAATCAAAGTAAAACTATTTATTTAGGGGGTTTACCCTTTTCTTCTCTACATCTAATTCCTTTCCTTCCAAAGTGGAGGGAGAGGGGAGGACATCCTATTATTGTATTGGTTCTATTAGCTATATTTTGAGTTTCTGGGAAATTTAAACTAGAACCAATACAATCCCACTTCTGGGCAGCTATTGCATGTATTTTGTACACTGTTGTTCACACAAGCCCTTTTCTTGTATATTTAAACATGAAAGTCTGATTCAGGAGTCAGCTTACCTTTACCAGCTCTATATGAGTACAATTCCAATCACTGCAGAAGGTGTTTTTATTTTTTGTTTCACCCCCATGTGCTGAAGAATAATTAGGCCTTCTGTCTTTGTTTACAATCTGTAGCAAGCAAGGAGAGGGCTGAAACATGACATTCTCTTAATGCTCTTTGTACGTAAAGAGATGAAAAAGGAAGAAATTTCATTCTGTACTCATCCTGTTCAGTATCTTCATCGAGGGCAGAGATGGACAGATGGCATCTGCTCAGCAAGTTTGCTGATGATACAAAACTGGGAGGCTTGACCGAGACCCCTAAAGGGCTGTGAGGCCATTCTGTAAGACTTGCACAGATTGAGAACTGAGCAAAGAGAAAGCTAATGAGGTTCAGCGAGGATAAGTGTGGAGTCTTGCACCTCGAAAGAACAACAAACTGCACCAGTGCAGGCTGGGAGGTGATCTGCTGGAGAGCAGTCCTGTGGAGAAGGACCTGGAAGTTCTGGTGGACAGCAAGCTATCTGTGGGACACCAGTGTGCCCTGGTGGCCAAGAAGGCCAATGAGGTCTTGGAAGCATTAAGAGGAATGTGGCCAGCAGATCAATGGAGTTTCTCCTTCCTCTTTACGCTGCCCTGGTGAGATGTCAGCTGGAATATTGTGTTCAGTTCTGTGTTCCCCAGTTCAGGAGGGACAGGGATCAACTGGAGACAGCCCAACAGAGGGTTACAAGGATAATGAAAGGTCTGGAGCACTACCCTGTGAGGAGAGGCTGAGGGACCTGGGGAGCACTACCCTGTGAGGAGAGTCTGAGAAGGCTTAGAGGGGATCTAATCAATGTTTATGAATATCTGAGGGCTGGAAGTCAGGAGGCAGGGGAACAAGCTCTGCTCACTTGTACCCTGTGACAGCACAAGGGACAATGGGTTTAAACTGCAGCATAGGAAGTTCTACCTCAACATGAGGAAGAACTTCCTTACTGTAAGGGTCCCAGAGCACTATGGAGCCTTTCCAGTGCTGTCTGGACATTTTCCTGTGTGACCTGTGCTGGATCCGCTGGTCCTGCTCTGGCAGAGGGGTTGGATTCAATGATCTATGGAGGTCTCTTCCAACTCCTAACATCCTGTGATCATTCTGGATTAATCAATAGATAATTTGAAGAGCAGATACGCACATGAGAAAACTGAGATGTGGTGCTAAGGAGCATGGCTCAGTACCAGATTTGGTAGAATTGGTGAATGGTTGGACTTGATCTTAAAGGTCTTTGCCAACTGAGGCAATTCTGTGAGATCAGAAGATCTGTCTGAAATTCATTCTTGACATAAAATAATGCTAAGGTCTCACAACATCTATTTTTTTTCAGCAGTGTGTCTGGGGGATTCATAGAATGGTTTGGGTTGGAAGGGACCTTAAAGATCTTCCAGTTCCAATCCCCCTGCCATGGGCAGGGACACTTTCCACTAGCCCAGGTTGCTCAAGGCCTCATCCAACTTGGTGTTGAACATCTCTGGGTGGTGAACTTCCACAACCTCCCTAGACAGCCTGTTCTGATGTCTCACCACCCTCACTCTAAAGGATATCTTTCTGATTTCCAATTGAAATCTGTCCTTCTCAAGCTTCAGTCTATTGCTCCTTGTCCTATCACTACAAGCCGTAGTAAAAAGGTCTTTCCTCAGTTTCTTGCAGGCCCTCTTCAGGTACTGGAAGGCTGCTCTAAGGTCTCCCCAAAGCCTTCCCTTCTCCAGGCTCTGTCAGCCTGTCCTTATAGGGGTAGTTCTCCAGTCCTCTGATCATCATTGTGGCCTGCTCTGGACCCACTCTAGCAGTTCCATGCCCATCTTATGCTGAGGGTAGCAGAACTGGATGCAGTGCTCCAGGTGGGGGTCTTAGAAGAGCAGAGTGGGAGGATGTTCAACATACTTACCTTTCCTAGAGCTGAGATTTTACCCTGTGTTGTTTTATATCCAGCCTGATATTCAACTCTGGAAGCAGTATGACTGTTGCTGCTTACTGTGAGAGAGAACTCCACATCTGACTGATCTTGTGCCTGGAAGTGGTTTAATCTGAGTATTTGGGAAGGATATTACAGTGCTAGTAAACAAAGCAATGTTTAAGATAGTGTAGGAACTAGTCCAAGTATAGTTAGGAAAGATAGACCTTGGAGAGCTCTGTCTACCAATAGTAGGTCTGTGTAGACTGCTGAAAGAACAGTTCCTCATGTTTGTACAGGAAATCCAAGTGAGCTTGGATCATGGTGAGAAGGAGTTGGAGTTCTTTCACTGAAGTGTTTTGAGATGGCTGAAAAGAGGTGACAGCAGGTATCCAGCCTTTCAGTAGTCTTCTGTAAATGGTAGTATTTAAAGTACATGTTCAAGCAGGACCTGTAAAATGTGACATGGTCAAGAGAAGAGGTGGAGGTAACCCAGAAGACACTGAAGACTTGGCTTTTGCTATATTTTAGATAACTTCACATAAAGGAAGCCATCTGAAAGTTTCTAGCATGTGGCTGTAACCTTTCTTTCAGGTCAACCTTAAAGAATGGGTGACAGCTTTTTCATTCCTTGGTTTATACTGCAAGTGCCCAACAGCAAAAAAAAAAGAGCTCTTTTTACATTTTGAGCTTGGGATGAGATTTGCCTGATTTCAGCTATCCTGAAAGTGTGGTTTGCTGGTGAGAATGTTAGATGTGAGTTTGGTTTTGTTTCTTTTATGTATGTGTAGCCTGTGCAGGTTGTAGTTTTGCTATTTTAATTTCAGTGTGGATGGGGCTTTGATTTCACTAATTCTCCCTATAGGCGTCCTAAATGCTTGGCTGAAACACATTGGATGTGGCGTGGTTTAGCTGATGTCACAGTGTTGGGTTATAGGCTGGAGTTGATCTTGGAGTTCTTTTCCAGCCTCAGTGATTCTCTGATTCTGAGTCTAACCTCCATGTGTCCCATTGACAGAACTCTCTTTGACCAGTGAAGATGAGAGAGAGCAATTAAAGCTCCAGTCTTCTTGAAGCTTGTTAACACTGTACTTCTCAGCTGCCCATGGTTGTGTACCTCTTGCTCAGTGACTGGAAGAAATTCCCTGCCTCTGATTTCGGGTCTTTGAATATAAGTAGCTTGTTAGGAGATTCCTAGTGGTTGCTCATCTAAGCTGAAGGCACAATATGTCTCATCATCTTTGGAGCCTCCTTAGTTCCTTGACCACTTCTTTGGTCCTCCTTTTAATTAACTCTCCTCATAACATCATTACTACAGATGAATGTAATGATCCTGGATCTGAGCTGTGCAGTGTGAGGATTATCAACTTCATGTTCACTGCTGAGGTGTTTCCTGCTGTGAAGTGCATGCAGCGAGGATGCCTTTCAACCTCTGCGCTCCTGCTTTTGCTCTTTTGCTCAGCTGATCTCATTAGTCTTCCTTGGGTTTTGTCCCTCCACAGGGCAGGTTGCTTTTAGATTGTTCCCTTCAAAGTCAAGACTTACCTTGTGAAGGCACAACAAGGTGTCTGACAAAGATCCGCTCTGAGGAAGACATAAATATTTCCTTTTGGAAACAATTTTGGATACACTGGATTGGACTGTGTGACCTGATCTCTTTTTATGACCAGGTGCCTGCCTAATGGATGTAGAGAAGGCTGTGGATGTAGTCCACCTGGACTTCAGTAAGGCCTTTGACACTGTCTGCCATAGCAAACTCTTGGCAAAGTGGGCAGCCTGTGGCTGGGACAAGGGCACTCTGTGCTAGGTTAAGAGCTGGCTGGATGGCTGGGCCCAGAGTGTGGCGGTGAATAGTGCCACATCCAGTTGATGGCCAGTCACTAGCGGTGTGCTTCCAGGGATCAGTGCTGGACCCAGTCCTGTTTAATATCTTAATTGATGATCTGGAGGAGGGGATTGAGCCCAGAATCAGTAAGTTTGCAGATGACACCAAGTTGGGAGCAAGTGTGGATCTGTTAGAGGGCAGGAGGGCTCTGCAGAGGGACAGATTGGCACAGTCCAGTGCCCTGAGTTTTAACAAGTCCAGGTGCCAGGTTCTGCGCCTTGGCCACAACAACTCCATGCAGTACTACAGGCTGGGGACAGAGTGTCTGAAGAGCAGCCAGGCAGGGAGGGACCTGGGGGTAGTGGTTGACAGCAGCTGAAGATGAGCCAGCAGTGTGCCCAGGTGGCCAAGAGGGCCAATGGCATCCTGGCCTGTATCAGGAATAGTGTGGCCAGCAGGACCAGGGCAGTCCTTCTGCCCCTGTACTCAGCACTGTTTAGGCCACATCTTGAGTACTGTGTCTAGTTATGGGGCCTTCAGTTTAAGAAAGATCTTGAGGTGCTTGAAGGTGTCCAGAGAAGGACAGCAAGGCTGGTGAGGGGGCTGGAGCACAGCGCTGTGAGGAGAGGCTAAGGGAGCTGGCGGTGTGCAGTCTGGAGAAGAGGAGGCTCAGGAGAGACCTCATTGCTCTCTACAACTACCTGAAAGGAGGTTGTAGCCAGGTGGAGTTGGTCTCTTCTCCCGGGCAACCAGAGACGGAACAAGAGGACGCAGCCTGAAGCTGTGCCAGGGCAGGTTTAGGCTGGATATTAGGAAAAAGTTCTTCACAAGAAGAGTGATTGGCATTGGAATGGGCTGCCCAGGGAAGTGATGGAGTCCCCATCCCTGGAGGTGTTTGAAAGGAGACTGGATGAGGCACTTAGTGCCATGCTTTGGTTAATCAGAAAGTGTTAGGTGATAGGTTGGACTCCATGATCTCAAAGGTGTTTCCCAAACTGGTTAATTCTGTCATTCTGTGTTTCTGTGCTGTAAAAAACTTTTTCTCAAATATTCCTGTTTTTTCCTGTTCCTTCATTTCAGGAGCAAATATGTTCATTGGTAGATGTGGGAAGGCACTAAATTGTTGAGGAAGACAGGTTTGCTAGGACTTGGAACAACAACATCCATCAAATGAGCTCTGAGAGACTTGTACATTTCATCTCCTCAGCCCAGCTGCATCTACTGCTGAGCCCTGCAAACCTCCATTTGTGAGCAGTTTCTAGCTGTGGTATCTGTTTAGGGCATATCTGTTTTAATAAGGCTATCCTGTAATGAATTAAGGTTATGTGCCAGTGCTGGTAGGAAGGTAGTCCTTGTATGCTGTGCTAGGAAGTTGGCAGAGAAACTTTACATGTTGTTTTCCTAGTTTGTGGGTTGTGGGGTTTGGGTTTTTTTCCTTCTCTCTTCCTCCCTCATTTTTCCTTGTTTCTGTGTGATGAGAAAGTGAAAAAGACAGAAACTCTGACCAAGCTTAATTGAAAACTGAGGAGGTCTTTCTCTTACACTTAGTTTATTATTACCCCTGGCAATTCTCCAGTTATTATTGGAGTTTACTAAAGAAAAGTGATGTGCTTAGTACAACTTCTTTACTTGAGGAGTAGCAGTTGCATCCCTCTGCTGAGTTTCTGCTTGGTAGTAAATCACTAACTAAAGCAATACTCAAGCTACATGGTCTTTTAGATCACAATTTTCCTTGCCAGTGCTGTCAGGATCTCTAAAGCTGATCTGCCTGCAAGCTGGCAAGGAGATGAGTGTGAGAAGTGGTGATCATTGGCAGCGGTGTTTAATTTGAGCCTGGGTAAGATTGCTTACTCTGGCAATGCTCGGAGCTTGGGAACGTGGGATAAGGATCTGATCTGTTCCATCATTTATTTTGATTTAAAATTCCCCCCCTCTTTCTTTGCCTTTTCTTTCTTTCACAAAACTTTTCCAAGTGTTTTCTGTTTCTAAAAATTGGGGTGGATGGGACAACTTTGCATTTCCTCTTGGTTTTTGGAGGCAAAAGAGATGGAGGAGGAAGGGAACAAAAAGAAAACAAAACAGAGTAGGAGATGAAAATAGCATTTTTAATAAGGGAAAGAGTGTCCCAAATCCCTATTAAACATGTGTTTTTCATGGATAGGTATTTCTTTCAGAAAGCAAAAGATCATTCATTGAAAAAAGATTAAGCTGGGAGAGTAGTGAACAGCTCTAATTGAGTGCTCCCCTTGATGGCTGCCATATGTTTGGGAAAATTAAATACAACTCTCCTTGTTGGCCAGGACAGCCTCTTTGCTGCTAGCCAAAGTCTAATGGGGCTACTGTTGTCTCTTGCTACTTTGATAATGAGAGAATGGGAGCAGGCCAAAAGGGCACACTTGAATTCCAAACAACTCAAGTGTTTGCTAAGGGTATGCAAAGGCTGACATAGATATGGCCACTATGGCTGGTTTCTGGCAACTTCTTGACCTGTAGGGCAAACACAAGTAGATGCAAAAGCTGTGGCAGAAGGTACTCCATTTCTACTCTTTTACACTGCCTGTAGCTGTAAGTGTGTGGTAGGTGTTTCTGATTCCTCCCAGGAGCCATTCTGTTGGCTTTGCAGATTTGTAGATCTCATTGTGTTACCCCACCTTGGCAGTAAAGGCAAGTTCATTAGGGGCAAGAATGAATATTTAGCTGGTGATGTGCCCACTCTAGACTTTTATTGTTTTACTTAGATGTTGCTCTGACCTCTAGCCTTTGCAGGCTATTCAGGTCTGAGTTCTGCTTGTGGTTATTCAACTTATCTTAATTCAGTTTGCCATGTTGTGGGTTGGGGTATGGACTGTATAATGGACAAACCACTGATTGCATTAAGGAGATAGGTTGGGTGCTGGATGTTTGTAAGGCAGAAAATGTGTCTGATTGTTAGTTCTGGAAGGACTTTTTACTCTCTTCAGGAATATGTCCATTTCACAGAAAATTCAAGTGAAAAGACTGGAGATGCACAGAGGCTTGAAAATGCATCCAAGATCCAGTTTTCTTTGAGGCCATAGCAAGACTAAAAAAAGCCTGGTGCTAAACCATGTCCCTCAGCACATCTGCCTCTTTGAAATCCTTCCAGGAATGGGGATTCAACCACTTTGCTGGAAGCCTGTTCCAGTGTTTGAGAGCCCTTCCAGTGAAGAGTTCTCTCCTAATATTCAACCTAAACCTGCTCTGGTGCAACCAGGCCAGTATCAAACCCTTCCATAGTTGCCCAGATGAGAGTTGTGAGCTGCTTCATTCTCATTCTAATCCTTTCACACTGCTATTGACATAGCATTTTCTGTGGCCAGGTGTCACAGGTCCTCGGTGCTTTTGCTACAAGATGAATTCTTCTCTCTCTAGACACACCAGCAGGTTCACTGTATTCCTTCCTGCCTCTGGCTCCACAGAGTTTCAGGACTGCAAGTAGTTTTGCTTTTAACTTGCTTTGTTGTGTTGAGGTTGGACTCAATCTTAGAAGTCTTTCCCTAGCTAAACAGTTCTGTGATTCTCCCCACATCCCTTCCTTAACTAATTATTTCTTCAGTGCCTGTCACACCATCACACCTCCATCAGAAGGATGTTTCCTTCAGCCAGGCTACCCTTGGGACTCCTCACTTGTGTTATGCCTATCCCAGCTTTCATGCAGCAGGCAGCAGGTTTGGGTTAAAGAAAGGGTTTGCCATCAGTGCAGATTCACTGGAATTTCTTTGCGTGTTTTTTTTCCCTCTCTATTGCTCCTGTGCAAATGCACAGTGAATGTGAAGCTAACACAAGTGTGGTTGGATGAGGCCTCAAGCAGCTAAGTCTAGTCGAGAGGTGCCCCTGCCTGTGGCAGGGAGGTTGGAGTCAATGATCTCTGAGGTCCCTTCCAACTCTGGCCATTCTATTAAATTCTTGGACTTAATTTAGCCTGCTATTTCCAGGTCACAAATGCTCTACTAGTTCACCAGGGACAGGCTACTCTTAGTCTCTCGCTGCACTCTCTGTAGCTCACAGTGGATCTAGGCTTCCTCTGGTAAAGGCTCAAACTGTCCTTGTGTTGGGGAATGCAGCTGTGGGCAAATACATGTTTGCTGAGGTGTTGGAGTGGGTCCAGAGAGGGGCAGTAAAACTGGAGAAGGGTCTGGAGAACAGGGTTGGCGAGGAGCAGCTGAGGGACCTTGGGATGTTTAATCTGAAAAAAGGAGGCTGAGGGGAAAACCTTGCTCTCTACAGCTGTCTGAAATGAGATTGGAGCGAGGTGGGGCTTGGTCTGTTCTCCCTAGTAATAAGGATAGGATGAGAGCAAATGGCCTCAAGTTGCCCCAGAGAAGGTTTAGGATGGATATTAGAAGAAACTCCACAACTTGAAAGGGTTCCCAAAGACTGACACAGGCTGCCCAGGGAGGTGGTTGAATCCTCCTCCCTGGGTATGTAAAAAAGACACAGAGATGAGGTGCTGAGGGCCGTGGTTTAGCACCAGACTTGGTAGAGGTAGAGAATGGCTGGACTCAATGATCTTAAAGGTCTTTTTCCACTGAAACAATTCTATAATTCTATGTGACTATACAGGACTCTGATCTAGTTATATAATTTTTTTTTTTTTGGCTGTCTTCCAGATAGACACAATCTTGAGAGAAAAGCTACTTTGTGCTTGAGATACCTTCTCTCCCCTCTTATTTACTGTCAAAATTAGTGCAAAAGCTATTGGACAGTCTATTTCAAAGAGGATGCCACTTAAAATTGTATTATATGGTAAAATAAAAGATAACAGCTAAATTGCACTGATCCCAATGTTCTGCCCAAATACCTGTTATCGGATTCCTTTTTCCCAGCTGTGTGCCAAAAATCACCCTGTATGTAAAAAGTAGTTTTTAGAAACTGAGGAGATCACAGTTTACTTGCCAGTGCTAAGTGAGGGGAGGTTAGTGAATTGCAGCACAAAAAATCTTAGTGTGGTTGTATTAATAGCAAGCTCCATTAAAGAATTGCTTTCCTAGGTTCATAAAAAGTTTAGGTTGGAAAGAACCTTGAATATTATCCAGTTCCAAACTCTTTGCCATGGGCAGGGACACCTCCCACTAGCTGAGGCTGCTTAAGGCTTCATCCCACAGGACCTTGAACAGCTCCAGGAAGGGGACATCCACAGCCTCCCTGGGCAACCTGTGCCAGTGTCTCACCACCTTCACTGCTAAGAATTTCTTCCTTTTTTCCAGTCTAAATCTGCCCTCCTCGTGCTTAAATCCACTCTCCCTTGTCCTATCACAGAAACATTCAGGTTGGAAAAGCCCCTCAGGATCACCAAGTCCAGCCCATATCCCTACTCTACGAAGTTAACCCTAAACCATAGCTCCAAGCACCACATCCAAACGACTTTTAACCACATCCAGGGTTGGTGACTCCACCACCTCCCTGGGCAGCTCATTCCAATGCCTGAACAGTCTTGCTGGGAAAGAAGTTTTCCTAATATCTAGTCTAAGCCTCTCCAGTTGCAGCATGAGGTCATTCCCATACCATTTCAGGCAGCCATCACTACAAGCCCCTGTAAGAAGTTCATCCCCAGCTTTCTTGTAGCCCACTTTAGGTACTGGAAGGCTGCTCTAAGGTCTCCCTGGAGCCTTCTCTCCAGGCTGAGCAGCCCCAACTCTCTCAGCCTGTCCTTATAAGGGAGGTTCTCCAGCACGCTGATCATCTTCATGGCCTCTCCTGGACCCCACTCCAGCAGCTCCATGTTCCTCTTAGGCTGGAGATACCAGAGCTGGAGGCAGTGCTGCAGGTGAGATCTGAGCAGAGGGACAGAATCCCCTCCCTATGCTGCTGCTCTCCCTGCTTTGGATGCAGCTAGCGCACAGCTGCCTGCTGAGCTAGAAGTGCGCACTGATGGCTCCTGGGGATTTTTGTCATCACTTGAGACCCCAAGTTCTTGAGGCTGCCCCTGAGCCACTCCTCACCTATCCTGTATTTGTGGATAGAATTGCCCCAGCCCAGGTGCAGAACCTTGCACTTGGCCTTTTTGAACTTCATGATAGTTGGTTTGGGCCCACCCCTCCATCCTGTCCGTGTCTCTCCCACAGATCCTTTCCCTCCAGCATGTCAATCACACCAGACAGCTTGGTGTCCATAGCAAACTTGCTGAGAGTGCCTCAGTCCTACTGTCCATGCCACTAGCAAAGACGTTAACCAGCACTGGTCCCAGTGCCCACTCCTGAGGGACACCACTTTCCTTCCTCTACAGAGATTTCAATGTTTCTTCTTTTCGGTGCCAAATTGATTGTGACTAAGAGAATACTTGGCTTGAAAGTGGGGAATTATCATATCATATGATTATACGAAAGCTTACCTTGTTAGAAGGTAACGAGACATATCCCAGCAGACTGGAGACAATGTTTGATTAAGCCAGAGTTCCCTACTTTGTATTCAAGGAACAAATTAAAGAATAATTGAGATTCTTTTCAGAGCTTTTGTAAGCTGAGTCTATAACGCTGTGGCTCCAGGTGGCAAAGCAATTAGCTGATGAATAAAATCAACCACACTATCGTTCGTCAGGTGTTTAAATTCTATAAGCCAGATAGATAAATGAACGTGTTCCTGAAGCCAAAGAAATGGTCATGCTCTTCATGTTACCACTGAGTTCCCCAGGGGATGGGCATGGGAACATGTTAGTAGAAAACCTAGGAACTGGCTCATCAGAAGGGGTCATAATTAAGTTGCCTATTTCTGCAGTAAACATTCCCTCCTATTAAAAAGGAGGCTGTGGTGATGTGCTGTGCTGTATCCAATGGGAGGATAAGAAGTGGAATTTGAAGTGGGTTTTGTGCTTCTCTTGCTGGAGGTGGGATTTTGGCCTTCTCATTAAGGGTTGGGAAGGTGCAATTCATAGCACAGTTTCATTTGTGTGTGCTCAGTTTGGCTTTATAAGTAATATTGGGGCAGTCAAGTGGATTGATTTAGCTGAAAGGACCTGCTTTTATCTAGCAGCAGCTGAACTGGAACTATGGATATTTTTTTGTTTTTCAGCTTCAGCCTTTTTGTGGTTGAGTTTAGAAAGTGGGATTGCACTATTAAAGCACATTTCTCCTTATACTGATGAACTTGCCTGAACTGGTAATGTGGCTGCTCAGGCTGAGAGTCAAAGTTCAGCCAACAAGAGCCAAAGGTAGAGCTCATAGAGTCATAGAATGGTTTTGGTTGGAAGGGATTTCCAAAAGTCTACTTCAAACCCTCTGCAGTCATCAGCGACATCCTCCACTGAATTGAGTTGTTCAGAGCTTTGTTCAGCCTAACTTTGGATATCTCCAGGAATGAGGCCTCAACTACCTCTCTGGGCAAACTTTGCAGTGTTCTGTTCCACCACCCTCATGGTGCAGAACTCGTTCCTAACATCCAATCTAAATCTACTCTTCTAATTTAAAGTCATTGCCTCTCATCCTCTCACTGCAGGCCTTTGCAAGCAGTCTCTTTGCAGCCTTCTTGTAGCCCCCTTCAGGTGGTAGGCAGGCTGCTGTTAGGTCTCTCCAGAGCTTCCTCTTCTCCAGGCTGAAGAACCCCAGCTCCCTCAGCCTGTCCTTATAGGAGAGGTACTTTTAAAAAGCTGCATATCAGAAATGATCTCATCCTATGCAGACCTGCTGCTGTAAGTGATGTTGCAAATGCTTAGCTTTCCACAGTGTTGGTAGCATGAAGGAGATGGTCTGTACTCTTTGTGATGAGCCCCCTGACAGAAAATATGAACTCTGCATGATTTTTGCCTGTCTGCGGGCATGGGACCTCGACCACATCCTGAGGCAGCCTGTTGCAGTGTCTCACCACTTTCCTTGTGCAGAACTTCCTCCTGATGTCCAACATAACTCTGCCTTGCTCCACTTTCAAACCATTGCTCCTCGTCCTGTCATTGCAAGTCCTTCTGAACAGTCCCTCCCCAGCCTTTCTGTGGTCCCCTTCAGATACTGAAATGCAGCTCTGAAGTCTCCTGGAGCCTTCTCATCTCCAGGCTGAACAGTCCCAATTCTTTCATCCTGTCTTCATAGCAGAAGTGCTCCAGCCCTCTGATCATCTGCAGCTTAGTGTCAGAAGGCTTGATGCCTTGTTAAACCATGGGTTGATGTTTGAGAGTGTATGCTTGTTTTCTCCTAGTACTTTCCAACCTGCTGGCTGGTTTCTAAGTAAGAGTGAACACTGCTGTTACTCAAAACTCTTGCTTGTTTGCCTTTAATAAAAATACAAACTGTAAAGAACAAAAATATCTGAAGTGGGGTAAATGTTCTCTTCTAGATGCTTGACTTTTTTTTCCTTGGGCAATGATCATTGCAACTGAATGTGTTTCTCCTTTTCTGGTTACCTGAGAAAGGTTTTTAAATGCTTCTGATTTCTAGACATTTAGAAACAAGGACTAATGAAGCAGTGGAAGAGTTATCCTTTGCCAAGAATTTAATAAACCCTGGAAATCATAGAGTCACAGATTCATTTCATTTGGACCAGTCCCCAAAGAACAAGTATAATCCTCAACCCAACACCACTGTGGCAAATAAACCATGTCCCAGCGTGCCATGTCCACATATTTTTTTTGAACATCTCAGAGCAGGCAATTCTTCCACCTCCCTGGGCAGCCTGTTCCAATGCCTGACCACTCTTGTAGGAAAGAAAGTGTTCCTAATATCCAACCTAAACTTCCCTTGGTGTGATTTGAGGTGATTTCCTCTTGTCCTGATCACAGGATGTCAGGGGTTGGAAGGGACCCAAAGAGATCATCATCTCCAACCCCCCTGCCAGAGCAGGACCAAAAAGGAACGCATCCAGACAGGCCTTGAAAGTCTCCAGAGAAGGAGACTCCACAATCTCTCTGGGGTGCTTGTGCCAGTGCTCTGGGACCCTTACAGTCAAGAAGTTCCCCCTTGTGTTGAGCTGGAACCTTCTGTGCTGCAGCTTACACCCATTGCTCCTTGTCCTATCCAAGGGAGCAAGTGAGCAGAGCCTGTCCCCCTGCCCCCCAGCCCTCAGATATTTATAAACATTTATTAAATCCCATCTCAATCTTCTCTTCTCCAGACGAAATGGACCCAGGTCCCTCAGCTTCTCCTCGTCAGGCAGTGCTCCAATCCTCTCATCACCCTCTTAGCCCTCTGCTGGACTCCCCAGAGCAGATCCCTGTCCCTCTTGTTCTGTTGCTTGGATGTTCATAATACTGACCGCTGTGTGTATATCTGTGTGATGAAGCAGCTGTCACAAATCACTTGAGGCAGAATGGGTGGTCCATTGAAGCCTTGCAGTTCTGTGTGGACAGAAAGAGGATCATATCCTGGGCTGAAGCAAGAGGAGGGTGGCCAGCAGAGCAAGAGAAGGGATTCTGTCCCTTTACTCCTGTAAGACCCCACCTCAAACACTGCATCCAGTTCTGGTCTCCCTACCATAAGAAGGTCACAGAGCTGTTGGAGTG
>WAAF01016614.1:0-28995 GCA_013400475.1 Tricholaema leucomelas
CGATAAGGGCAGAATTCCCCTCCGCCACACATGGGGAATGCTACAGACTGGGGACAGAGTAAGTAGCTGGAGAGCAGCCAGGAAGAAAGCGACCTGGGAGTACTGGTAGATAGTAGCTGAACATGAGCCAGCCGTGTGCCCAGGTGGGTAGGAGAGCCAGTGGAGAACAGTGTGGCCAGCAGGACAAGGGAGGTTGTTCTTCTTCTATACTCAACATTGGTCAGGCCACACCTTGAGTGCTGTGTCCATCAAGAAAGATGTTGAGATACTACTGGAATGTATCCAGAGAAAGGCACCAAGGCTGGTGAGGGTCCTGGAGCACAGCCCTGTGAGGAGAGGCTGAAGGAGCTCGGGGTGTGCAGCCTGGAGAAGAGTAGGCTCTGGTCAGACCTCACTGCTGTCTACAGCTACCTGAAGGGAGGCTGTAACCAGGTGGGGTTGGTCTCCCAGGCAACAGAACAGGTGGACATAAGTCTCAAGTTGTGCCACGGGAGGTCTGGGATGGATGTTAGGAGGAAGTTGTTGCCATAGAGAGTGACTGTCATTGGAATGGGCTGCCCACGGAGGTGGTGGAGTAGCCATCCCTGGAGGTGTTGAAGCAAAGCCTGGACGGGGCACTTAGTGCTATGGTCTAGTTGATTGGACAGAGCTGGGTAATAGGTTGGACTGGATGATCTTGGAGGTCTCTTCCAACCTGTGTTGATTGATTCTATGATTCTATAGGGATTGTGGTCAGCTTATCAGTGATCTCTGCCACTCCTTTCTTCCTAGGGGAAAGACTCCTTATACTCTTCACCTGCTCCAGTGTAGGGTCCCTCCTATGGGTGGCAGTTCTCCACTAACCTCTCCAATATCTACCCTTCCCACCAGCTACAGTTCTTCATGAACTGCTTCAGTGGGAGTTCCTTCCTTGAGGAAGAGACTACTACAACATGGGCTCCCCGTGGGGTCACAAGTCATGTCAGCAAACCTGCTCCAACTATCCTGGGCCTCTCTGCCTTCTAGTACCCTGGCCTATGAGATTTCACTCAACAGTTGTTTGAGAAGTCCAAATTTGGCCCTCCTGAAGTCCAGGGTTGTAGTCCTGCGTGATATCCCATTTCTACCAGACAAGATCTTGAACTCCACCATCTCATGATTACTAAGGCCAAGGCTGCCCTCAACCTTCACTACTTCAACCAGACCTTCTTTGTTGGTGAGAATAAGATCTAGCAGTGCTCCCCTCCTAGTTGGCTCATCCACCATTTGCATCAAGAAGTTATTGTCAGTGCTCTGGAGGAACCTCTTGGACTGTGGCTGGCTGCTGAGTAGCCCTTCCAGCAAATATCTGGATAGTTAAAATCCCCCATCAGAACCAGGGTGTGTGATTACAAGGCTGCTGTTAGCTGCCTGTAGAAGGCCTCATTCCTGATCCTGATCAAGTGGCCTGTAATAGACCCCCTGAACTGTATCACCTGTGCTAGTTTGTCCCTTAATTCACACTCACAAGCTCTCAGCTCACTCCTCATCTACCCCTGGACAGAGCTCGAGACATTCTAGTTGCTCCCTCATGTAAAGACCAACTCCACCAGCTTGCCTTGTTGACCTGTCTTTCCTAAAAGGGATACAGCCATCCATGATCACATTCCAGTCATGGGAGCTGTCCAACTGTGCCTCTGTGATTGCCACCAGGTCATAGCCCTGTGACCACACATGGATCTCTAACTCCTCCTGTTCATTCCCCATGCTGTGTGCGTTGGTGTATAAACATTTCAGTGATGGAGCTGAGTACATAGTTTTCAGCCTTGAAGGGTGGTAGACCCTTCTGCTTATCTAAGGTGTCCCCACACTGCTTCTCAAGTGCTGGGCTGTTACACCCAGGGTTCTTGGCAGGAAGGCCAGCTACATCTTTGTCCCCCATCATAGCTAGTTTAAAGCCTTGTCAATGAGCCCAGCCAACTCATGTGCAAGGTTTCTTCTCTCCTTATGGGACAGATGAACTCCATCTGCCACCACTAGACCTGGTGTCGAGAAAACTTGCCCATGGTCAAAAACCCCAAAATTCTGTTGGTGGCACCAACCTCTAAGCCATGTATTAATCACATGGAATTTTTTTCCTTCCTTCCTTCAGTATCTCTGCCTGTCACTGGAGGTATTGAGGAGAACACCACTTGTGCTCCCAAGCCCTCAAGTAATCTCCTCAAAGCCCTGAAGTCTTTTTAAATTGTTTTTGTACTCCTATCCATTGCCTCATCACTCCCAGTCTGAATAACCACTAATGGCTTGTAGTCCCATGGCAGCACCAGACTAGGAAGTCTCTTACAAATGTCCCTAACCTGTGCCTCAGGCAAGCAGCAGATCTTGGGGGTGGATCTGGCCTGCAAATCGGACCCTCAGTTCCCCTGTGAAGGGAATCCACTGCTACTACCACCTTTCTTTTTCTCCTACTTGCACTAGCCCTAAGTTGTGGGACTAGCTGACACGTCTTGAGCGGCTGTGTCCTCATTCATCTGGCCCTCTGTTACAAGGTGTAGTTTGAAGCTAGCTAGAATGTTCTGGTGAGAAGGACTAGGTTACAGGCTGTTGAAGGGAAACAGAGTGATGTCTACTTCATTCATAGGCTTGCTGAGAGGTATAAGAACAAGATAGATAAGACATAGATAAGGCACTTCTTTTTGGGGCATTGCCTGAGCTGCATTTCTTTCTCTAGCCTCTCTGCTGTCTCTCTGATTAATCCACTTTGCTTCCTACCCCCCTGGTCAAACCTCCATTCTTCCTTGGGACTGGGGTAAGGTAGAGAGGGGTGGGAGAAAATGGAAGGGCGGTTGGGAGTTACTGCAGTCCCAATACTCAGACCTTACATCCAAGGCATGATTGTACAATCTTCTAGGGGCTCATACCCCCTTTCCTTCAGCCAGTTCCCAACATTGCCATTGTTGTTTGGTTTTGTTTTATTTGGTGCCAAAACTGTTTAAAATGGCTGATCAGTTGCACAGAGCAAGTAAAAGCTGCTTTACAGGAAGAATCTCTGATTTTATGGAATTTATTATTACATCAGTGCTACATTTTTTACTTTTTACTTTGCTTCTGTCATTTCTAGCTATTGTCTAAAATCAGTTAGGTCTAAGGACAGGTGGTCGTGCATCAGGTATCTGTAAAACAAAATCCTTTACTCAGAAACACAGACTTTATCTTAGTTCTCTGGTGTTTAGTGCACCACCAGTGCCATTTGAGGTTTTTCATGCCATGTCAAAAGCTCTACTGCATACTGTGAATTTTATTTATCATCCCTGAGCAAGCTCTTCAGGGTAGTTGGGTCTATCAAAATTTCAACCAGAAAGAAAGAGTTTGTGCCTGTTCTGTGCTTGTATGCTTGAACTGCTTTCAAACATTCTTCATCTTGCAGGTGTCTGGAGTGTTCTACAGATAGTTTGTACTACAGTCATATGCTCCTTATTTTTCCACTGCTATGTTACACTCTAATATCTCACTTCCCTGTGTGCTGCTGTTTATCTGAGTGTGCACAGGACTGGGGTTAAGGGAAGCTTGATTCCCTGGGCATTGTATTTAGTGATGAATAAAATTGGTAAGAGATTTGCTACCTCTGTAGACCTGATACCAGTCACACAAACTGCCTGCCTGCTGTAGGTCTAGCTGCATTCAAAAGAAGCAATCAGATGCATGAATAGCGCAGTTTATTCATACGCAATATATTCGGATTGCAGGTGATAAATATACTAACCTACAGACAACCGCTACAGCTCTAAAATATGATTGCAATCACAAACTTAATGTACTGGGGGAGCATCAGCATAGGTGAGGTCACAAATCTTACAAAAAAGTGTCCCATTCTAGGGGGGTGAGGAGGATGTATGATTAATGTTTCTCCAACAGCTTATTTATGTAGTGATGTGGAAAGGATGCACACTTGTCATTCCATGCTATTTTAGCCTTTAGACACTACAAACCACTATTTTTCAGATATGACTTAACTTTGGGAAGTGAATTCCTGAGGAAGGTCACGTAGTACTCTGTACATGCTGCTCCAGCAACTAAACTAACTAGCGGTAGTCGTCCATCCTTTACAACCAAACCACACCAAAACAACAGCAAAACAACGGTCAAAAAGTAGCTTTACTCCTGTGCTTGAGCACGTTTGCCTAAGTGATATAACCTTCTGGGTCATAGAATTTGCATCAGACTTGGAGCAATGCTGCTATAAACATAAAGTGACACACCATATAGCTAACATTCATGCAGAATGATTCTGTAGTATAATGACTGAATATGACCTTCCTTTAGGCAAGCTGCTTTGTGAATGAGTGCTTAAAACTTCTGTGTAGTTCTTATGATGTATGGCTTACGTTAAAGGAACATGATGTTAGCCTGTCAGCAGCTTAACTACGAAAATACAGAGGTTCAGGTTTGGCCTTGTAAGATGAACAGATGAAAATAGGAAAAGGAATTGTAGATGCTTCCAAAATGAAAACAGCAAGAGTAATATTATATTATAAATAGAATGTAAATATTTATATAATGTGCAATGTACATCAATAAAGATATGTTTCTAGAATATTTAGAAGACAAAGACAGAATAATTAGAACACTAAGTGAGGTAATATGAACTCTGGTGCTTATGAGCATGGGGTGTTATGCTTTGTTTGACATGTACTTGTTTTTCATGTTAATTCACCTATCTTTGCATAAACTTTAAAGTGTCACTAGACCCCTAAAGATCATTTAGGTACCTGCTGTAAGGCCATAGGTGCATGTTGCTGTATACACACAGTGTTTATATGCAGAAAAACGTCACTACTACTTATCTTCTTATCCACTTGTAAAGGCACAATTTGAAGAGGGCAGATACCTGAGAAGATATTGCTGTACTCATGAGCTCAATTTCTTTTTACATAAAATACATAATGATGTATTTGGTTTTGGTCTGTTTAAAGATTGCCTGCTAATCTGTCTGTGTAAATACCTAATCTATTTGAAAAGAAACAAGCATTTGATTTAATTTACCAGATAGCATACAGATGAAACTTTAACATTTAGGTTGCTTCCTTACTTGTCTTAGAGTAAACACTGTTCTGCAGTGAAAGGAAGCTACGTGCCAAGAAGTCATACACTTTATAATGCACAGTTAACGTCTTGGAGAACCATTACCAAAACAAGTTTAAGTTTTGAAATCACACTCATAGCCTAGTTTAAAAAATAAGGTTGATCCACTTCTCCAGCTTGTCAAGGGCCCTCTGGATGTTAGCCCTTCTCTCCATTGTGTTAACTGATCCATATAGCTTGATGTTGTCAGCAAACTTGCTGAGGCTGCAGTCAGTCCCACAATCAATGTCACTAACAAAGTTGATAAACAGCACTGGTCTCAGTGCAAATCCCCAAAGTGCTCCACTCATCACTGGTTTCCATTTGGACGTTGAAGCATTGCTTGCAACTCTTTGGGACCACCATATATCCAATTCCTTATCCACTGACTGGTCCATCCATCAAATCCATGTCCTTCCAGGATGTCTTATGGGACAGTGTCAAACACTTTTCACAAGTCCAGGAAGATGACATCAGTTACTCTTCCCTTATCCCCTGATGCTGTGATCCTATCATAAAAAAAACACTGTATTTGTCAGGCAGGATTTGGCTTTGGTTAATTCATATTGGTTGCCATCAACCGCCTCCTTATTTTCCATGTGCCCTAGCAAAGTTTTCAGGAGGATCTGCTCCATTATTGTGCTGAGCACATATGTGGGCCTGACTGGCCTATTGTTCTCAGGGTCTTCCTTATCTCCATGTTTTAAAAAAAAAAAAGGAGGTTATGTTTCCCCTTTTTCAGTTAGTGGAAACTTCAATAGACTGCCTTAACTTTTCAAATATGGTAGAAAGTGGCTCTGCAACTTCTTAGAATTATGGAGTGGTTTAGGTTAGAAGGGACCTTAAAGATCATCTAGTTCCAACCCCTCTGCCACTGGCGAGACTTCTGGATGGATCTCGTCAGGTCCCATGGACTTGTGCACCTCAGGTTCATTAGTTCCCTTGACTCAGCATGACAATCTGTTAATTAGTTTACTTAAAACAGCAACAAAAACGATCAACAAAGAAAACCCAAACAAACCAAAACTACCCATGCCAAACATTAAAAAATGTTATTAATGGTTACACCTGTGCAGTTTTTTTTTTGGCTTACCTAAATGAAGCATCACATTTTCCTTATTGAAATTTTTATTACTTTTTTTCTCAGTAGAGACTTCTCAAGCCATGTACATTAGGGAAGCTCTTGACACCATGGAGCTTGTGACTAACGATGAGCAGGTTGAGTGTCTATGGGGCACTATCAGAGGGCAGCCCATTAAGACTGACACACTGTTTGGAGTCTGTTCCAGGCTGCTCAAGCAGGAAGAGGAGGTGGATGTGTTATTCTATAAACAGCTGCAAGATGTTTCCAGACTGCCAGCCCTTGTTCTTGTAGGTGACTTTAACCTGCCAGATATCTGCTGGGAACTCAACACAGCAGAGAGGTTTTCAGAGAGTGTAGAGGGTAGCTTCCTGACATAGCTGCTGTGCAGACTGCCTGGGTGAGGCTCTGCTGGCCCTGCTGTTTACAACTAGAAAAGGGCTGGTGGGAGATGTGGTGGTTGGAGCCTGCCTGGGGTGCAGTGACCATGAAATAATGAAGTTTTCAATATGCAGTGAAGCTGGGAGGAGCATCAACAAAACATCCACACTGGACTGCCAGAGGGCAGACTTTGGCTTATTCAAATAACTAATTCGAAGGGTAGGTTGGGAAAAAGCCCTCACAACAAAAGGCTGTAGGCAGGTTGGAGCTACTGCAAGAGAGAAATCCTGAAGGCACAGGAACAGGCTGTGCCACTGTGCTGAAAGCAGAGCCGCTGGGGCAGACGACCTGCCTGGATGGGTGAGGGACTGGTGAAGGGATTAATTATATTAATGACAAAAAGAGGGACAGGGATAACCTCCACTCTTTATTGGACAAGGAGGGGATTGTGGTGACTAGAGATGAGGAAAAGACAGGGGTGCTTAACATCTTCTTTGCCTTAGTTTTCCATAGCAAGGCAGGTTGTCCTCAGGCAAGCTGCCTCCTGAGCTGTAGGTGGGGTCAGGAAGCAAAGCAGCCTTCCTGTAATGCAGGAGGTAGCAGTTAGGGACTTGTGATCCTCACAAGTCTGTGGGATCAGGTAGGATCCACCCTAGGTGTGCTGGTTTGAGGCTAGTTGCAATATTTTAATGAGAGAAATTAGATCATTTGCTATGAAAAGAAAATAATATTGATATCTACATTACCCACTGGTTTTGCTTAGAGATATAAAACCAAGAAACAATAACAAAGTTTCTCAGTCTCTGTCTGCTGCTTCCTGTGTTAACTGTCTGCTTGAATCTCCATAATCCAATCTAATAATTCTCCTTCTAACCTCTTGTTGGCTTTTTCACATCTCACCTCTGCATGTAAGCCTTCTAAGATAAGAGACGAGGTGGGGAGAAGGAGGGGAGTTAGTTTGAAGCCCTCCTAGGCAGTTCATCTCTTTTTTTGACCAGGTGACTCTTCTGGTGGATGTCGGGAAGGCTGTGGATGTAGTCTACCTGGACTTCAGCAAGGCCTTTGACACTGTCTGCCATAGCAAACTCCTGGCCAAGTTGGTAGCCCTTGGCTTGGGCAGGGCCACTCTGTGTTGGGTTAAAAACTGTCTGAATGACCTGGCCCAGAGAGTGATGGTGAATGGTGCCACATCCAGCTGGCAGCTGTCACTAGTGGTGTGCCCCAGGGATCAGTGCAGGGGCTCAGTGCTGTTCATATCTTCACTGATAATCTGGATGAGGGGATGGAGTTCAGCATCAGTAAGTCTGCAGATGACACCAAGTTGGGAGCAGGTGTGGATCTGTTAGAGGGCAGAAGGCCTCTGCAGAGGGACCTGGACAGGTTGGATAGATGGGCACAGTCCAGTGCCAGGAGTTTAAACACGTCCAGGTGCTGAGTTGTTTAATTTGGCCACTGCACAACCCCAAGCAGCACTACAGGCTAGAGACAGAGTGGCTAGAGATCAGCCAGGCAGAGAGGGACCTGGAGGTACTGATAGAGAGTAACTGAACATGAGGCAGCAGTGTGCCCAGGTGGGCAAGAGAGCAAATGGCATCCTGGCCTGGATCAGGAACAGTGTGGCCAGCAGGACAAGGAAGGTTATTATTCCCCTGTACTCAACACTGGTCAGGCCACACCTTGAGTTCTGTGTCCAGTTCTGGGCTCCTCAATTCAAGAAAGATGTTGGGATACTGGAATATGCCCAGAGAAGGGCGACAAAGCTTGTGAGGGTCCTGGAGCACAGCCCTGTGAGGAGAGGCTGAGGGAGCTGGGGGTGTGCAGCCTGGAGAAGAGGAGGCTCAGGGCAGACCTCATTGCTGTCTACAACTACCTGAAAGGAGGCTGTAGCTAAGTGGGGTTGGTCTCTTCTCCCAGGCACCCAGTGACAGAACAAGAGAACACAGTGTCAAGCTGCACCAGGTCAGGTTTAAGCAGGTTAGGAAGAAATTCATCATGGAAAGAGTGATTGGCATTGGAAGGGGCTGCCCAGGGAGGTGATGGAGTCACCATCCCTAGAGATGTTTAAAAGAAGTCTGGATGAGGTCTCTGTGGTTTAGTTCAATAGAACATATTAGGTGATAGGTTGGACTTGATGATCCTAGAGGTCTTTTCCAACCTGGTTAGTTCTGTGGTTTCTGTGATTCTGTATTCTGAGTGAGTCAAATCTTCTCTTTACTTTGATAATTTTATCTGGAAAGACATTTCAGGAGATTATAATGTGAACCAAGGAAGTTTTGTTTTTCAGTTTTGGTTTTTCTAAAATTTTTATGGGGAAAATAATAAGTTTGACCTTTCCCAAATTAATTGTTGGTTCTTTTTGTTTGCTTGTTTGCTTGTTTTGTTCTTGTTTTTCTTTGGGATTTTGAAAACTAAAAAACCCCAAAGCCCAAAAATATGGGACTTTTGTTATCTTCACAGAGATCTGTAAAGCTGATTACTCTGTCCAAGAGGGTCAGTGAAGCATATTTAAAGATTGAAACTAGTCTTGTGCACACACATCTTTAAAGACATGAATATGTTATCTTGGCTGTATATAGCAAACTCTCATAGATTTCTAGGACTACAAATGAAGTTTGGAAGTCATTAAGACCATGTCCTTGACACAACTAGATTACTAATATTCATAGCATACCTAATAAATATTTAAATAGCTGAGTCAGTGATTGATACAAGAAACGAGTCCTCCTGCTTCACTCTTCTTACTATTAAACGTCGTTACAACCTGAATGTTGGTTTTGTTCTACCAGCTATAGATATGAAGTACAGGTCATCCCATAGTACTTAAAGTGGCCTTCTGACACAACTGAAAACTGTTATCATGACTTCAGTCTTCATTTCCTGCAGTTAAATAAGTCCAGGATATTTAAGCTTTCTTTAAAATCTTGTTTTCTAGATACTGGAAATTCATCAACCTCTTCTTGACTTTCATGATCTGGTTCATATCCCACAGCTATAGAAGATAAAACTTCTTTTACCTTCTCTTTTCTTGACAGAGCTGTTTCTCAAAGCCTCTTTCTGGCCCCAGCTATTACCACAAACATTTCAATCTCCTTTATCTGCAGTAAATGGGTCTGTTGCATCGATTTTTTTTTTCCTGATTGAAAAATAGGCATTATAATCACTTCTTGTAACAAGAACTATTGATTTCTGAACCAGAAGCTATTAGTGGTTTTACATAAAGAAGGCTTAGTAAATATATGCATCTATGTGTGAAAACCACATGCCCACTCAGCAGCACAATCTGATAAATTTCTTCTTGACTGTATGTTATGCATCTGTTTCAGACTGGAAGGTTCTGTGTGAACCTTAACAATGTTTCTCCACGTTTGAAGGGCAGCCTCACAAAATATATGTGTATTATTCTGCAAATACAGTGTCTTGTAGTGCCACAGATGGTATCACACTTAGCATGCTACTTCAATACAAGTGTAGGGAATGAGTCAACACTTCTGGGGCTATTTGGGTTTTTTTCACCTTTTAACTCTCTATTAGAATTTTACAGGTGTTCACTGTGCTTAAATCCAGGATTTACCTTTCCCCTGCCCTGCAGGGAGTGTTGTACCTGGAACATGAAGTGGGATAAATAACGTATTCTAATGTGTTACCTGTAAAGATCATAGCGCTGATGGAAATGTGAGGCTAGGAGTGACCCACAGAGATCATTTAATACGGCCATTGGCATTGACACAGGATGTACTGTACTTAGGAAGAATTCATGGTCCACACTTTTAGATGCAGAGAGAACTTTTATTCTAACAATCTGAGAGTTTATATATGCTTTTTACATAGTGGGTACAACATGTAGACAGGAAAACAATAGACAACTTTATAGTTATAAATGACATAAACAGAAAGCATCCTCCCTCAATCTAAGAGATAACTAACATTCTTTCCTACAAGGCTAGAGCCATAAAAAGGCCAAATCTTAGAGCAAATGCTAGGGTGATAAGGAACAAGTCCTCCCAATTGAGTATCAAGGTTTTTCTATTACCTTGGTCCATTACTCACAAACTGGTCATTGTCCCCCTTATTATTTGTCTGTCTCTGTGCTGTTTCTGTGCAACAGAGGCAGTGAAATTTTGTCCATGTGAGTTCCCACATACTTATACCAGCCCTGACAGAGGTTTTGTTAAAGGTGCTTAAAACTTTAATTGACAGAGACCACAAGCTTCTTACTACTGTCTTTCATCAATGTAAGATCGAAAAATGTCTCCCTGCTATTTACCATGCTTTAAGCTGATTGTGGTTTTATACATCATCATTGTTGCAGAGGGGGATTCTGCTGCCTATGCCGGTTTGTGGCCTCAGAAGATCTTTCTGAAGTGGAGAGTAACATGAGTGCCAAATTTGGGATAGCTATTCTTATTATACAAGCTGATGAATAACACAGACATTTAGTCAGTGCTTAAATAATGGATTTTCTTAACAGAGAAAACCATTGGATTCCTAGTTGCCTCACTATACCAATAAATATTTACTTTGTTAGGGATCAATGAGTCTATTTCAAATTCCCAGTGAGGCTTATCTCAGCCTGCAGTACAGTGAATTCTTGTGACCCCCCTGTGACTCCTGAGATGGTGATAGTTTCTATCCCCCTATGGCTGGAGTGTATCAGAGTGCATTGGGCACCAGTGTCTCCCAAAGCTTGTTACTTCTTGACTTCAGAAGTGCCAGGCCATTTCACAAACACATCCCAATATACTCTGTTGTCCCTGTTCTCCACTTGGCTGGAGAAAGGGAATCTCTAATGCTGAGCAGTGTGACCACATGAGGGACATGGAGATGAATTACTGGCAGGACCACCCCTTGGGCGAGAGAGCTGCCTGCAGGACAGTGAAGCAACCCCCCTTCTGGAGGAGTTATTCCCTGTGTGTGCACCCTGCAGTTCTCTCACTCTGGCCCATAGAGCTGAGGTGGGCTGGCCATGCCATTTGTCCATGTTTTCCCTGTGTTCACACAGTGTTCTCCACAGTGAGTCCCTAGGTGTCCCATGTCTGGCTTGAACTGGTCTATGAGGAGGAGTACGGTGGTGTGTGTTTCTAACAGCTGAGACCTGTACCCATTCAGAAGGTGAAGAGTAATCGTCCCCTGCCTTCTGCATTTCAGAGACAGAGGCCTTAAGCTCATTCATCTCCTTGGTAAGGGTTTCCATAGCTGAGATCAGGGCCTTTCTGGAGACACTGTCTTCAAATTGCCTCAGGTCATTAACAAATTCCCGGACATATGGAAGATTGTTTGGGTCTCTGTCAACAGCAGCATTCCCTGCGTGTGTGTGTGTGTGTGTACAAGGAAGGGGTACATTGGGTCAATTTCTTTAAGAAAGCTGGCTTCTTGTGGACATCATCAGGGTCCAGAGGCATTTGGCCATCTCCATAGATTATCTCTTGAACAGCCATTTGCCTGATAAATGAATCTCACTCAATTTGGAAGTTAAAAAAAATAAAAGTTTAACAATAACTTAAAAAAGGTATCTGAGGTAGGGAAGTTACAAAGGTATAGGGAAGGGAAAGCAAATAAAAAAATGTATAAATACAACCTGAGTTTGATGGTGATGTCTTTGTCTGCTTTGTGGTTGATGGCCCTGTGGTGAAACAAAGAGAAACCAGGAACAGGATGGTGATGCTAGCAAGCAGGGAGACAGGGAGCAGAGAGCGAGAAACAGGAAGTCCCCCTGCTTTTATTGATCTTTAGACGGGAAGGAGGAGTGGGCTAACCATCACCCCCAACCTTAATGGAAGGCTAAACCTAACCCTTAACCCTAACTCCAATGCTAACCCTAACCCTAACAATAACTCTAACCTTAAACCCCAACTATAACCCCTTACACTTACCCCTGACACCAAAGCCTAACCCTGACCTGAACCATTACCCTAAAACCTAACCTAACCCTAATCCCAACCCTAATCCTAAACCTACCCTAACCCTAGCACCTAACCATAACCCTAACCCTAATGGACAAACCCTACCCCTAACCACAAACCTAACCCTAACCAAACCCTAACCCTAACTGCTAACCTTAACCCTAACCCAAACACTAACCCTAACCCCCTAAACCCACCATAATCCTAACCCCTAATCCTAACAACTAATCCTAACCCTGACCCCTAACCCTAACCATAACACTAACCAAACCCCAACCCCTATCTCTAATCCTAACTCCTAACCCAACCTTGACACTAACCCTAACACATAATCCGAACCCTAACATGAAACCTATCCTTAACCCTAAATCCTAACCCTAACCTAACCTGAACCCTAATGGAATCCTAACTCTACCCTTCAAATGCTAATGCCCTGACCCTAGCCCTAAAACCTACCCCTAACCCTGACCCCTAACCCTCACCCTAATCCTAACCCACTAACTCTAATCCCTAACCCAAACCTGAACCACACCACTAACCCTAACCCTAAACCTACCCTAACCTTATCCCCTAATCCTAACCCCAACCCCTAACCCCTAACACTAACCCTAATTCTACACTAACCCTAACCCTGACCCATAACCCTAACCCTAATGGACTAACTCTAACCCTAACTATTAAACCCAACCCCTAACCCCTAACACTAATCCTAACCCTAAAGGAAACCGAACCCTAACATTAACCCTAACACCAACCCTAACTATAACCCTATCCCCTAAACCTAACCCTAATCCTAACCATAATGGAACCCTAACCCAAACCCTAACCCCAAGCAAACCCTAACCCTAACCATGAATGCTAACCCTAATTGACTAATCCTAACCCTAACCCCTAACCCTAATCCTTATGGACTAACGCTAACCTCTGACCCAAATGCTAATAGACTAACCCTAATGCCTAAATCTAACCCCTAACCATAACCCTAACGCTAACTCCAACACTAACCCTAACCCAAACACCAGCCCTAACCCTAACCCCTAATCCTAATCGCTACACTAACCCTAACCCTAAGTCCTAACCCAAACCCTAACCCTACCCCCTAACCCTAAACCTTACCCTAACCCCTAATGCTAACCCTAATGGAATAATCCTAACCCTAGATCTAAACATAAAATGAAACCAAATGACAACCCTAAACCCTAACACTAACCCTATCCCCTAAACCTAACCCTAATCCTAACCGTAATGGAACCCTAATCCAAACCCTAACACTAACCCTAACCAAACCCTAACCCTAACCCCTAATGCTAACCGTAATGGACTAACCCTAACCCTAACATCTAACCCTAAACCCTAACCCTAACCGCTGACCCTAACCCCTAACCTCTAAGCCTAAACCCTAACACTAATCCTAACCAAATCCTAACAGTAACCCTAACCCCAACCCAACCCTAACACCTAGTCCCTAAACCTAACCACTAACACTAACCCTAAATAAACCTGAACCGTGAAACTAACCCTAACCCAACCCAAAGCTTAACCCGTAAACCTAACCCCAACCCTAAACCTAACCCCTAACCCTAATCCAAACCCCAACCTTAACTAAACCTAAACCTAACCCTAAACCCTAACCCTACACCCTAACCCCTAACCCCTAAACCTAGCCCCTAACACTAATCCTAACCAAACCCTAACAGTAACCCTAACCCTAACCCAGCCCTAAACCTAAGCCCAACCCTAACCCTAAGCCCAACCCTAACCCTAACCCATACCTCTAACCCTTAAACCTAAACACTTAAACTAACTGTAACTAAACCCGAACCGTAAACCTAACATGAAACCAACCCTAACCCTAACCCTAACCCCTAATCCTAACCCTTACACTAAACCTAACTCTGAACCCTAACCCTAAACCAAACCCTAACCCTAAAACCAACTCTAACCCCAATGGAACCCTAAACCTAAACATAACGTGAACCCTAACCCTAACCACTAAACCTAACCCTATCCCCTAAACCTAACTCTAACCCTAACCGTAATGGAACCCTAACCCGAACCCCTAATGCTAAACCTAATGGACTAACCCTAACCCTAAGCATAGACTAACCTTAACCCCTAACCCTAACTCTAACCATACACTAACCTCAACCCCTAACCCTAACCTTAACCCTAAACCTAATGGACTAACCCTAACCCTAAGCATAGACTAACCTTAACCCCTAACCCAAACCATATACTAACCTCGACCCCTAAACCTAACCCTAACCCCTAACAGAAAACTCAAGCCTTACCTTAACACCTAACTGTAACCCTGTCTCCTAACCCTAACCCCCAACCCCAACCCTAACCCTCCCCTAACCTTAACCCCTGAAACTAAACCAAACCCTAATGGATTAACCCTAACCTGAACCCTAGCCCTAACATCTAAACCCTAAACCTTACCCCTAACACTGATCCTAACCAAACCCTAACAGTAATCCTAACCGTAACCGAACACTAACCCTAACCCTTAACCCTAACCCCTAAACCCTAACCCTAACAGTAACCCCTAACCTGAACCTAACCCTAATCTCTAACCCTAACCCCTAACCCTAACACTAAACCTAACCCCTAACACTAACACCTAACCCATAACACAAACCCCAAACCCTACTTCTAACCCACATGGAACCCTAACCCTAACCTAAACCCTAACCCTAAAAACTAACCCTAACCCCTAAAGGTAAACCTAAACACTAACCCTAACCCTAATGGAACCCTGACCCTAACCCAAACCCTAACCCTAAACCTAACCCTAATGGAACCCTAAACCTAACCCTAATGGAACCCTAACCCAAACACCAAACCTAAAAGCTAACCTAACCTAACCCTAACTCTAAACATAAACCCTAACACTAATCCCAAACCTTACTTCTAACCCATATGGAACCCTAACCCTAACCTGAAACCTAACCCTAATAACTAACCCTAACCCCTAAACGTAACCCTAAACACTAACCCTAACCCTAATGGACTAACCCTAAACCCTACTCCTAACCCCAACCCTACCCCGAACACTGACTATAACCCTAACTCTAACCTTAATCTCTAACCCTTACCCTGATGGAACCCTAACCCTAACCCTAATGGAACCGTAACCCTAACCCTAACCCTAACTCTAACTCTAACCCTGACCCTAACCTAACCCTAACCCTAACGCCTAACCATAACCCTAACCCGTAACCATAACCCCATCCCCAAACCCTAACCCCTAACCCCAGCCCTAACCCTACCCTAAACTTAATGCCTAAAATTAACACTAATCCTAATGTACTAACCCTAACCCCTAACCCAAACCCTATGCCCTAACCCTAACACTAATCACTAATCCTAACCTAACCCTAATTCCTAACCCCTAACCCTAACCCTTACCCTAAACCAAACACTAACTCTAACCCTAATGGAACCCTAACCCGAACCCTAACCGTATAACCTAACTTAACCCTAATGCTGCTGGAATAACCCTAACCATAACCCCTAACACTAACCTTAATCCTACCCTAAACACTAACCATAACCCTAACCCTGATGGACTAACCCTAAACACTAATACTAACCCCTAACTCCAACCCTAACCCTAACTCTAACCCCTAAACCTAACCCCTAACACTAATCCTAACCAAACCCTAACAGTAACCGTAACATTAACCCAAACTCTAACCCTACCCCAACTCTAATGGAGCCCTAACCCGAACAAGAAACCTAAACCCTAACACTAACCCCAAACCCTACTTCTAACCCATATGGAACCCTAACCGTAACCTGAACCCTAAATCAAAACACTAATCCTAACCCTAATGGAACCCTAACCCAAACCTTAAACCTAAAACCTAACCCTAACCCTAATGGAACTCTAACCCAAACCTTAAACCTAAAACCTAACCCTAACCCTAATGGACTAACTGTAAACCCTACTCCTAAAGCCCAACCCTAACCCGAACACTGACAATAACCCTAACCCTAACCTTAATCCCTAACCATAACCCTGATGGAACCCTAACCCTAACCCAAACCCTAAGCTTAAATTCTAACCTTGACCCTAACCTAACCCTAACCCTAACGCCTAACCGTAACCCTAACCCCTAACCATAACGCTATCCCCTAACCCTAACTCGTAACCCCAACCCTGACCCTAACCCTACCCTCACCATAATGCCTAAAACTAACCCTAATCCTAACGGACTAATCCTAACCATAACCCCTAACCCAAACCCTAATCCTAAAGGCCTAACCCTAACACTAACCACTAATCCTAACCTAACCCTAATTCCTAACACATAAGCCTAACCCCTAACCCTAAACCTTACCCTAATCCAAACACTAATCCTAACCCTAATGGAACCCTAACCCGTACCCTAATCCTATAACCTAACCAAACCCTAACCCTAATCGAATAACCCGAACCATAACCCCTGACACTAACCCTAACCCTACCCTAAACCCTAACCCTAACCCTACTGGACTAACCCTAAACACTAACCCTAACCTCTAACCCCAACCTTAGCGCTAACCCCTAACCCTTACCCTGATGGAACCATGACCCAAACACTGACCCTAACCCTAACCCCTAACACTAACCCTAAACCAAACCCTAACCCAAACCCTAATTGCAACTCTAATGGAACCGTAACCCTAACCCTAACCTGAAACCTAACCCTAACCCTAATGAACTAACCCTAACCCTAATGGAACTCTAACACTAAGCCTAACCTCCTACCCTAACCCTAATGGACTAGGACTAACCCCCAACCCTAACCCTAAGCCCTAACACTAACCTGAAACCTAACACCCAACCCCTAACACTAACCCAAAACCCTAACGCAAACCCTAACCCTAACCCCTAACCAGAACACTAACCCAAACCCTAACCCTAATGGAACCCTAATCCTAACCCTAAAACTTAACCTAATCCTAACCCTAATGGACTGACCCTAACCATAACTCCTAACACTAACCCTAACCCTACCCTAACCATAACCCCTAACCATAACCCTAACCCTAAGGTACTAACCCTAAACCGTAACCATAAACCCTAACCCCAACCATAACACTAACCCGAACACTGACCCTAACCCTAACCTTTAACCCTAACCCTTACCCTGATGAAAGCCTAACCCCTAACCCCAACCCTAACCCAACCTCTAACCCAAACACTAATCCTTATCCTTATGAAAAAATAACCCTAACCCGAACGCTAACCCTAACCCTAACCCTAAGCCTACACCCTAAACCTAAACTAACCGCAACCCCTAACACTAAAAATATTGGACTAACCCTAACCCTAACGCCTAACCCTAAATCTAACTCGTAACCCTATCCCCTAACACCTAACCCCAAACCTAACCCTAACCCAACCCTAACATTAATACCAAACACTAAACCTAACTCTAATGGACTAACACTAACCCTTACATCTAAACTTAATCCCTATGCTAACCCTAACCCTAAACCCTATTCCTAACCATACCCCAACCCGAAATCCTAACCCTAACACTAACCCTCACCCTAACCCTAACCCTAGTGGAACCCTAACCCTAACCTAACCCTAACCTAACCCTAACTCCTAACAATAACCCTAATGGACTAACCTTAACACTAACCCCTAACCCTAACCCTAAACACTAACCCTAACCCTAACACCCTAACCCTACCCTAAGCCTAAACTTAACCACTAACAATAACCCCTAAACATAACCCTAACCCTAACAGTACCCTAACCTTAACTCCTAACAGTAAGCCCTAACCCTAACACCTAACCGCAACCCTAACCCTGATGGAGCTCTAACACTAACCCTAAGCATTAACACTAACCCAAAACCTAATGCCCAACCCCTAACACTAACCCAAAACGCTAACGCAAGCCCTAACCCTAACCCCCAACCATAGCCCTAACTCTAATCCAAACCCAAACCCTACCCCTACCACTCACCCTAACCCTAACTCCAACCTAGTCCTAAGCCCTAACCCTAAACCTAAACCCTAACACTAACCCCTAACCCTAACACTAGCCCCTAACACTAACCTAACCCTAATCCCTAAGCCTAACCCCTAACCCTAACACTAACCCTAAACCTAAACCTAACCCTAACCCTAATGGAACCCAAATCCTAACCCTTATCCTAACCCTAATGGAACCCTAACTCAAACACTAAACCAAAAACCTAACACTAACGCTAATGGAATAACCCTAACCATAACCCCTAACACTAACCCTAACCCTGATGGACTGACCCTAAACCCTAACCCTAACCCCTAACCCCAAACCTAACCCTAACCCCTAACCCTTACCCTGATGGAACTCTAAACTTAACCCGAACACTGACTCTAACCCTTTCCCCTAAACCCAACCCTAAACCAACCCCCAACCCTAACCCTAATGGAACCATTACCCTAACCCTAATCTGAACCCTAACCCTAACCCTAACCCTAATGGAACTCTAACCCTAACCCTAACCTCTCACCCTAACCCTAATGAACTAGAACTAACCCCTAAACTTAACTCTAACCACTATCGCTAACTCTAAGCCCTAACACTAAACCAAAACCTAACACCCAACCCCTAACACTAACCCAAAACCCTACCACAAACCGTAACTCCTAACACTAACCCTAACCCTACCCTAACCCTAAGCCCTAACCATAACCCTAACCCTAATGTACTAACCCTAAACCCTAACCCAAACCCTAACACTGACCCGAACACTGACCCTAACCCTAATCCTAACCTTTAGCCCTAGCCCTTACCCTGATGGAACCCTAACCCAAACACTGACCCTAACCCTAACCCTAAGACCAACACTAACCCAACCCCTAACCCTAATGGAACTGTAACCGTAACCCTAACCTGATCCCTAACCCTAAGCCTACACCCTAACCCTAACATAACCCTAACCTAACCCTAACCCCTAATGCTAACACTAAGGGACTAAACCTAACCCTAACGCCTGACCCTGAACCTAACCCCTCACCCTAACCCTATCACCTACCACCTAACTGTAACCCCAGCCCTAACTGTAACAGACTAACCCTAACCCTTACACCTAAACCTAATCAGCACCCTAACCCTAAATCCTAGTCCTAACGAAACCCCAACCCTAACACTAACACTAACCCAATCCTAACCCTAAATCTAACCCCTAACACTAACCCCTACACTAAAACTAACACTAAACTCCTAACCCCAACCCTAACCCTAAACCTAACACCTAACCCTAACCTTAACCCTGTGTTAACCTTAAATGCTAACCCTAACCCATAGCTGTAAAACTAACCCTAATGGACTAACCCTAACCCTAAACATTAACCCTAACTTAAACCCTAAACCTAACTGCTAACACCTAACCCCTAACACTAATCCTAACCAAACCCTAACTGTAACCCTAACCCAACCCTAACCTCAACCGTAAACCTTACCTGAACTCTAACCCTAACCCTTAACCCTAACTCCAACGCTAACCCTAACCTTGAACCCTAACCCTGACCGTTAACTCCTAACCCTAACCACCAACCCTAACCTAACACTAACCCCAACCCTAACCCTAACCTTACCCTAACCTTAACCCCTAACCCTAATCCTAAACCTAATGGACTAACCCTAACTCTAAGCCCTAACCCTAATCCTAATGGAATCCTAAACCTATCCCTAGCCCTAACCACTCACCCTAACCCTAAATCCTAATAGTAAACCCTAACCCTAACACTAACCCCTAACACTAACCCTAACCCTTAACCCTAACCCTAACCCATATGGAAGAGTAACCCTAACCCTAACCAAACCCTGACCCTAACCCTAAACCTAACATGTAACCCTAACCCCTATCCCTAATCCTAATGGAACCCTAACCCTAACCCAAACCTTTACCCTAACCACTACTGTGGTGTTGCTTGGGGTTATTGTGGCCAAAGTGTAGAACTCAGCACTTGGACATGTTAAAACTCATGGCATTGGACTATCTGTCCAGTCTGACAAGGTTCCCCTAGAGAGCCCTCTAACAGATCCACACCTGCTCCCAACTTGGTGTCATCTGGAAACTCAATGATGCTGGACTCAATCCCCTCATCCAGATCATCAATGAAGATGATAGATATCAGTGAAGATGGTAGATAGTAGCTGAACATGAGGCATCAGTGTGCTCAGGTAGGCAGGAGAGTCAATGGCATCCTGTCCCAGATCAGGAACAGTGTGGCCAGCAGGACAAGGGAGGTTATTCTACCCCTGTACTCAGCACTGGTCAGGCCACGTGTTGAGTCCTGTGTCCAGTTCTGGGCTCCTCAATTGAAGAGAGATGTTGAGGTACTGGAAGGTGTCCAGAGATGGGCAACAAAGCTGGTGAGAGGCCTGGAGCACAGCCCTGTGAGGAGAGGCTGAGGGAGCTGGGGGTGTGCAGCCTGCAGAAGAGGAGGCTCAGGTATGACCTCATTGCTCTCTACAGCTACCTGAAGGGAGGCTATAGCCAGGTGGGGTTGGGCTCTTCTCTCAGGCAAGCAGCAACAGAACAAGGGGACACAGTGTCAAGTCATGCCAGGGGAGGTCTAAGCTAGATGTTAGGAGGAAGCTCTTCCCAGAGAGAGTGATTGGCATTGGAATGGGCTGCCCAGGGAGGTGGTAGAGTCACCTTTCCTGGAGGTAGGTGTTCAAGAGGAGATTGCACAGGGCACTTAGTGCCATGGTCTGGTTGATTGGACAGAGCTGGGTGCTAGGTTGGACTGGATGAGCTTGGAGATCTCTTGCAACCTGTTTGATTCTATGATTGATCAGAACTGTGCCCAGCACTGATCTCTGGGGCACACCACTAGTGACAGCTGCCAGCTGGATGTGGCACCATTCACCACCACTCCCTGGGCCAGGTCGTCCATCCAGTTCTTAACCCAGCACAGAGTGCCCCTGTCCAAGCCAAGGCCTGCCAGCTTGGCCAGGAGTTTGTTTTTTTTTTTACCTGGTCAAAAAAAGAGATGAGGTTGGTCAAGTAGGACCTGCTCCTCCTAAATCTGTGCTGGCTGTGTCTGATGCCCTGCCCATCCTGTAGATGCCCTGTGATCACACTCAGGATGATCTGCTCCATTATCTTGCCTGGCACTGAGGTCAGGCTGACAGGTCTGGAATTTCCTGGGTCCTCCTTCTGACCCTTCTTGAGGATGGGCACCACATTGGCAGCTTCCAGTCTTCAAGGACCTCTCCAGTGAGCCAGGACTGTTGATACATGATGGAGAGCAGCTTGGCCAGCTCTTTCATCACCCTAGGATGAATCCCACCTGGTCCCACAGACTTGCAAGCATCCAAGAGGCTCAACAAGTCCCTAACTGCTTCTTCCTGGATTACAGGGAAGCTGCTCAGCTCCCTGACCCCACCTATAGCTCAGGAGGCAGCTGGCCTGAGGACAACCTGCCTTGCTATTGAAAACTGAGCAAAGGTGGTGTTGAGCACCTCTGCCTTTTCCTCATCTCTATTCAGTACCATTCCCCTCCTTGTCCAATAAAGAGTGGAGGTTATCTCTGCCCCTCTTTTTGTCATTAATGTATTTATAGAAACACTTCTTGTTACCATTCCCAGCAGTGGCCAGGCTAAGTTCTAACTGGGCTTTTGCCTCTCTAATTCCTACACAACCTAGCAAGATCCTTATTTTTTTCCTGAGTTGCCTTCCCCTCTTCCCAAAGGTGATCTGCCCTCTTTTTGTCCCTTAATCCCTCACCCATCCAGGCAGGTCATTTGCCCCAGCGGCTCTGCTTTCAGCACAGTGGCACAGCCTGTTCCTGTGCCTTCAGGATTTCTCTCTTGCAGTAGCTCCAACCTGCCTACAGCCTTTTGTTGTGAGGGCTTTTTCCCAACCTACCCTTCGAATTAGTTATTTGAATAAGCCAAAGTCTGCCCTCTGGCAGTCCAGTGTGGATGTTTTGTTGATGCCCCTCCCAGCTTCCCTGCATCTTGACTACTTCATTATTTCATGGTCACTGCACCCCAGACAGGCTCCAACCACCACATCTCCCACCAGCCTTTCTCTATTTGTAAACAGCAGGGCCAGCAGAGCCTCACCCCTGGCAGTCTGCACAGAAGCTGTGTCAGGAAGCTACCCTCTACACTTTCTGAAGACGACCTAGACTGCCACCTCCCTGCTGTGTTGAGTTCCCAGCAGCTACCTGGTGGGTCAAAGTCACCTACAAGAACAAGGACTGGCAGTCTGGAAACATCTTGCAGCTGTTTATAGAATAACACATCCTATCTGGAGAATGACCTATCTGGAGAAAACAGTTTCAGCACAAACACATGTACTTCAGCACCTCTGCCTGGTGGGGTGTTAAAAGCACTTGCTGCAGCTGTCAATGCCCGTACCTCCCCTGCACCTTCTCGTAAGAGACTGGCTCAGGTAAGGGAGATGTGCCACTGTTCGCTATTGGCTTCGGTAAACAGAGCAGAACTTGAAGCTGAGCTCACAGATATTTTATTTGGATTTACATGGTGTGGTGGTTTGGTTGTTCCCCACCCCCGACACTTTAGAAATCACCCAGACTAGACTCAGTCAGCTCTGGGAATTTGAATGAAGCTTATATTTACAGCTAGCACAATTTACAAGCAGATATTTACAGTATATACAGATATATACAGAAATATACAAGGTAAAAAGGTAATAAAGACACAACTCCCCTCCCAGAAACCTGAGTCCCCAGGAGGGGCTCTCAACCACCCCCTCACCTTCCCCCTACCCCTTTCAACCTTACCCCAGTCCCAAGGAAGAATGGAGGTTTGGCCAAGAGGATTAAGAAGCAAAGTGAATCAGCCAAAGCAAATGGAGGGTGAGGTTAGAAAGCAAGATGGAGTTCAGCCAGCAGCCCCAGGACCCCAGCAGGCAAAGAGCTGAGAACACAGCCCAGAGCGAAGTGCCCAGTGAAGTGACATTATCTAATGTTTTGCTTTTCCTCTCTACACATCTCAGCAAGACTGTGAGCAAAGTAGACATCACCATTGTTTTTTCATTTCTCAGCCTATGATCTAATTCTTCTCACCAAAGCATTCTAGCTAGGCTCAAACTAGCACACATTGCTAGGGAAATTCTATGTTTCATGAAGCCTCTCCTGTGTCTGTTACCCATGAATACAGACAATATACACTTTCAGATAGCAGAATGAATTCCATTCTTATTTTTGCATTTACATTGATGTAGTCATAGAATCATAGAATGGTTTAAGTTGGAAGCGACCTCAAGGATCATCCAGTTCCAACCTCATGCCATAGGCAGGGGCAACTCCCACTAGAACAGGTTGCTCAAGGCCTTATCCAGCCTGGCCTTGAACACCTCCAGGGAGGGAGCAGCCACAACCTCCCTGGGCAACCGGTGCCAGTGTCTCACCATCCTCACTCCCCTCTGCCAGTTTAAAACCATTACCCCTTGTCATGACATTAGAAGACCTTGTCAATAGTCTCTCCCCAGCCCTTCTGTAGGCCCTCTTCAAATACTGGAAAGCAACTCCAAGGTCTCCTCAAAGCCTTCTCTTCTCCAGGCTGCAGAGCCCCAACTCTCTGTCTGTCCTCATAGCAGAGCTGCTGCAGCCCTCTTAGTATCTTGGTGGCATCCTCTGGACTGGCTCCAACACTTCCATGTCCTTCTTGTGCTGGGGGCTCTAGAGCTGCACATAGGACTGCAGGTGGGATCTGACGAGAGCAGAGCCAGGGGACAGAATCCCCTCCTTTGCCCTGCTGCCCACACTGCTCTTGCTGCAGCCCAGCACAGGGTTGCTGTCTGGGCTGCACTCACACTGCAGGCTCCTCTTGAGCTTTTCATCACCACAGACCCCCAGGGCTTGCTCCTCAGGGCTGCTCTCAGCCATTCCCCATCCAGCCTGGAGTTGTACTTGGGATTGCATCGACCCAGGTGCAGGACCTTACACTTGGCCTTGTTGAATGTCATGAGGTTGGCTTGGGCCCACCTCTGCAGCCTGTCCAGCTCCCTCTTGATGGATCCCTGCTCTCTAGTAAGTGACTGTGCCACAGAGCTTGGTGTCATCTGCAAACTTGCTGAGGGTGCACTCAATGCCTCTGACCATATCACTGACAAAGACGTTAAACAGCACTGGTGCCAGCACTGATCGCTGAGGGATGCCACTTGGCACTGGTCTCCAGGTGGACATTGTGCTCTAGATCACCACTCTCTGCATGCCACCATCCAGCCAATTCCTTATCCAGCAGTGCTCCACCTACCCAGTCTGTGTTTGTCCAGTTTAGTGTCCAGGATGTCGTGTGGGACAGAGTCAAATGTCCTTTTATTGATGAAACTTATTTGCCAGATGATGTTTAATTTATTCTTTCCAATCCAGCTGTACATATCTAAATAACAAACTGTATGTGAATATATTATTTTCCTCTGTAATTATTCATATATTCAAATCAGTTGGGTGTTACTCTGTGGATCTGGCTGGATTGCTGTAATTTCTTATGACATAATTTGAGAAAGGGCTTAATGTGAGTTTTTATTATAATATCAGTTGAATTTAGAGAAGTGGTAACTGGCAAGTAAGTAATTTGTTTTGTAAGTAATTTGTTACCCACATTTTTGTCTGATAAGTTGATAGGCAAGGAAAACCAAAAGTTAGAATCTTTCCACCATGGAGTCACTTTCAATAGCCTAGATTTTATGAAAGAAAATAGGAATCTACTCCAAAAGTGGGGAAAGGGGAGGTGTCTTTCCATGGGCAAGTCTGGAGAAAACATTAATCACTAAAGAAGGTTTGAAGCACACTTCTACCCAGTGTGTAAGAGGTCTCTCATGAATCCCAGCTCTGAACAATTCAAGCCACACTCATTTGCTCAGAAGATTACCTCTCATGTTTTCATATATCCATAAAGATAACATGTTTTTGGTCAGGTTTGTACCTAACAGCTAGATTCTGTAAATGAAGAAATGTGTGAAATACCTGTGCAGACAGTCCAACTGAATTCTTACAAGGTGCTAGCATGCTGAAGTATTTTTAATTTCATATTCAATCAGTAGTAATGTATATTCAAAAGTTTATTTCTTTATTTGATCCTGCTATCCTTTTTAATTGTCTTTAAATATCTTTCATGAGATATTTAATATCTGTTAAACCATGAAGTTAGGTGGCTGTGACGGTTTGGGTGTTACCTGCCCCCCTACACTTATGGAATCACCCAGACTAGACTCATCCAGCTGGAAGTTAAGGAATGAAGCTTTATATTCACAGCTTAGCACAAGATACAATCAGGTAGTTACAATAGTTACAGCTATAGACAGAAATAGACAAGTTAAAGGTAATACAGAAACACAACAGCCCTCCCAGAAACCAAAGTGTCCAGGAGAGACTCCCAACCACCCTTCCACCTTCTTTCCACCCCTCCTCCTTATCCTAGACTTTGCCTTATGTGCAAGGTAAGTTTGGAGAACCGGCCAGAAGCGTTTGAAAGCAGAAGGAGTAGTTACACAGAAAGCAGGCCAGGGAGAAAAGTACAGACACCAGCTGCAACAGAGAGCCACTGCAACTGTGTTATCTATGTTTGTGCTCTTGTTTTTATACATCTCAGCAAGCCTGTGAGTGAAGCAGACATCACCATCGTTTCCATTTCACAGCCCATAATCTAATTCTTCTCACCAAAATATTCCAGCTAGGCTCAAACTAGCACAGTGGCAGACATCTTTTGTTCACGGTCTTGTAAATAAGCATATTAAAATGTCTTTAATGAGATATTTAGTATCTATTAAACAATGAAATTAGGTGGCAGACATCTTTTGTTCATGGCCTTGTAAATATGCATGTTAAAATAAGTTACTTGAGTCTTTTGAGAAGAAGTTTAAAATGTAATGTTTTGACAATTATGTCATATCTGGGAGTATTTATTCTACTTAGATGATGGTAGTGCCCATTAAAGTGAGAGCACAGCATACATTAAAAGAAAATATTCTCTCCCATTTACTGCTTTGAATTAATAGCAGAATAATATAAAAATATACTGAAATTTCATCTGGTTTTAATTGCTGTGCGGGGCATAGCAATTGATAGCTAAAATGCTAATTATTTTTTAATGCAATTACATCTAATTATCATAATTGCTACGCGTATGTCCTAATAGAGAGATGTTAAGGGCCTTATTCACAGAACTGTTACATTCTAATCATGCAGCTTAAAAATCGATAAGGAATGAACTATGGCCTTTGAGACAGACTGTTTTAATGACTGCACCTATTGGGGTCTCCATAGCAGTGAGAAACTTAGAGTCAGCTTTTCAGAACTCTCCCCACAGCTTTTTTTCTCATCCTGGGTTAACATAGCCTGCTCTCACAAGCCCTCCTCCCCCTGCATAGACTGGAGGGGAATGAACACCAAAAAGGGAAAAAAAAAGAGACTTAATGAGCTGATATAATCTGCAATTACCTTATCAAAAGCAGCAGCAGAAGCCAGTGGTAGAAGAATTTCCCCCACCTCAAGCACACAGCAGTCAGCACACAACACCCAAAACTGGAAACCAGAAGCAGCAACCTGAACAGAAAACCTCTCATGCTACAATCTGAACTTCAAGTCCCTAATATTTTGCTCCAGCCAGCACTTTCATTTTGAAGTCTGTGTGACAGCAGTATGCTACTGAATGCACATTGGCAGGTTCAACTCAATCTATGACATCATCCACTCCTTTTCTATATCATCTATGTCATGGCCAGCAACAATTATCATCATACAGCATACACCATACATCACTCACTGTCCATTCTCACTTAAATAAAATCTCTTTGTGGTACACAGCAGGCCTCTTACTGCAGACGCTCTGAAGTTCCAACCTGTTCCAATACAGTCTGGATCAGTCCATAATCAGTCCAAACAGTGGGCCTCTGTTTCCACCATGGGGCAGTTGATTCCAGTGAGGGGCAGTTGGTTCCAGTGACTCCTTCCACCCCTCTGAGTGAATGCCCACTTTGGCTTGCACTCCAGTGCTTGGCTTCCAACACATCTGTTGAGATTCCCCTGTCACACTGGAAATATAGATGGGTTCCACCCCTTGTAGTTTTGGTGTCACTGGAATACCCTGTGTGCCTATATCTATGAAAGCTTTTGTGATGGTTTGGGTGTCCCCCGCCCCCTCACACTTTTAGAAATTACCCAGACTAGACTCAGTCAGCTCTCAAAATTTGAATGAAGCTTATATTTACAGCTAGCACAATTTACAAGCAGATATTTACAGTATATACAGTTATAGACAGAAATAGACAAGGTAAAAAAAGTAATACAGACACAACTCCCCTCCCAGAAGCCTGANCTTTATACCCTCATGGGTTCGGTTTGCCAAGCTATCAGACCTATACAGTCCAATAAACCCAGCTGTCCCTCTCCTCCATTTGGTTGGAAGCAAGCCCCCTGTATTTCTGACTGGAATCATTTGCATCTTGTGAAGATGTTTTGGGAGTCCCTTCAGGAGGTTCAGAAATTGTATCCGTTCTCCTATTCTGGGGCAATGTTCCACTGGAATCCAGGACAGTGTTCCTCCAGAGAGAATTTCCTTGTAATTCACAGATTCACACAGCTAGGACTGAATTAGGTTTTTCCATCCCACTTCCTCTTGTCCTCCCCATGTTCATGCAGGTAAGACCACAGGTTATACCTGTGCCTCCCAGTTTCTCTGCCTTTGATAGCGAAGCACTTGCTCCTGAGGGCTGAAACACAGGATCATACAAGAGGAGAATAAGGCAAGATCTGTCTGAGTTTGTGGATCTCACAGGACAGTTTCTTCACAACTGAAACACAGGCCTGTACAGAGGAAGAGAGACTTCCCTCGCAGTGCCAGAGCAATTCAGAGTCATTTCAGCCACTGTTTCTTAGCTATCTTCCAAGGCCAGAGATAAGGACCAAGTGACTACCCCGACTCTCCTTCTTATTATTTTGATGTCCTTGATCCATCATCACCCTTTGCCAGACAAACTGCTTGCTTGTATGTTTCTTTCTCCATACAGAGGTGACAGATACTGGCACAGGCCTGTTCTCTGGTGCAGTTGCCATGCTTGCATGAGTAGCTACACTGCCTGATGGTCTGTCTGTAGGTCCAGAGACCTCCTCTTGCCCCTGAGCACTCTGAAAAGTGATGAGAAGAGCTCAATAGGCATAGAATCATAGAGTTGTAGGATCAACCAGGTTGAAAGAGACTTCCAAGCTCATCCAGTCCAACCTAGCACCCAGCCCTAGCCAGTCAACTAGACCATGGCACTATGTGCCCCATCCACTCTTTTCTCCAGGGACGGCAACTCCACAGCCTCCCTGGGCAGCCCATTCCAATGCTAATCACTCACTCTGTCAAGAACTTCCTCCTAACATCCAGCCTAGACCTTCCCTGGCACAACTTGTGTGCAAGTTTGAGCCTAGCTGGCATGTTTTGGTGAGAAGAACTAGATGATAGGCTGTAAAATGAAAACAATGGTGTCTACTTCGCTCACAGTCTTGCTGAGATGTATACAAAAGAAGAAAGGCAAAACAAAGATTTGGGCATTTGCTTCTTCTCCTCGCTGGGGAACTTTGCCTGCTGGGGAG
>WAAF01016615.1:0-12491 GCA_013400475.1 Tricholaema leucomelas
CCCCCTTGTGTTGAGCTGGAACCTGTGCTGCGACTTACACTCCTTGTCCTACCCCAGGGAGCAGTGAGCAGAGCCTGTCCCCCCCTCCTGGCAGCCCTCAGATACTTACAAACATTTATCAAATCCCCTCTCAGTCTTCTCCAGACTAAACAGCCCCAGGTCCCTCAGCCTCTCCTCATCAGCCATGCCCTCCAGTCCCCTCATCATCCTCATAGCCCTCTGCTGGACCCTCTCCAGCAGATCCCTGCCCCTCTGCAACTGGGGAGTGTTCAAGATGAGGTCTCATGAGGGCAGAGTAGAGAGGGAGGAGAACCTCCCTTGCTCTGCTGGACACACTCTTCCTAATACACCCCAGGATCCCATTGGCCTTCTTGGCCACCAGGGCACATTGCTGTGCCATGGGTAACTTGTTAGCCACCAGCACTCCCAGGTCCCTCTCCACAGGGCTGCTCTCCAGCAGATCACCTCCCAGCCTGTACCTCCTTTAACTGAAATTTCTCCTTTGCTGAACTTGCATCCAGCCTTTGCTACCTCCATCTCTCTGATCTTGGCTTAGGGTATTGGTTAATTCAGATCTGTCCAAAAGGAGATAGCTCTGTAATTGCTTATGCAAAGAAAACCTTATCTATTTCAAGCATAAAGTCTGATGGAAGAGAAAACTTACAGCTAGAGAAGGCAAAATCCATCTTTTTTTGGTCCTTATTTAAGCTGCTTTAAGCTTTGGGGAAGGAAACACAGGGAGGTTGCTTGCTTGTTTTTTTTTTCTCTGGGAATAGAACTCTTAAAACAACATCTCAGAGAAATTAAAGAGAAGAAGCAAATAGGACTGGGGTGGGAGGGAGGGGAAAGAGTATTATTCATGGTCACATTAACCAAAATGTGCTGGAAGGTGTCCAGAGAAGGGCAATGAGGATGATCAGAGGGCTGCAGCTGCTCTGCTATGAGGANAACTGGCTGATCCTTGTGGTCCCTTCCAACCCCTAAAATCCTGTGATCCTGTGTGATCCAGGATTTCATCATCTCCCTAGCTCTCTGTTGGACTCTCTCCAGTAGATCCCTTTCTCTCCTGAACTGGGGAACTCAGAACTGGATGCAATATTCCAGGTGAGGTCCCACCAGGGCAGAGTAGCTGGAGAGGACACACTCCTCTTAATTCCCCCCAGAACCCCGTTGGCCTTTTTGGCCACCAGGACTGCACAACCTCTCTGGGCAGCCTGTTCCAGTGAGCCTTTATTTTAGCAAGCATGAGGAGGAGTATGGGCTGGTCCACTCCAGCAGCTTCTTTTCCAATCCAGCTTGCTCTGGTGTCATGTCTCTGGTTTGCTGTCAATCTGTGCCTTGAGGAGGGCTCTGGTTTGCATTAGCAAGAGATTAGAATCAGGTCTTCAGTAGTCACTGGCAAACATCAGGACCAGGGAGGGAGGGGGGAGGATAATTTTCATCCTTAATCAAGGCTAGAGAATAGCAGGCAAGTGGGTAGGGGACAGTCTCATCTGGAGTCTAAAGGTACTTGACTTGCAAATGGTGTTTGTTCTGCTCTCCTTCCCTCGGTGTGCACACACATCTGTGCCCGGGAGCAGAGGAGGGAACCAGAGGCCTTATCAAAGCTGACTGGATCCAGCCTTCAGTTTAAAACATTAACACTTCAGATGGCTTCCCAGGGGTGGCTTTTATGTGAGGAGATTACACTGCCACTGAATCTTCCCTCTATCTGTCTGTCTGTCTATCTATCTATCTATCTATCCATCCTTGCCTGACTTCCTGTGAGGAAAAGCATCCTGAAAGCAACAGCTCTCCTGCAAACATTGCAGCTCTGCCTCTGACTGCTTGCCAAGACTTCCCATTAAGCACAGCCTATGTGGAGGCAAAAATAACTGTGGCCAGGCCAATATACACCCAGGGAAGCTTCATTACCCATCTTGGCTTTTATTGCCCTGTCTGGCCAAAACCAAACAGCATTACCTCTCCTTATCAGAAGATTTAACTTGCATGCAAGCCTGCTTTGCACTGTTTTTTATTGCCAGTCCTGTTATGAATACCTGAGTGTGCTAGTTTGAAGCTAGCTAGAATGCTTTGGTGAGAAGAATCAGATTACAGGCTGTGAGAAGAAAACCAAACAATCACACTGAGTAAAATGTTGAGGCAGTTGTAGGCATGAACAGCAGCAGGAGGATCAGTGGGGTGTGAAGGCTGCTTGTGTAGAATCACAGAATCCTAGAGTCAGTCAAGGTTGGAAGGGACCACAAGGAGCAGCCAGTTCCAACCCCCCTGCCATGCCCAGGGACACCCTACCCTAGAGCAGGCTGCCCACAGCCTCAGCCAGCCTGGCCTTAAACACCTCCAGGCATGGGGCCTCAACCACCTCCCTGGGAAGGCTCTCACCGCTCTCATGCTCAACAACTTGGCCTGCATCAGGAATGGTGTGGTCAGCAGGAGCAGGGAGGTCATTCTGCCCCTGTACTCTGCACTGGTTAGACCACACCTTGAGTACTGTGTCCAGTTCTGGGCCCCCCAGTTTAAGAGGGACATTGAGATGCNTCACAGCAGAGCTGCTGCAGCCCTCTGAGCATCCTCCTGGCCCTGCTCTGCACACACTCCAGCATCTGTACATCACTCTTGTCATAGGGGCTGCAGAACTGGATGCAGTACTCCAGGTGGGGTCTCAGCAGAGCAGAGTAGAGGGGGAGAATCACCTCCCTGGCCCTGCTGGCCACACTTCTCCTAATGCAGCCCAGGCTCTATTTGGCCCTCCAGGCTGCAAGTGCATGCATGGCAGATGAGAAGCTCAACATGAGCCTTCAGTGTGCTCTTGCAGCCCAGAGAGCAACCAGAGCCTGCAGCAAGAGATGTGTGCACAGCAGGGTGAGGAAGGGGATTCTGCCCCTCTGCTCTGGAAGTGCTGGAAGGTGTCCAGAGAAGAGCCACAAGGTTGATTGGAGGGCTGGAGCTGCTCTGCTATGAAGACAGAGAAAGTTAGGGCTGTTCAGTCTGGAAAGGAGAAGGTTCCCAGGTGACCTTATTGTGGCCTTTCAATATCTGAAGGGGCCTACAAGAAAGCTGGGGAGGGACTTCTCAGGTTGTCAGGTAGTGATAGGACTGGGGGGAATGGAACAAAGCTGGAAATGGGGAGATTCAGAGTGGATGTTAGGAAGAAGTTATTCAGCATGAGGGTGTTCAGAGCCTGTAAGGGGTTGTCCAGGGAGGTGGTGGAAGTCTCATCCCTGGAGGTGTTTAAGGCCAGGCTGGATGAGGCTGTGGGCAGCCTGCTCTAGTGTGAGGTGTCCCTGGGCATGGCAGGGGGGTTGGAACTGGCTGATCCTTGTGGTCCCTTCCAACCCTGACAGTTCTGTGAGTCTGTGATTCTAAAGTTTGTGCTCGGTTTCCTGACAAGGGACCCTCCGAATCCCTTCGAGAGATGTCACCGCTGCTGCCTCACCTCACTGTATCCAGCTGCACTGCTTCTTAGGGAAGCTGTGCCAGCTTGAGCGGGCAGGGATCAGCCCTGCCGGTGCCAGCCGCTGGGTGCTGTAGCCTCTTTCGGGCAGCCACAAGGGGGCAATAGCTTCTACCGGCTGAGATGTCCCTTCAGCACAGAGTAGGTAGGGACAGCCCTCAGCCCTTCAAGATGCCGGGCGCGCAGTGAAGGACACCTGCATCCAGCTGCCTGCAGTCTGGGAGGTGCCACACTGCCCCAGGAGCATGTCTGGTCTCACTGCCCCCTGAGCTGGGCACAGCCTTATCTGCTCCCCTAGCTCTGAATGGGACACAGTGAGGAGTAGACTGAAGCCCCCACTTCTAGTCCCACAGCCCCCTGAGCTGGGCACAGCTTTACCTGCTCCCCTAGCTCTGAATGAGGCACAGTGAGGAGGGGACCAAAGCCTCCACTTCGGGCAGGGATGGCTCAGCAAGAACCACTCACCCACCTTGCCCCATGGGAAGCAGTCAGTTCCACCCCAGCTTTCAGGAGACAAGATGTTCACAGGCTCACAGGACGTTAGGGGTCTGACTCCATATAAAGTCTGAAGAAAGAAACTCACTTTAACCTTGTGAAGGACTTTGGGAGCCTGAAGAAATGTCATGATGCTGCTTCCTTTAGGTGTTTGTCTTCTTCAGACTCTTTCACATCCCATCTTAGCTGTCTCTTCCTCCCCTAGCGGCTGCTCAAGAGGGATATGCCTGCCTTCCTTCAGACTCTTTGCTGGCATTAAAATAAAACTTTTGCAGGCTCACAGGATGTTAGGGGTTAGAAGGGACCCAAAGAGATCATCCAGTCCAAACCCCCTGTCAGAGCAGGACCATACAATTCAGCTCAGGTCACACAGAAACACATCCAGACAGGGCTGGAAAGGCTCCAGAGGAGGAGACTCCACAACCTCTCTGGGCAGCCTATGCCAGGGCTCTGGGACCCTTACAGGAAAGAAGTTGATCCTTATGTTGAGGTGGAACTTCCTGTGCTGCAGCTTCCATCCATTGCTCCTTGTCCTATCCCAGGGAGCAGTGAGCAGAGCCTGTCCCCCTCCTCCTGACCCCCAGCCCTCAGATAGTTATAAACATTTATCAAATCCCCTCTCAGTCTTCTCTTCTCCAGACTAAACAGCCTCAAGTCCCTCAGCCTCTCTTCATCAGGCAGTGCTCCAGGCCCCTCATCATCCTCACAGCCCTCCATCCCTAATCATCCTCGTCACCCTCATGGACCCTCTTCAGTCGATCCCTGTACCTCTTACACTGGGACACTGAGCGCGGTACTCAAGAAGGGATCTCACCAGGGCAGAGCTGAGGCAGAGCAGAAATGTTCTGTCTCTGCACCCTTCAGCAGCCCTGTAGGATGAAAAATGCTGTTGATGCACTACAGCAATTGTGCCCTTTTGCCCAGATGAAAAGCCAAAGTGGTGCAGTTTCACTGTATACAAACCCCACTGGGAACCTTGTGAAAGTAAAGCACTGCGTGGGGTCCAGCAATTAGCTGCATCAGAACAAGGAAGAAGCCTGCTGCTTGCATAGAACATCACTGCATTTTCCTTCTGTAAAACCTCCAAACAGTTTCATTCCTGTTTAAAGAGACAAGCAGAGGCAAGGAGAAGAGGGAAAGCTGGGCATTTACAGGCTGAATAGACACTGTGTGCCTTGACAACAGCAAAAAGGGACAACACCAACCCCATACCACTGTTGAATCCAGGTCAGCTCTGTGTGAGCAATCCTTCTAATAGGCCTCATTATCAAAGGCAAAATTAGTGCTTGCTTGCTGGAATTGTTACAAACCAGGGCTGTTAACAGCTGAGTTCATTACTGGGAAGCTAGGCTGTGTTGGAAAATGTTGTTAAAGATTCTCCACTCACCTAATAATTTGTATTAGGAAGCACTTAAAAGATCAGCTGAGAAAACATGGTGATTTCTGCCTGATGCAAGCAAGGCTTAGTCCTCAGCAGGCAAAGTTAGGGAGGTTTTGTATTGAAGGCTTCTGTGAAGCGGGTTAGAGATGGTAGTGAGCTCCACATCAGGACTGACTTATTAACAGAGCTGCACCTCACCAATAAGCTTTGAAAATTCACCCCCAAAAGCCTGTGGGGTGAACATTAGCATAGAATGGTTTAGGCTGGAAGGGACCTCTATGATCATCCAGGTCCAACTCCCTGCCGTAGGCAAGGACGCCTCCCACTAGAACAGGTTGCTCAAGGACTGATCCAACCTGGCCTTGAACACCTCCAGGGAGGTTGTGGAGCACAGAAGCACAGAATGGGATCTGAATGAGGCTGTGGACAGCCTGCTCTAGTGTGAGGTGTCCCTGGGCATGGCAGGGGGCTTGGAAGTGGATTATCCTTGTGGTCCCTTCCAACCCTGACTGATTGTATGATTCTCTGACTCTCTGACTCTATGATTCTATGCTACACTGGCTTCAGTATGCTCCCCATGGATCACAAGCAGCACACTTGCACACCTAACAGGATTTATATCATGACCTTAACATTGCCATTAATATTCTAAAGCAACCCACACAAAGAGTGTATAGCTTAGGTTAAGCTTCCCTCCTACCTCCTGCTGTCTTACAACGTAAAATCAGAAGGCTTCCAACACTGACCCAGGCTGGGATCACTCAGCAGCAACCCGGCAGGACACCCTGGGATCAGCCCTGGGATGGGCTGTGCCCTTTGCAAGGACACTTCTTGCCTCCTTTGGGACAGAACTGTGGGGGCAGAGGCTGGACAGCCTGATCTAGCATGAGGTGTCCCAGCACTGAATGGCCACCAGCCCCACGGCCGTGATCCCCGCAGCAGGGCTGGTGCTCAGCACCAGCGGCTTGGGTACATCCACAGCCGCCGCGTCCCTGATGTAAGGGATACGGCAGGGACAGCTGAGGAGGATTTTGTTCCTTCAGCTGGATGAAGGGAGGTCAAGACAGGCCACTGACCTCGTCAGCTGATCTCACGGGGGAGAGCTCCTGCAGCACAGCCTGGCAGACTCCAGACTCCCCTTTCCATCTGCCTAGAGTGACTGGGAGAGGTTTTGCTCCATTTCTCTCCACGGCTATCATGTCTGCTCGGGAGTAAATTGCCGTGACAATTAGGGAGAATAATGGGACGATGTGACATGTGTTTCTTTCACTCCAACATTGCCTGGAACTAAAAGGTACCAGGCAGCTTCTTCCCTGCCTCTGGAATTCCACAGCGTTAGTAAGGCAGAAATAACTACGCTTGCACAGGTTAAGTTAAACACAACGAAAGAGTGCAGGGTTTGCTTCGTAGTAACCCTCCTTGCAGTGCTTCTGTATGGTTCAGACAAACAGACATTGAGAAACCTTTTTGGAGGCTAATCAAAACCTCTAACACAGCAATAAAATCTTCCCACAGCTGGAGCCAGAGAGCAGCATTAATATTTACCAGCCAGTGAGTGTAGTTACACAAAGGAGGGGGTTCTAAGAGTATCTTCAGTAGGCAATTAAGGCATACACATAAAATACATCTTCTTGTTATGCCTGTGCTGATACCTCTGCTAATGGCTAATCACAGAATCAGAGAATGGTCCCCTGTTGAAGTGACAACATCAATCAATCTTTCCAGCCTGGCCTTGCCCCAGAGTCCTGCCAGTCTCTGGGTTAAAAGCTCATTGTGAGAACAATTTACCATTTAGGAGCATAGAATGGTCTGGGTTGGAAAGGACCTCCAAAGCTCATCCAGTCCAACCTCCTCTGCAGTCAGCAGGGACATCCTCAACTAGGTCAGGTCACCCAGAGCTCTGGCCAGCCTCACCTTGAGTATCTCCAGGGATGGGTCCCAACCATCTCTCTGGACAACCTGTTGCAGTGTTCCAGCACCCTCCTGGTGCAGAAGCTGTTCCTAACATCCAATCTCAATCTGTTCTGAATCACATTCTGTGATTCTGTGCTCCACCACCTCCCTGGAGGTGTTCAAGGTCAGGTTGGATGAGGCCTTGAGCGACCTGTTCTAGCAGGAGGTGTCCCTGCCTATGGTGGGGGTTTGGAACTGGCTGAGCTTTGAGGTCCCTTCCAACCTAAAGCACTCTATGACTCTGTGATGCTGTGGTAAGTATCCGTGTCCAAGTAGGCTCTACAGTGCTGGTGAGCAAGAGCTGTGACCATGTGCATCTCACAGCCCAGATAACAGCAGGGCCTCTGAGCTCCACTTGGGTTTGCAGCACAGGGCACTGGGCCACACTAGTTACACATCTGCCCTTCACAGCTGAAGAATGAGAAGTCTTTAAGAGGTTAATCAGGTGGTTTAACAAATAGTGGACAAAAGCGTATGTGGGGGAGCATGGAGCCTCCCCCATCTCTCCACACCCTCTGTGCCACTGTAAGGGTCTGACCAAGGAATGCTCCATCAACACGGAGACCTTAAGGGAGACAGGCATTCTTGGGGCACCTTCGTCCTGCAGGTGGGAAGGAGGGAACAAGCAATTGCCAATTCATCAGCCAGCATCAGTTTTCCAGGGAATGAAGCCCTCTGAAGAGTACCAAGAGAATAGTGGTGATTAGAGACATCCTAGCTCTGATAACTCAGGCTCCTGGGATGAACACATGCAGAAAACATTAAATATCCATTTTTATAATCCCCCAGATACAGGCATTCTCATTTTCTCTCTTGAATTCTCTCTCATCATGCTTGCCTCTGAGGCCTAGGCCAATCTGGGATGGGTTAGAAGGGCTGTGAGTAGTAGGTTGAGAGAGGTTCGCCTCCCTCTCTACTCTGCCCTGCTGAGGCTGCATCTGGAATACTGTGTCCAGTTCTGGGACACTCAGTTCAAGAAGGACCTCAGGGAACTGCTTGAGAGAATCCAGCACAGAGCCAGAAACATGCTGAAGGGAGTGGAAGATCCTCCCTAGGAGGAGAGCCTGAGGGAGCTGGGGCTGTGCTGCTGGGAGAGAAGGAGCCTGAGGGGGGACCTCATGGACGGTTATAAAGATGTGCAGGGTGAGTGGCAGGAGGCTGAAGCCAGGCTCTGCTGGGAGATGCCCAATGCCAGGACAAGGGGCACTGGGTGGGAGTTGAGACATGAGAAGTTCCATGGGAACGTGAGGAAAATGTTTTCCCTGTGAGGGTGACAGAATCCTGCAAGAGGCTGCCCAGGGAGGTTGTGGAGTCTCCCTCTCTGGAGATATTCAAGACCCACCTGGATGTGTTCCTGTGTGATCTGCTTTAGGTGCTGCTGCTCTGGCAGGGAGGTTGGACTGGATGAGCTTTGGAGGTCCCTTCCAGCCCCTGACATTCTGTGATTGACTCTTCATTTGTACCAGAAAGCATCTGCCTGAGAGCTGAGCAAGGCTTTGATGACAGAATCATGTAATCTTTGCTGCATTAGGATCTCGGTTCAACCCTGCCACTCTGGGCAGACTGTTGTTCAGTATCATGCATTTGTTACCCATTTGAATTCCTGCCATAGGAATATCCCAGACCAAAGCAGATGAAAGATGGGGGAAGGAAGCATTGTCAGTGTTCAAAGAGCAAGTGGTTGCCTGCCTCATCTCACCTTGAAATGTTTGAAACCATCAAAAGTGGAGCATCAACCTCAGCAAAAAAATTATTGGTTGGAGTCTCTCAGTCACCACTGGTTCTTGCTGTAGCTTTCAAGGCCCTGTGGTCAAAATGCTATCAAAACCATGCTGCTAGGGAAGGTCTTGGGCTTTATCCCTCAGAAAGAGGTTGTGAAAAGGGGAAAAGACAAATAAACATCCCATTTATTTTTGGTTGTATTTGTTTGCCTCAGCTTGGCTGATGGAAAGTCACCAGCACCAGTTCCATGTTAGTGGAATGAGTTTCACTCTCAGGTTGTCAGAGCTGCCATATTACTGCTGCCAGGGCTGCAGGAGGATATTTATTGCTTGGAAAGCAGCAGTTCCCACTGGATTTAGAAAACAATATAATTGCCTTTTTTTTATAGGGCATAAGTTTCATAAATGCCAGAGCTGATTGGCCTCTCCCCCACACCCTCAGTGTCCCTTTCCTTCTTCTCTCCCCACTCCACTCCCCCCAGGCTAGGTTTGGTACCACTCCAAGCCAGCAATGCTCTCTGCATGACAAGAGTGCTGCTGCACTGAAAGCAGAGCAGCATTAACTGCCAGCTTAAGCCTGAAACTACACAAGGGAATTGCTAAGCAAGGCTCAGGGTCAGCTACAACCAGCCTTAGCCCTCTGAAGCCAGGAATGACACCAGATGCCATCAGGCTGCATGCCTGCTGCTGACCCCCAGGCAGACCTGAGCCCATCAGGAGGCACTGGCATCTTGCTGTGCTGCAGACCCCCAGGCAGACCTGAGCCCATCAGGAGGCACTGGCATCTTGGTGTGCTGCAGACCCAAGCCCATCAGAAGGCACTGGCATCTTGGTGTGCTGCAGACCCAAGCCCATCAGAAGGCACTGGCATCTTGGTGTGCTGCAGACCCCCAGGCAGACCCAAGCCCATCAGAAGGCACTGGCATCTTGGTGTGCTGCAGACCCAAGCCCATCAGAAGGCACTGGCNCCCTCTGAAGCCAGGAATGACACCAGATGCCATCAGGCTGCATGCCTGCTGCTGACCCCCAGGCAGACCTGAGCCCATCAGGAGGCACTGGCATCTTGCTGTGCTGCAGACCCCCAGGCAGACCTGAGCCCATCAGGAGGCACTGGCATCTTGGTGTGCTGCAGACCCAAGCCCATCAGAAGGCACTGGCGTCTTGTTGTGCTGCAGACCCCCAGGCAGACCCAAGCCCATCAGAAGGCACTGGCATGTTAGTGTTTGTCTCCTCAGAGCAGAGATGGGGATTGGAATTTGGGGCTAAGAAACAATAGGTAAGGCTTTGGAAGAGATTCAGAGGTCTGTCTGAAGGACAAATAACTGAGCAGTCCCAGAAAGTGAAGAGAAAAGAAGTCAAGACTGAGGCCAGCTTTTATTTTGTCCTACCTTTCTCTCCAGCATGAGTACACATTCCCCACGAGCCACATTTTCCAGAAAGAAGTCACAGAGAAGGAAATAAAAACCCAATAAACAAATGGAAAATGGTAGAGCCATAAAGCAAGTTGTAAGGAAAGCAGTGATGGGATTTTAGGCAGAGAGACAGAAAGCAAAGTTAATAAAATTGATCTATTTCTTGGGTGAAAAGAAAGAATGTAAAAAGGATCCTTCAGAGCAAACAGAAGCCAGGAATAAAATCCTGGTCCCCTGTTCACCACTCAGCACTTGGCAGAATATTTTCCATAGGACTCACAGAACCACAGGAACATTCTGGTTGGAAAAGCACCTCAGGATCAGCAAGTCCAAGCCAGGACCCTGCAAGGTGCACCTTAATCAACATCCCTAAGCACCACATCCAAACTACTTTTAAACACATCCAGGGTTGGTGACTCCAGCACCTCCCTGGACAGCTCATTCCAATGTCTGACCACTCTTGTCATGAAAACATTTTTCCTCATGTCCAGTCAAAACCTACTCAGTTGCATCTTGAGGCCATTGCCTCTTGTTCTGTCATTAATTCCCTGTGAGAAGAGCCCAGTACCAACCTCTCCACAACCTCCTTTCAGGTAGCTGCAGACAGCCACGAGCTCTGCCCTCAGCCTCCTCTGTTTCACACTAACCAGCCCCAGCATCAGGGTGGTGAGACACTGGCACAGGTTGTCCAGGGAAGTTGTGGTGCTCCCTCCCTGGAGGTGTTCAAGGCCAGGTCTTGAGCGATCTGTTCTAGTGGGAGTTGGAACTGGATGAGCTTTGAGGTCACTTCCAACCTAAACCATTCTATATTTTGGGATGAGATTAACAAGGCTAAGTGCCAGGTTCTACACTTTGGCCACAACAACCCCAAGCAACACTACAGGCTGGGGGCAGAGTGGCTGAGAGCAACCAGGCAGAGAGGGACCTGGGGGTGCTGGTAGGGAGTAGTTGAAAATGAGGCAGCAGTGCCCAGGTGGGCAGCAGAGCCAATGGCATCCTGGGCTGGCTCAGGAGCAGTGTGGCCAGCAGGACAAGGGAGGTTCTTCTGCCCCTGTGCTCAGCACTGGTCAGGCCACACCTGGAGTGCTGTGTCCAGTTCTGGGCTCCTCAACTCAAGAGAGATGTTGAGGTGCTGGAAGGTGTCCACAGGAGGGCGACAAAGCTGTTGAGGGGAGGCTGAGGGAGCTGGGGGTGTGCAGCCTGCAGCGGAGGAGGCTCAGGAGGGACCTTATCACTGTCTACAACTACCTGAAGGGAGGCTGTAGCCAGGTGGGGTTGATCTCTTCCCCCAAGGAAGCAGTGACAGAACAAGGGGACACAGCCTCAAGCTGTGCCAGGACAGGTTCAGGCTGTATGTTAGGAGGAAGTTGTTGGCAGAGAGAGTGATTGGCATTGGAATGGGCTGCCCGGGGAGGTGGTGGAGTCCCCATTCCTGAAGATGTTTAAAAAGAGTCTGGATGAGGCACTCGGTGTCATGGTTTAGTTGATCAGAAGGTGTTAGGTGATAGGTTGGACTCGATGATCTTAGAGGTCTTTTCCAACCTGGTTAATGCTGTGATTCTGTGCCCTGCAGCTGCCCAGGAACTGTCAGAGCAGGGCACCTCCAAGCTGTGAAAGACTTAAAGGTGCAGAGGGAAGCTTGTGGCTAAAGGTTCCTTTCTGGAAAGATTTGTCTGCTTTGAAGTGTTTGCATTCAAATCTCAAGGGCACTACAAGCACATGGGCTGAGGAGCCCAGATGCTGCAGCACCACTGCAGAAGGATGCAGCCTCCACTATTAATGGGCATAACCCTGCTGGATTGCTGACCTTCTGCTTTCTGACACTGGGACAATGGCACAGACAGTGCTGCAGTGCCTACTGCTAGCCCAAGGACTCCTTCCTAACAGAGGCCTTCACTACAACAAAAGACTCTCCTCTATTCAGTATTGTCCCCTCCCAAGTATGGCATGAGAAGAGAGGGAGAAGGGAGAGAGGGAGAAAGAGAGAGAGGAAGGGAGGGAGGGAGGAAAGAGGGAAGGAAGGAAGGAAGGAAGGAAGGAAGGAAGGAAGGAAGGAAGGAAGGAAGGAAGGAAGG